>CM056049.1:379681903-380058192 GCA_029574335.1 Rana kukunoris
TCTGAGTCCTCAAAAACACAAAGTACGACCTTAAATGTACAATTATGCATATTTTCTGAAATATAGAAAATGAAAACACAGAATTTAGAACATGTTTGGCATATAGCAACTTGGAAAGAAAATGGAAAGCATAGTACACAGTCAAGCATATTTAGACCCAAGAAAAAAAATGATATCCTGCAGCTTACCAGTCCTTAGATGTGGTGTTCCATTCGTTTTCTTTTTGTATTTTTGTTTTCTTTATTTTGTCCTTATGACCCTGCCAGTTAATTTGCTAGGGTGACAACGCTCCCTCACTGTACTGTATCTGTGGAGAAGCAGCATTGTCATCCTAGGACCAGGCTACAGAACACCCCCCTGCTCTTTTCTATAACAAAGAGGGGAAGTGGTTTGTAGTCGACAGAGAGAACTAAGAAGTGTGTAATTGATACCAATGAAGTACAGGCAGAGAGCACAGGAAGCATTCTGTAATTTTTTTTATTGTTGAACTGATGTTACAAATCTTTCAACGGTATACTTACCAGATGTAACAGAGGAAAGTCAAAATGTTAGAGTTTAAATACACTTTAAAATGTTTCTTAAAGGCATCAGAAACAAGTTGTACATTACATTAGTAATTTCATATAACACTTTAAAAACCCAACTAAATATCAAAACATTTCTATTGTTCTGACTGCTTAAGGATGATAAAAGGTGATAACTGATCGGCTGCTAGGTGTTACTGCATTTTTACCATCAATGGTACACTTTGTACTGTCGTCTTACATATACACTCATGTCTACATACTCCTATTGTAACCTGCTTATACAGGATTTTGGGCAGAAGAGATATTTTGCTCCCCTTAAGCCTAATCTGGGCACGGTGCCAGGTTTGCCAATTTAAAAGGAAAAGTGTTGGCAGCCATGATGTTCTTCTGACTGCTCTATCTGTCTTTTCCTTGGTCTGCAAAATACCTGTAATCTGCATTTCCACTATGATCTGTGTATTTAAAATCACAAGGGAGTCTTTCCTTCTCATCTGGACTCCTATTAAGCAGATACTGCAATTTAACAATGATGTCTCAGCAGAGGTGAATAAAAAGGCTTGAGTGATTTATGTTGCGAGGATAACTAAAAATACAATTGAGAAGCTATAGCTCGAACTGTAATAAAATCTGTCTTTTTATGGGACTATACTTTTATAGAAATTCATACAATTTATTCCATTTCACAAACATGCACTCAGTGTCAGATCTTGTAACTAGCAGCTGTGATTTAAATCCTCTATTTCCTTGCATGTGCTTCACCTAGGGGTTCCCTAACCCGGCATGTCTTGCACTGGTCACATTCTATTTCCTTCAGTCTCACAGGACTATTTACATTATTGATCATTAATTTCCAAGAGCAGATCCCAAGAGGGTGGGAAAATACCCCCCCTGGGGTGCCCAGCCCCGTCATCCAGAGGCCAAGTGCGTGTTGCACTTGGTCCTAAACAAATTACAAAGTGTCTGCTATCACGGTTATATATCTTCACACCAAGAGCTGACAACTTTAATGAAGCGAGGGACAAGCATCAAATCCCACACAAAATATTTCTTTAGCATGTGTAAAAGAGGCAGATGCTGGCTCTATCACTAAAGTCATCTGTAGAGGAGCTGAGGGGCTTTGGCGGTGTAATTTGTGATGACGTTTAATCAATAGTTCATACTGTACTTTATTGCAAAGTCCTGGGGGCTCTATTTATTTTGTGAGCCATCCAAAACCAATACTGCTCAATTAAACTTGGATGGTGCTGCCTCACACCCCGCATTTTGAGTTGAGCCCTTTCCTGTGCTGTGGCTTTGATTGAGGTGTATGAACCATTCACTGTTCCAAAATTGATGCCATGTTAACTCTTTTCCTTCAGCACTGAACCGCTAAGCCTACAAGTAAGAAAATACAGCCAGGAAGGACAATATTGTCGACTACAATCAGTAAAAGAGAATTCTTCTGTTCTCCAGCATTATGTAAAGCTTAAGATTGGTGGTGTGATAGCATGCTGATATACACCAGTCTCTATTTTTCCAAAAGGAACATCCTTTGTTGGTCTGCCCTATTCCTTCTGTTTAACAACAGCCTGACTGTGTATGGCATGTCTGTGATGAAAACAATACATGCACAGGGAGAATCCTATCAGTAATCCATCCAAAGGGACATTAGTATCACATTCCTCTGGAGATGAATGGAGTGGTAGAATGAACAAGAGATCTCACAGATAGAGAGTTCTGTTGGAGCTGAGAGTGCTGTAGATGTGTATTATCCATTCAGCTGGGAGGGGGGAAAAATCACAGACTGGCAGCTAAATGGTCCTCAACAAAAGGCCATGGAAATTTCATCTTACAGCTTTTTTATGTGTTCATCTTCTGTTTTATATGAAGACGAAATGAAAAAGTATAAGGGCAAAGGTGAGCTGTTTTGGATGCACACTGTGAAAACACTTCTGTTCTGGCCAGATTCACATAAACTTCAGATCACTAGGAAATAGGAACAGACCTGCCTGGTCTGTGCATTTTTCTGTGCCTACTGTGCATGAACAGCGCAGCGTGACTGTGGCTTTATTATGGTCATCTGTGTGATTTGACTTCGAGCAGGAACATGCACTTGTACAAAATCCCTGTCTGGGGACAGAATTTTAACAGCCTGTACCTTGTCTATATTTATACTTTCTCTCCCGTTTATCTTCGCCACCTCCTTCATTTTGTGTATCATCTGTCCTTAATAATGAAACATTATTGTATCACGTGATAGACACTTATTAGCATTAATCAATAAATAAGCACCCTCATATGTGGATTTTGGAGTAAATATGTCGGGGTAAATATACTGCACAATCACGCGTTTTATCTACTTTCATCTGGTTCCCAATGTGTACAATTTATAATATCTAATAAAGGGTAATTTAACAAATTTGTTAGTCTGCAAGGAGCTCTGAGTTTTTGATTTAAATGCAAATGATTTCTAATCCTTGCTCCTTGCCTAGACTTTAATATGAAGAGGAGTTTTGAAAAGTGCCCTGGTAAATTGTTCTCTTGTATTAATTTTACATTTTAAAAGTTACCTTGCCAGGGGCACGGTTGGAGCTACTTGATTGTGAGGATAAAAAAGAACTGCCCTTAATTAGTGTTTTTCCCTGTGTGATCAGAGAGCTGATGAGGGTAATAATGAGATGGGAGGTTCATTTCCAATATTGCCAAGCTGAATGTAGCTCCCTCCTTGATATGGAGTCTGTCTAGGTGCCTGTGCCCCTCTGCCATGTGCACTCTTTCCTGGCCGTGATCTGTTTCTTAAGTAATTGGTAATGTTTAATGCATTGTCTGCTATATAACACATAACATGATTGCTACTATGCTTTATTACTGAAGTTGCAGACTTATTGATATAAGTGTAATCAGGGTTATATTTTGTCAGAAGCTTGCTTAAGGAATTCTATAGGCTTTTACCTAGACACTTTGTACAATGGCCTATACCCTATGGTGTATGTAATGGACATATATTTATGACCGCAGAGCAAATGGAATCATCCTAATTTAAATAGCCATTTTATATACATCAGTATAAAACAGATCTGTGATATTTTAGGGCTTGGATGCGTAACGTTGTAGTAGTTACTATTATCATTTATTTGAAATTTCCAAATAATCTTTTATAAGAGGTCCATCTGTGATCTCAGGAATACTTTCTATATACAATTGATTAATTTTATTTAATTTATTCAATGAGCGCCACATTTCCTGCTTTATCAATTTTACCCTTGGTGTGAGAACACTTTTTTATGTTGGCAGCTATTGGTCTAGTTTTAGTTTTTTATCATCACTGTGGTTCACAAATATTATCATTATTACTACTACTATTTTATGTTGAGCAGACAAATATATGTTTCATGGCTCTCTCTAAGTAGATTATGTATACGTTCAAATGCCATTTCCACATTAAAATAATAAAGATTTATTCAAGCACACTAAATAAACATGATTAAATATTATTTAATTGCGTATTTTCAAAAGCAGAGAGGGAAGGTCCAAAGGGAGCAGGCATGTAGCAATTTTATGGGCGCAGAATTTAAATGCATGTATTCCAGCTTTGAAGCAATTTAGTATTTTGCATTTCCACTCCTTAGAAGTATTCTTACTGTCAGCTTTCTGGTACATTGTGCCTTTAAATGTTGCATCTGCTTTCATTCACCCAATGTCTCCCTATCTCTATTAAATGCTGGAGTATCTGCTCACACTATCAAGCTGCATTTCCAGGGGCCATCAATATGATCCTACCCATCGTGCTGAATTGCCACTTACAGGCCCAGTGGGACTCTCTTTGTTAGCTGGAGCAATCTCCATTTAAATAGAGATCAGATGGATGAATTCTTCACATGGAAGAGAGACAAGTAACTTTTTGGCATAAATGTTTTTTCAGAGAGGTGATAATCCACAGCCCTGTAGCATCCTAAGGTACAGACATTGGTCTGCAGCATGCCCAGGTATAACAAATGCTATGGATGAGCAGAAATGGTCTTGGTAAAAATGCATCCTAAATCTACCTATGTAACATTTGGATGGTCTTTTTTACGATATTAATATATGGGTTATCTAATACTTGATTTAAGAACTAGAGTTTGTGTGATATTTCACCAGCATATGGCCATAATTGCAGGTTGTAGCTGACACAGTAATAATAATCCTCAAAAAATGTTTTTAAACCTCTAGAATTTTATAGTGAAAAGTACTCTCAAGTTATAGTTATGATGATCAAGAGTGGCCAGTATAGCTTAGATAACTACAAGTGAAAATGGCTGGACAACGCTGAGAAGAACAGTTACCCAGAGAGCATCCCTGACCTATTCTACAATGCAATGTATATTTGTTAAAAGTAACATTGAGCATGGCAGTAGTCATCATTACTAATCAGAGAACCCATGTGTTTTATGTTAAATATGTTTTCTGGATGAGTATGACTATGGTATAAATTTTGTCAGAACTCACCTGCTTTGTTTGCATCAAGATTGATGTAACAGGTCCTCGATTTTGCAGTTGGCAATTTGAGGTCTATCTGGGTACAGTTCTTTCTTGACTGGTTTCCCCTGGTGCACTTCCTGTGCCTTGATTCTCTTCAGTTTCCCTTACTGAATCTTCTTGCAGTGCAGACATTTCTCCAGAGTTCACAAACATGCTAGGGGTGATCCAGCAAATCCACATGTAGTCCTTGTTGTTGGAGTTTTATTTTTTAAGTAAGCTTTCTCCACGTTCAAGATGCCTGTTGTAGTTTTTGGCACCTGGGTGCAGTTCTTTGCCATTTCTCAGGCTGACTTATTGCTGACCATACTTGTCCTTATCTTGCTTTGATCCCTGACTGCACATTTCCTGTTTGAGCTGATTCATGGTTCTGGTTACCTCTGGCAACAACATCTAGTAAAAGCCACACTTATGTTTCTGTCACATCTGGAACCACTTGGCTTGTTACTATCCTGCTAGCTTATTGACTAAACCTAGTTTGCTGTCTCTGTCTTGTCCAGTCGCTGGACTGCTAAACCACCTGCAAGCTATGGTTTGCCCCTGTGGGGGTATTGGCTTGCTGCCCAGCCTCTATAATCCACTGCATAAATTCCTGGGAAGAACCAGACTACCAGTGCACACTGAGAGAAAAATTTAAATTTTAATTAAGGCAGATAATTGAGCAACATCATGTTTATAATAATTTCTTTAAAATATTCATAGTTGAAACAATGGATTTATTTAAAATGTAATATTGCCAATGAAACTAGAGCTCTGATAGAATATAATAGTGTCACTTGCACTTAGACCATGAATTTCCATCCTCTATGTAGAGATTCATGAATATCTGCTTTTGTGGGATTGTGGAACACTGTGAAATGGGAAATCTGGGTCCACGGCCTCTAGGGTTGTGAAGTCATTTACCATCAACTCTGTGTTTTATGAAAGACCTTCTGGTGTTCTAAAAGTTCATGAATTATTCCCCTGACTTTCTTGCTGAAGTGTCAGTGACCCAGCCACTGACTTCACAGAGGGGGTTCTGCCAGTGTTTTGTCTTGAGTTGTTTAAAAGGAGACTGACAGCTGACAAGCTTTCCCGTAGAGCTCCTCGCACTTGTCTCCCCTTGCAAACATATTACAACAGGCGTACCATTTATGCCTGTCAATCTAGTCAGAATATATGAGGGGGACGGAGTGCACAGATTTTGGAGATTCAATGCAGTTAATTCCTTTGTGTTTGTATTTGCGTATCAATTAGACCAGCCCATCCGTCAAGATGGCAGTACACACTAGTTTTAGTATGCAAAATCCATTCTCCTCCTTTTCTATTTTCATGTTAAGGAATTCACACATAACCTGTGTTGATAATTTATGCTCTTTGCCCAGAGTGTAGCTAAGTACCAAAAGCACCAAAGAAAAACCACAAACAATCTTTAATAGAATAGATTTGGATGTCACTGGTTGCGCCGTTACTCTGTGAAAAACTCACAATCATGACTCTTCAATCCAGCAAGTTTGCTATGGGACTAGTGTTAAGGTCTTAATACTTTTGCAGATTACTATGGCAGCTAATCGCTAGCCACGTGTTTTATCATCTGCCCTATTTTATCATCTGAATCAGGGCCGTCAAGTGCCAGTGTTCAGAGGTCATGCTCAAATCAGTATTTTGAAGCAGACACAATAACTATTATTAGTTCAATAACCCCTCAACTCATTACTAATCAATACTGTGAGAAGACTGCAGTCCTCAAGGTATGAGTCGGGCAGTGCACTGCTGTAATTGTAAATGCCATAAGTACAAGAAAGCATTATAGACATCTTAGTGCTTAGTGCCTTTTCGTTTTCTGTTGCTTGGGTATGTGTATTTTCTCATGTTTAAAGGGCATCAGTGAGGTTATTATTATTATTATTATTATACAAGATTTATATAGCGCCAACAGTTTACGCAGCGCTTTACATCAGGGAAGACAGTACATTCACAATACAAATCAAAACAGGAGGGATCAGAGGGCCCTGCTCGTAAGAGCTTACAATCTAGAAGGGAGGTTAGGTTAGGGAGGTAAGGTTAGGAGTATGAGCGCTGCCATTGCTGACTTGACCTGAAGTATGAGAAGTCCTGACAACTATTATGTACAGGTCATATTCAGGGTGGCAAAACACCAGGTAATGAAGAAAGGACAAGGATGACATCCTTGATGCGTTCACCTTCTATGTCAGGTTTCTATTATAGCCTTTGGTGCCTATTTGGTTTTACACCTGACATCAATATTTTTGCACATGATTGCAACAGCGTGATTTCTTTAAATTTTTAGTAGTGAGATAGTTAATGTGTGATGGCCATGTAGATGCAGATAGACTGTAATTAGAATTGATTTTGCTGTAGCACATACAAATCACATATATCGTTTGTAGCATGGCATGTACTAACAGCCCAAACTGATCAATCTGTGATCACAGTTATGAACAGAAAATAATAGACATTTTTTTTTGAGTGAACAGTTCTGTTATGCACATATATTACATTAAATATTCATCAATGGTAACATCTTTGATTCGCTGTCCTTCTCAAAACTTTCCTGACCTGCAAAAGCTTGCCAGTAAAAACCACCAACTCCTGATTGACTCTGAAGGTTCTAAGGGAGTTTATTGTAATCAAATACTAATTGTATACACAGGAAATGTAACTTTAAAACATTGAGGGCAAATGTAATGTTTTAAAAATGTATTTTACAACCACCCAAAAATAATGACAGTAATAATAATAATATAATATAATATAATAATATATATACATATGTGTGTGTTGTAGATATAGGATATAAGCGCGGTGAATAACCTCTATCTCAACTGCGCCAAAAGAAAATTAACATGAACAAAAACTAATTGGAGCACTTTGTTTTTATGCAGCATAACTGGGAAAATGTAGTGCGGTCTTATTTGCAGTGCAGTGTTGCAGAGGTTTTTTTTCTTGGGAGAGAGCATGTGATCACGCACAGGGCCCTAAGTCATTGGCAGCCGAGAGTTCCCAGTTTTGCCCGAGACAAGAGATACCTGTCTCAGGTATCTGGAAAGGTGTCAAATGTGACATTCCGATCATCGGGTGGAGATCAAGTCGTTTATGGACTTTGTATCACTTGTCACGTGGTGTTATTGAATATGTCACTACCTACAATTTTCTTATCTCAATCTGCTGTTTTAAGCAGTATATATAGATATAACAGATATTACCTCTAAAGCAGGTGTAAAATTAAAGCGTAACGAAATTACAACAAGGCAAAGCTAGAGTCATTAGCTGAGTCTTTGTGCCAAAGCATAAAAGCCAGGGCAGTATTAGTGCTCTGTCTCAACCAATCCCAGTGCAATCCCAGAATTCGCTAGCCGACCAATTGTCGCTAAATCAACCAATTCGCTCGGCCAATCCGTCAAATCAGGCGCTTGCATCGAGTCGGACTTGAAGTGTAACAGCAGTTGCACTGCAGAGGCACAGTGCAAATGTGCAGAATTGAATTGGCTCACAGTTGTTAGTAGTTGAAAGCAGTGAACACAGTATGGGACACAATTTGGTTTGACACTGAAGGGACCTGATGGCACTGAAGGGGACACCGTTGTAAATATGAACACAACCTCTGATGGAGACATCCTTCTCTTGATTGTTATACAGATTTAATGCACACTGGAGGTTTAACCCCCTGTATTTAGCTGTAGTTCTAGCCCCGCTTTTGCTGCGGACATCACACCCCTGCTCTATACTGCCTAGCATCATCCACTGCATATGTACACCTGTCTTGTAAAGCATATTTTTCCTAATGACAACATGCATGAGCCCAACACACATATTAGGACCATATGACACTTCATATGTGTTTATTTCCCTACACTGCTTCATTGCAGCAATTTCTGACCCAAAGTGGAACTGCAAGCAAAACCTAAATACACAGTTAAAACACATATACGTTTAATGTAAACCAGTGTATTAAGTATGTCGCAATCCACTAAAAATTGCTGCTAGTGTGCGGTCTTATTTGCAGTGCAGTGTTGCAGAGGTTTTTTTTCTTGGGAGAGAGCATGTGATCAGCACAGGGCCAATCAGCACTGTCCAGACAGAGGTTCAGGGGTCCTGCATTCTCATCGGACAAACGTGGGAGAATGAAAACTCCTCCTACAAGCTTTAATCAGACATTCATAGAAGTCACAAGACTGTTGTAACTGCTGATGAGAAAATGAATTCAGCAGTTTATATTTACTAAAATAATTGCATTTCCATGTTCTGTGTACTGTGGGAGATCAGATATAGTAAATGCAGGGTCCTGGGTTTAGTAACACTTTAAAACTGCTCCCACCCCCTTCTTACACCTGAACGAAAAAAAAAAAAAAACTAGTAGTGTGTACCAGGCTTTAGACTAGCAGATTTAGGACTTGTCTAACAATTTGAAGTCAAACTCCAGCTCACAGTTTTTAAACAGTTACAGCTGCAGTTTTGTCTTACATAAATAAATAAAAAGGTTGTAAACCTGAGACATGAAATATGAACAAACCATATTTTTTTTTTTTAGGAGTACTAGGTGTTACTTTTGTGCACTGCTTCATTCCTCTGCTATCATCATGAGTCACTTCTGACATTTTCCTGACACCATGAGAAAAATGGTTCTCCAGCAGAGTTTTAGTCTCATCTTTGATAAACTGTATTAGTAAATCCACGCTGAGGTGCCAGTGATGGGGTCTGAAAATTAATATTATGTGTAAAGAGGTAGCCTCATCTTTGTCCTGTGAGCTGTGTGAAGGGAGGTGTGTCACTTCTCTCCAATCAGCTGTCAGAGCTCTCTTCACTGAGCTCTGTAGAGTGTAACTTCAGCTCCCCGCCCCCTTTTTTCTGAATGCCAAGACAAGCTTTAAAATTCAGCACTTTGAAAGGACATAGAGGAGAAAGGGTGGCATATATACATGTGCTAATTATGTAGGAATATTTGTTTTATCTCTGCATATCACCTGAGGCCAGTCACTTCATTTAGTATATATATCACTTTAAAGCTGATCAATCTAAGCACCCCTGTCAGGGTGTGTTAAATAATTTGTGTCAACCCTCTAACTTGCTACATCTCAAGGACAGTTTGTTATGTTGAAAAATACCAGCCTTACTGAATAGACCATCAGGTGAAAATAAAAGCAAGAAAGACTAAAAATGACACCAGTGATTGGATGGTTTGACAGTTTGGTTGAGAGCACATCTAATGTAACAGTTACATTCCCGGCATGTGCCAGAAATGTACCTGTGTTTTGAAACTGTTAAATCTATGGGTTTATTTCCACTTTAAGGTAGAATGTATGAAGCTCTTTTCTGGCCAGAGACCCCAAAACATGCATGTTGCCCAATTATACAAAAAAATAATGCCAAGAATACTTCTTTGGATCCACTGTCATGTGATGTGCTGAGTACTGAATCTTCCTTTTTCCTCAGTGCAAAGAGAGAGGCCTAAGTAACTGTCTGGGTGACATAGACACTTCCCATTGGCTAGCTAGCAGCAGGGTTACCACAGGCTCCAGAACACTAAAGTAATGTGATGGCATCATGACAAGAGGCAGCAACAGGACCATTTGGCAGTAAACATTGACTGGAACACCAGTCTCCACTGTTGGCAGAGGTGCTGCGAAGGGTCACATGATGACAGAGCCAGATAATTAAAAAAAGGTTTTGGGGGCCCCCCTTTTAAAAAACAAAACAAAATGGTGAATGGGTGCGAAGGATGGGTTGGCTTTGATTTTTACTTGGAGATGGGATTTGAGTTGTTTTTGAGTCTTCTTCAAGGCTTCTTGTACTGTTGTCTATTTACAACTTCAACACAGTTTTAACCACGTAGAAAGTTGTTCAGAACCTTTATAGAGTCATAACAGTTAGGATTTCTAAAATAAAATGAAGTCATAAAGCAAACAGAATAAACTGTACTCCATTTTTTTCAAGAAATGTAATCCCTCACAGGCTCCTCTGGGGTTTGACAAGTTAATTTAAGCACTGTCTTGCAGCCATATCCAAAACACACCCACACTACCTGTCCCAAAGGCAGTACACGTGTCCCAAGCCCTCAAAATATGTACACACTTCTATTTCCCATCAGAGATAACTGTATTAACTTCTTTCATTGTCTCAGCCTGGCATCTATTCAGAAGAGCCCTGGGCAAAACATTTTTATCCTAAGTATACCAGTCGCTCTAGAATGAAGTCAACAATTGTTTTTGCAGGTAATTAGGGTAGATTTCTCCTCTACCTGTCAGAGACTCAAAACAGAATCGTAGCGACAGGCCTGACATATCTCTGCTAGCGAGGTAGATTTATCCAACTAGAAGTGCAATGGGTAGAAACCTCAAATTAATTGGTGAGGAAACCCTGCTGTGAAAAAACGTCAACATCCTGCTTTGGGATTTAACATGGGGGGACACATAAATTTTGTCAAATTCATGTACGGAAAATCTTACAAGATATTTCAATTAATCCCTAAAACAATGGATAGCTGCACACAGGGGAGTAAAATGCATTTGTGAAGATTGAGATTGTTCACTTCTCACCTTCACCGAGCAATAAAATAAAACATACAATTAACCCCTCTCTTTGTACGGGTGGAATTGATGAAATATGTATAGAAAGACATGGGTGCTTCTAATATTCATGTAGCATTAATTCCTCAGGGCTGTCTGTATGCAGAAATGAGCTGGCTTATGACAGTGCACTGCTGAGCTCGCATTTGAGTCTCCATTAACAAGTGAGCAATATCATCTTCTGCTATTCGTAGCAACTTGCTTGGTTTGCATTTTTCAAATTAGAGAAATAGCATGTCTTTTTGTTCCTTGGTAGAAAGCAAAGCTGGTGTTTTCTCATAATATATGACTTTCATTGAAGTAAATGAGCACAATCCAGACAAACAGAGCAATGAAAGCTTAATTTCTATTTTGTACCAAAAATGAATTGTTCATTTTAAGGGATCCCTTGGTTATCAATTTATGGCATTCACAAACTAAAAAAGGTTCAACACTGCTAAAAGTAGGCATATATGGTCTAGTCAGTGGTATCCCCAATATTAGCTGGCAAATAGTGTAATGTGGATGGTGACTTTTGTTATAATATATTTTTATAAAAATAAACTGAAAGGAAATTGGTGGGAGAGGGAAAAGAGGATGAGGGGCTTTAGAGATTCACAAGTCGCTTGTTACATATCAGGGTAAGAATCTGTTGAAGTTACTAAAAGATTAGGGGATGTTCACATAATATGCAAGACAAACATACTCTTTGCTAAATTAAGATAGTACCCAACTGCGTCATTGTAAACCACAACAAGCATGTTAGGTGACTGCCACTGAGGAAGTAATTTGACAATGAATCTATAGCCATGAGATGTTAGAATTTTTTTTTCAAACAGCATATACCTAGTAGTTAAATTGTTTAGACTGTGCCTCACACATTTGTAGATGTGGTAGGTACTGCAGCTGGCCATTCTGTCCAGGTTGGGCTGTGTATGTACCTGTTCAGAGTCTATTGCATTGCATACAGTAGCTCACAAAAGTGAGTACACCCCTCACATTTTTGTTAATATTTTATTATATCTTTTCATGTGACAACACTGAAGAAATTACACTTTTCTACAAGTAGTACAGTAGTGTACAGCTTGTATAACAGTAAAAATGTGCTGCCCCCTCAAAATAACTCAACACACAGCCAGTAATGTCTAAACCGCTGGCAACAAAGTGAGTACACCCCTAAGTGAAAATTTTCTAAATTGGTCCTAATGTGTCAATATTTTGTGTGGCCACCATTATTTTCCAGCACTGCCTTAATCTTTGTGAGCATAGAGTTCACCAGAGCTTCACAGGTTGCCACTAGAGTCCTCTTCCACTTCATGGCCACATCACAGAGCTGGTGGATGTTACAGTCCTTGCCCTCCTTCACCTTCCGTTTTGAGGACCCCTCACAGATGCTCAATAGGGTTTAGGTCTGGAGACATGCTTGGCCAGTCCATCACCTTTACTCTCAGCTTCTTTACCAAGGCAGTGGTTGTCTTGGAGGTGTGTTTGGGGTCGTTATCATGTTGGAATACTGCCCTACGGCCCGGTTTCTGTAAGGAGGAGAGCATGCTCTGCTTCAGTATGTCACAGTACATGTTGGCATTCATGGCCCCCTCAATGAACTGTATCTCCCCAATGCCAGCAGCACTCATGCAGACCCAGACCATGACACTCCCACCACAATGCTTGACTGTAGGCAAGACACACTTGTCTTTGTTATCTTCACCTGGTTGGCGTCACACACACGCTTGACACCATCTGAACCAAATAAGTTTATCTTGGTCTCATCAGACAACAGGACATGGTTCCAGTAATCCATGTCCTTAGTCTGCTTGTCTTCAGCAAACTGTTTGCAGACTTTCTTGTGCATTATATTCAGAAAAGACTTCCTTCTGGGACGACAGCCATGCAGACCAATTTGATGCAGGGTGCGGCTTATGGTCTGAGCACTGACAAGCTGACCCTCCACCCCTTGAACCTCTGCAGCAATGCTGGCAGCACTAATTAGTCTATTCCCCAAAGACAGCCTCTGGATATAACGTTGAGCACGTTTACTCAACTTCTTTGGTTGACCATTGCGAGGCCTGTTCTGAGTGGAACCTGTCCTGTTAAACCACTGTATGGTCTTGGCCACCATGCTGCAGCTCAGTTTGAGGGTCTTGGCAATCTTCTTATAGCCTAGGTCATCTTTATGTAGAGCAACAATAATTTTTTTTAGATCCTCAGAGTTCTTTGCCATGAGGTGCCATGTTGAACTTCCAGTGACCAGTATGAGAGTGAGAGTGATAACACCAAATTTAACAAACCTGCTCCCCATTCACATCTGAGACCTTGTAACACTAATGAGTCACATGACACCGGGGAAGGAAAATGGGACAAAAATGTACACGGTTATACAAGCTGTACACTCACTACTTTACATTGTAGCAAAGTGTAAATTATTCAATGTTGTCACATGAAAAGATATAATAAAATATATACACGAAGGACCTAAGTAACAATACACATGTCTTTTGTATATAGATAATATTTGTTTTTCATTGATTTAATCTTAAAGGTAACAGCAGTGCTGAAATTCAGGAACCATTTTATAATTGGGCTATATAAGAGATAAGAGTCGGCAACTCCGAAGTCCTTGTTGGTGCATTTCGACGTGATCCTTAGTCATAGTTTATAATGGATTACTCCACAGATCTGGAAGATATACATGAAGGATCTAAGTAATAATACACGTCTTTTTTATTAAGATAATATTTGTTTTCCTTGATTTATTCCTTAAGGCAATCACAGTGCTGAAGTTCAGGGACCATTTTATAATGGGCTATATAAGAGATAAGAGTTGCTAACTCCAAAGTCCTTGTTGACGCGTTTCGTTGTGAGCCTTAGTTATAGTGTATAATGGATTACTCCACAGATCTGGAAGAAATACATGAAGGATCTAAGTAACAATACACGTCTTTTGTGTTTAGATAATATTTGTTTTCCTTGATTTAATCTTTAAGGTAACAACAGTGCTGAAGTTCACCTTGATGACTAGATCCAGGCTGTGCACAGGGCTTTAATTTCTCTCCAACTTTAAGCCTTACCCCTCCTGGATCTTTGCCCCAGCCGTTGATTGACATTTAAATGCCAGAGCCTCCACTGCTCAATTAGGCTTGTAGTACATATTTCTTGTTAAAAAATGATACTTTATTTTTAATATAATTTAAACAAAAAACAAAATACCTAATTGGGGTACATTCCCCCCTGTACTGCGATTCAGCGCATAAATACACTACATTGCAATACAGCTCCAATCACACAAAAAAATACATTCACTCGGCAGTATGATACCTAACATGTTGTGCGGAGCAAATTCTCCGAACCATCACATCGTGCATGATGCCTCTTTACCACAAAAGCATTTTGTGACCCCTTGACGTGTAATTCACATATTCAAACCAATGGCAAGGAGGTTTTCCTGTGTAATGTTGTCTTGTTCATGGAATACATATTCTGTATCGGAAAGAGACACAGGGAATCAATAGATGAGTAATTGCCTCTAAACACATATACGTTGAGCTGATAAAAGCATAGTAGGTAATTCATTTTGGCAGGGGAAGTTACCATTATACCATGGTGAGATGGAAACGAGAGAGAATACAAAAAGTAATACATAAATAACTGAAGAACTGAGCTTACCCCTTCTATTTAACTTAATATAGTCTGGCCCTTGTGAGCAATAGTTTTTTTTTTATACAATGTAGATACACTCTGGTGGTAATTAATGGTGTGGAAATGGGATGTGAATTGCAGGCAACAGGATTGAGAGAAGTATAATTTCTAGCAGTCTGACCCAGCTCATACACTGAAACTTGATTTTAAACATTAACTTTTTAAACTGTGATTAGACCACTGAAAAATATATTCTTATAAAGAACATAGTACCTGTGCATTGCAGCAGGCATGCCAACCATTTGTAAATGCAGCCCAGTACTGGGCTACAGAAATATGGAAAAGAAGACATTGCATTTTATTCTTCTCTCCCTCTACTGAGATACTGATGTTACACTTCACATTTCTCCTCCAGCCAGCAGGGGAAAGCTTGCAATAGACCTTTATGCAGAGTGCTGAGAGTCCTGGGAGTTGTAGTTTGAGATGGAAGCCATATAATTGGGGCAATTTGCTCCTTACACTACAGATCCCAATACATACTGTGCTGTAGGAGGAGTGAGAGGAGTGAAAGCGTGTCCTTTCAGAAGAAGGCATGCTCGGGGAAATTACAAATATCTCAGAGGCAGTGTATTGCATTATACAGAATCTTTACCGCATCTGAACCACATTTACCCATGTCAAAGCTATACCATACCTATACTCTACCTATATTTAATGCAGGTTACCTAGGACTGTAGTTAGGTGCCACGAATGCTCTTAAAGGGCCTTAATGATGGCCAGCATAAAAACACTTCAAAGGACTGTCCCTCCAATAAAAATAATTCTGCAAGTCCCATTTGTTCCCCTGTCCCCTCTACCATCCTCCTTTTCTTTTGGACAGTGTATGCCTAGTCGGTCTAGGACTAGCATCACCACCAAAAAATGTGGCAGTATGTGCTTTGGCAGCAGTTTCAGATTAAACTGTACTACTGCTCATTGCTGCAGTTGAGGTGGCCTTGCTATTGTTTATACTGATGCTAAATGTCCTTATAGCGTTACTAAACCCACAACAGTAACAATCAGTATGTATATGCAGTAAAGCATGCTTGTTATACGCACTGTGGAACCTAAGGGGTTAATCCTCTGCATTATGTAAACCTTTCACACTGAGCAGCTTTTCAGGTGCAGTGATAATCCCATTCATAAAAACGGAGTGACGTCTACGCCGCTCCGGCCCATCACAGCGCCGGAGTGGCGATACCCAGAAGTAACCTTCTGGGTATCTGTGGAGAGATGTCTGCGGCCAGAGGGGGAGACGAGGGTGGCTTTGGGGGCTTCAATCTAAGGTAAGTAATGCATAATGAGCTAGTATGCTAGTCATACTAGCTCATTATGGCTTTGTCTTGCAGGTGGGTTTTTTTTTTTATTTTTTTTTTCTGGGTTTTTAACCATTGTAAGTTTGCCTTTACTACCTGGTTTGTTGCCTGTTTTCTGTGCTATAGCACTACTATTGGGTATTAAGTATTAGGCCTTGTACACATTACCGTTTTCCTTGACATAATCCATCAAGAAACTTGGTGGCAGAGCTTTTTTGCCGAGGAAAACGGTCATGTGTATGCTTTTCATAGAGAAAACTGACGTGGAACTCGACAAGAAAAAAAGAGAACGTTCTCTTTTTCCTCGTGTGTTGTGTTCCTCGTCGGGCTGGTTTTCGACGAGAAACACGTTCGTGTGTATGCTTAGAAACCCGCGCATGCTCAGAATAAAGTATGAGACGGGAGCGCACCTTCGGTAAAAGTAGCGTTTGTAATGGAGATAGCACATTTGTCACGCTGTAACAGACTGAAAAGTGCAAATCGTCTCTCACCAAACTTTTACCTAACACGCAGTAACATGAGATTACCAAAAGCAGCCCCAAGGGTTGTGCCAGTGGAATCGAACTTCCCCTGTCATCGTATGTGTTGTGTGTTTGAGAACGACGAGATTTGGTCTTGACTGTGTGTACGCAAAGAAAGCTTGTCAAGTTTCTCGACAAGCCTAACAAAGAACTCGTCGAGGAAATAGATGTGTCTTTTACGACGAGTTCCTCTGTCGTGTGTACGAGGCCTTCATTTCAGTGATTTCCTGTGATTTTTTTATGTTTGTACACATAACCTGAAGTGTAAGAGGGGCTGAGGTTTTTGGGAAAGGTTGAAGCAAAAAACAGAAAACCCATCCTATTCAGCAGCTCCTACAGGGGAGGCAGGGGGGCTCGGGGTAATGCTACATAAATGTTGAAGCAGTCAATATAAATGCAGAAATATGAAGGATATCTGTGAATTCAATGAAAAAGTCTATGCATAAAGTATTACTTTTTCGTGGACAGAAGGAACAGCCAGTTTGAGTAATTGTCACTCGTTGATTCAGAATTAAAAATGTGCTTGGTGCTAGCATAATACATACAGTGCTCTAAGTACCATTTTAACCTGAGTCTGACACTCTTAGACCCCTTTCACACTGGTTGCGTTTTTACAGCGTTTTAACGTTAAAAATAGCGCTCTTAAAACACTCATAAAACGCTCTCTATGCATCTCAATGGACCCTTTCACACTAAGGTGTTGCGCTGATGGGTCATTGAGAAAGTCCTGCAAGTAGCATCTTTGGAGCAGCTTTTGGGCGCTGAATAAAACGCCCCTCTTCATTGAAATGAATTGAAAGCGCTGTAAAAACACCTGAATAGCGCCAATAATCCACTCTGAGCTGTAGAAAAGTCACATGATCTCCCAAAAATATAAACATGTAAGCAAAAAAAAGAGCATCTACAACATGCAGGACTAAAATTGCCCATGCTTCTATAACGCTGGAAAAACGCTGTTAAAACGCCCGCAGCGTTGCGTTCATTTTACCGCAAGCGCCCTAAAAACGCAGTAAAAATGCTAAAGGAGTTTTTGGGCGTTTTTGTAGTGCCTCAGTGTGAAAGGGCCCATACTATAAATCAGACAATGCTGTCTTTGGTGCAGTCAATTGTTTTATGTTATGGATACACAGAAATACCTTTACTTTTAGGGCCAGTTGTCTATTGGAGAAAAACAAATCTGAAAGGTGAATACACTGGGAAGTTGCGAAAAGGGTGTAATATTGAATAGGAGTCGTTTTATATATATACTACAGGCATTCAGGAGTTCCTACATGTTTTGCCATTTCCAAATGAAACTTGAATCAATGCGATTATCCCAACGCCTGACTACTAAGGTGACACATGATGGGGCATATTTAGAAAGCAGTGAATGTGACAACCAGCAAATATTCACCGCAGGTGAAACTTCCCAGTGTTTGTGCTTTAAATTACAGGGAAGGGTTAATGACCTGTAAATGTCACATTCACTGCTTTATAAATACGCCCCTTTGGATTTTTGACGTGCTAGTGTAGACAAACTGCTAAATGCACCGTTGAAACACATGTACTGTATGTAAACTGCCTTACCTGCTAAAACATCTGTAAGGCACCTTTCACACGGGCGGCTGTCCTGCCGCAGTTAAAAGCATGTTTTTTTCTTTTGAAATTTAAGACTCCAGGCACAGCGATCAGCTGCATTTGTACACTGCGATTAGCTGCGTTTACATGCAGCTACGTTTAGCTGCGGTTAGCCATTATTGTCATCCCCATAGCAACCGTTTTTATTTTGATGTGCTTCATGTTGTTTTTTCTTTTGTTCACGCTGCTATCCGCAGCTGAGACAGTGCACTGCACTGCAGATAGCTGTGCAAAATCGTTCCTGGACGCAGTCAAACCTATTTTTTCTATTTGCACCAAACCGCATGTAATGAAACTGCAGCTAAACGCAGTGTGTGAATGGGGCCTTGGAAAGCATTGTGTGCTTTCAGCTGCAGTAGAAAACTAGAAAATCCGCAGCTAAAAGCACCATTCTATCCGTCCGTGTGAAAGAGGCCTAACTCTGTGTTCCAAAACAGACAGCGCATGGCAGACACTACATGAAGTCCTTAACAATTACTTTTCTCTGCTGCAGTTAAGGCAATACAGAATGGTCAAGACTGTGGTTGGAGATTGAAAAAACGGTACATTGATGAGATTATATCCCCTGTACTCTCTTCTCCAAGCAAGAGACTCAAGTTGTTACATTCCCAGCACTGTGCAATACAATAACGCGTGCTTGGTTTGCAGTACTCTCCTTTTTTCCTCCAAGTCTGAATGCTGAAGTACAGGGAAGAACAGGAGAATAGTACAAAGACTGATTAAGATTTTAAATTCTGTATTTAATTCATATTTAATTCAATGGATGAAATTGGATTAACTGCCTAAGCTTACACTGTAAATCCACAGCATGCCAGTCATGTCATGTAAGCTCACTTGCTTTATGTGCCAGAAAAGAGTTTGACTTCTTGTGTTCTGGATAAGAATATAGATAACGTATAGATTTTTTTTTTTTTGTGAAGAAAACATGAATTAGAGCAGTGGTGCCCAACCAGCGCTCCCTGCCGCCCCAAGGCCAGGTTCCGCAATACACCCCCCTCCCCGCCAACCGAACCACCCCCCACCCAAATCAACTCAGAATGGCAATCGGATGGCAGGGACGGCACGGTTAGTTCAAATATTTTTCTACTTTAGTATCACTTTTATTTATTTTGTAGCTTGTCGTTTACTTTTTTTTTATTTCTGTATAATTTTCTTATTATTTTTCTTATTCTTTACTTTTAAATTACATTTTTTATTTTAATAATTTAATTATTATTTCTTTTTTTTCTTTTTTTTTTATCTTTTCTTTTCCACTTAAATGTTATTGCTATCACACAGGAGAAACCAATTCCCTGTGAGATAGCAATTGGTGGTGACAGATTCTCTTTATTAACCCTGTCACCTCCAAAACAGGAGTCCTGGTACTGTGCTCCTGTCACAGCTGAGACGGATGGCAGCACACATTTTACAAGTGATTTCAGCGACATCGCAGCAATCACTTGTTAACGAGCGCCCTGAACTGGCCGTTGGGGGACTCCATGCTGCTGACACCCCTCGGCGCCCTGCGGCCCCGAGGCCTGGCCTCGGTGGCCTTGTGGGAAATCTGGGCCCTCTGATGTGGCCCGTGACCTTCTGCTCTGGGATGGATTAGAATAGAACACTGTTATTAAAGGTAAGTTCATTACTAAAATCACAGTGTATGTATGGACATATCTGTTCTGCAGTGGTTACTATGCTGCTTTTAAACTGATCTGCAGGTGCAGAGCAACCTGAGGGTTACTTTCACTGAGCCATAGGCCCCTTTCACAAGGTCAGTCCCACCCAATTGGACCCACCATTCACCTCTAATGAATAGCAGATGTAAATGGACTTGTATCCGTTTACCAATGCCTACCTCCAATCCGAATCCGCTAAAAGTAGAGTGGGCTCTATAGAGTAGAGTGGGCTGCCATGCACCCACACCGCTCATTGTGGCCCGCGACCGGTTACCAAGTCGCTTAGGTGGCCCTCACTCTTTAAAAGGTTGGGCACTCCTGAATTAGAGGAAAAACTGTGAATTGCCCTATAAATTGGCAGGCTCTCTTTGTGACACATTGGAAGGTTTTATTGGAAGTAAAGGGGATGATATGTATTAAAAGTACACTTGTGTGGCTACTGAACTAGATCTATGAATAACATGTAGGTAACTAGCACCCTACATGTTCTATGAAATATTTCTATGTGTGCCTTGGGAGTCTCGAAAACCTAATTTTAATAATAGGATTTTAGATTTACTAGTAAACAATTATTTTTTTGGGTAGAGTAAAGAACACAATTTTTAGCCTTTAACTATGAGTTATAGAAAGCTGCAGGGACATCCCCTATATAACCCCTCCCATTCCCAGCCAGCCTAAGTTTTGTATCAAGCAATAGGGAGTTTATTATGTAGAGGAAACAAAGTCTTTAAGCCTTTGGACAACCTTGTGTAATTTTAGGAAAATCAGCCACTAAGTCAGAGACCCTTCTCACAGAGGTTATAGCAACAAGGTTATAGCAACAAGGCTGCTGACATGTTCCAAGGCATGAACACCATCCTGGCCTCACCCTCTAGGAAAAGGGGACTGGGTACGGTCCCCCAAGGTTTAGCCCAGGAGTCAACCAATTTGGAAGCTGCAGAAGGAGCCATGTAGGAAAGAGATAAGGTTCTCTTAGTAGAAAGAAGAGGTCCATCACCTTATTACACTAGAAAGAAACTACGGCTGACGGGGAATTGGAAGGGTTATATAATGGATGTCAATGCAGCTTTTTTTTTTGCCATAGTCCAACCAATGTAGCTGCATATAACCCATGGTTAAAGACAAAGATCCTGTGTCATCTACTGCAGTGTTTCTCAACTCCAGTCCTCAAGGCGCCCTGAGGCCTTGTACACACGTACCGAGGAACTCGTTGTTTCAGACACATCGTTTTCCTCGTCGAGTTCCTTGTTAGGCTTGTCGAGGAACTTGACAAGCTGTCTTTGCGTACACACTGTCAAGACCAAATCTCTTCGTTCTCAAACCCGGTGACTTCACCACATACAAAGGCAGGGGAATTTAAATTCCACTGGCACAACCCTTGGGGCTGCTTTTGTTAATCTCATGTTACTGCGTGTTAGGTTAAAGTTTGATAAGAGACATTTTCACTTTTCAGTCTGTTACAGTGTGACAAATGTGCTATTTCCATTACAAATACTACTTTTACTGAAGGTGTGCGGGGTTCTAAGCATACACACGCTCGATTTTCTCGTCGAAAACCAGCCTGGTGAGGAACACGACGAGCCAATTTGGACTCCTGTTAAGGAAAAAGAGAACTTGCTTTCTTTTTTGCTCGTCTAGTTTCTCGACAGTTTCCTCGATGAAAAACGTACACACGACTGGTTTCCTCTGCAAAAAAGCTCTTCCACCAAGTTTCTTGATAGATTTTGCCGAGGAAAACGGTCATGTGTACGAGGCCTAACAGGTCATGTTTTCAGGCTTTCCATTATTTTGCACATGTGATTTAATCAGCTTCACTGCCATAGTAATTACCACAGCTGTTTCATCTAAAGGAAATCCTGAAAACATGACCTGTTTGGGTGCCTTGAGGACTTGAGTTGAGAAACACTGATCTACTGTACAACTAAAAATGGTAACTATGACTTTTCTTATGTGTCCAAAAGTGATATGTGGAAAGAATTGGGCCAGCTTGTCTTTACCAGAAGAAGTCAGAATTAGCTTATGAGGATATACTGTTTGTTTTTTTTATAAAACATTGGATGCTCCTGAAGATTCTCAAACCAGTGTGGATGACTGAAAAACCTTGACTGGAAATTAATGTTATGGAAAGCCTACAATTCTGATGTTTTGAATGAATTTTTCTGATTTCCATCAAAGACATAAATGTTAGTTTTAAAAAGAATGCTTCACATCACCCCAGAGAGCAGATGGGATTGCACTTTTACAGGACAATATCACACAATATACATTTGCAAAGATATTACTGTATACCTATTTGATGAATCTGGTGCTATTTTTACCTAGCGCACCTGTTTTGCACCTGACTGTGAATACACAAACACATTCAGTGAGTATATCTGAGAATGCTGTCAATGTTTCCTCATATAGCTGAAGCTGTTTTCATAAACAAACTGCCATGAAACAAGTAGCAAAGATTTATAGACATTTCCAACGTAAACTTGCAAATGAGCATCAGCTTGCTCTATTTGTACTTGTATGTTAGATAACATGATTGAAGGAATACTGCATCTTTTCTTTTTTTTTTTTTTTTCCATTCCTGATTTACTTATCGTAATGCACAATCTGCATTTCCTGTCAGTTGTAGATCTCATGAATAAACGTAATAACATATGCAGCTTTATGACCAGTTTATAGACTGCATGCCAAGCTGTCTGACCTGGCAAATGACATATGTGGATTTTATGTTGTATTACATATTGCACATGGTTAGGCCTGTTTCTACAAGTAATGTTAACATTTGAAAGGATGCCTAAATCAAAGCATTTCTGTAAAAGTAGAGCTACTGTGACCTGACAATATGTTTCCCATATGCCTCTTACTTGTGCTGCCTGAGGTGAGATTTAATCCCTATTATTGATGTAGGAGTGTATGTATGTATGAATGTGACACAGTTATCTAAGTGTTTCTTACCCATTGCAAGAATCCCAGAGTTTCATGATCCCATGCCAGGCACTTTCATTTGACAATGCAGAGTAGTTATCTAAAGATTTCTACAGATAAGCCATAAGGCTAAAGTTTATTACATGGGAGTTTAAATAAATTTTTTAAGATAGGGGGGGGGGGGGTAGGTACCTGATTTTGCCAGGTAGCCACTCTCACTTCCGGTAAGATTGTGATGGCAATCTGAGCAGATGTTTGACCTCCCCCTCCATGCCCCACAGCCTCTTGGAACATGTCACTGGTACCATGAGACTTTGGCTCATGCATGCACAGTGGGTAGCCATTTGTGAAGCCGCAAGTACGCGAGTCATGCCGCGTACACACGACCGTTTTTCATGACAAGAAAAATGCAATTTTTTAAATTGGTCATTAAAAACTATTGTGTGTGGGCTCCAGAGCATTTTTCTCGTCGTGAAAAATAGGCATAAAAAAATTAGAACATGCTCTAATTTTTCTCGTAGTTTTTCACGTCGTGAAAAACAGTCCTGTGTAGGCTTTAACGACAGGAAAAAAAGCGCATGCTCAGTAGCAAGTTCTGAGACGGGAGCACTCGTTCTGGTAAAACTAGCGTTTGTAATGGAAATAGCACATTTGTCACGCTGTAACAGACTGAAAAGCACAAAGACTAAAAAGAGCAAATCGTTTCTCACCAAACTTTTACTAACACGAAATGAGCAAAAGCAGCCTAAAGGGTGGCGCCATCCGAATGGAACTTCCCCTTTATAGTGCCGTCGTACGCGTTGTACGTCACCGCGCTTTGCTCAAGCATTTTTTTTTTCACGATCATGTGTAGGCAAGGCAGGCTTGACAAGAATCACGTTGAGAAAAACTTGTATGTACGCGGCATCACAGTCAGCTGCCCACAGTTAAAGTGGATGTAAACCCAACATTTTTTTTTGATGTCACATGTATAAGATTTCCTATCATCTGTGCCCAGTCTTGCCACACAGAGTTAATCCAGCTCTGAGCAATCCTCTTTTATTGTTCAGTGAAAATTAACAGAATTCCAGATAAAAACCTGTCAGGGAACTGTGTTCCCTGGGTGTGTTCTAACTGTGTGGGGGATGGGCTTAGTGGGACAACACAGAGATCGCTGTTCCTGATTACTTGGATTGTTGTCCCCTGTCAGAACAGAGATCTGCCTTGTTTACATAGGCAGATTAGCGTTCTGCTTCTCTGTGGAGTATTTGCGCGTGCCCACAGTATTCCATGCACGAATGGATGTATAGGTACGTTGTTTCGTACACCCGGTCTGCCCTGCCACAGTATATGTGTGGTGGGCAGTCTGGAAGTAGATAAAGGCTTATTTTTTCTACCTTAATGCATTCTCTGCATTAATAAAAAGTTCAGCTCCCCCCAAGCCCCCATAAATACTTACCTAAGCCCAATCTCAATCCAGCTCTGTACCCAAATGCAGTAGCAATCACTTTCTTCCTCATCACTGGACATAGAGGAAGCGGCAGGAGCCATTGGTAGCTTCCTATGGTGGCACAGAAGAGGAGAAGAGGAAGAGTCGAGTACACTAGCAGAGGACTCGAGAAGAGGAGGATTGGGGCCACTCTGTGCAATCCCATTGCACAGAGCAGGTAAGTATGACATGTTTTTTTTTTTTAATAATCATTTTAAAGTGGTAGTTAACTCTTTTCTGATACTTTTCCCTACAGGTAAGCTTATAATAAAGCTTACCTGTAAGTAAAATTAACATCTCCTAAACGTGCACCGTTTAGAAAATATTCCAGTGAGCAGCAGTACCCCATACTGTCCCTTCAGAGCTCTATGCCACAAACCCAGTAGGAGGTAATGATGGAAGCTCTGTCAGTGGTGACAGTGCGCCGCTGGAGGGTTTTAAGGTGAGCCTCTCATAATGTGCTAGTATGCAATGTATACTAGCACATTGTGATATTACATTGCACCATTTACCTCTTTAAGTTTCCAATTTCCATTGTAGCATAACGCTTTTTTGCCATGTCTAATACGATAAATGATCCTGCTACTATATTTCAGTTTTAAAATGAAATATTTTGCATTAATTGAGAGACCATCTGTATATTTTATGGCGTATATTACTGCCAGATAGGAATTTGTACAAAGAAGTATAATCCTTGAGTCAATGATACAAAATTGAATCCAGATTATTTTTTAATCTAATCAATGATCTATTCATAGCAAGTGTTTATTTCCTTTGTTCCTTTTCATTCAGCTGTATTCTTTTTTGTTCTGAAATGCATACGCTTCCATTACTATAAAGCGAATTGGATCTTTTCCAACAGAAAAGATGTTTTTTAATCTGCTAGCTTTTGTCTGACCATGAAAACCCTGTCTACAGAGAAATTACTGCGAAGGAGAAATGAAACTGAATATCTGACGTTTCTCTTTCTTTTCCTTAGGTTCCATCATGGTGACTACACTGTGGATGTAAGCATCAATGATTACCTGGATATTTACTGCCCCCATTATGAAATTCCTCTCCCAGCAGACAGGATGGAGCGTTACATTCTTTATATGGTCAATTATGATGGCCATGCCTCATGTGACCATCGGCAGAAGGGGTTCAAACGATGGGAATGCAATCGTCCAGATTCCCCTAATGGACCACTGAAGTTTTCTGAAAAATTCCAGCTGTTTACGCCATTCTCTCTGGGGTTTGAGTTTCGTCCTGGACATGAATATTATTATATTTGTAAGTACCAAGCAAGTCCGCATATTTATAAGCTTCATCTACCATTCATTTTTTTATATACCATTGTTTTGTACATATCAGACTCTTCATCAAAATTAAACAAAGATGTTCAAATGTTGTGTTGTTCAAAGATCATATAAAAATGTGATGTTCAAAGATAATATAAAACAATTTATGTTATCTGGTTAGTCTAAATAACCAAAAAATAAATAAAAAGTGCAACTTTAAACCTCTATATATATTCATTAAAACATATAGTGCAAATATACCATGTACGGGTGAGAAATAATTATGAATGATGCCAATAATCTGTGTTTCCCAAGGCCATCCTTGGGATACACAGATTGATCCTCCTAGTGGGATCACCACAGATAATGCCAATTGTAGAGGCTAAAAAATGGACAGCCGCACTCCAAAAAACGTTTTGGTTGTCTTAATTGTAAAACGGATGGAAAATGCACTACAAGATACAGCAAAAAAATGGGGATAGAGCCTACGCGTTTCACACAATAGATCAGTGCTTAGTCATGGCCTCACTCAAGCCATGACTAAGCACTGATCTATAGTGTGAAACGCATAGGCTGCTATCCCCATTTTTTTTTTTGCTGTATCTTGTAGTGCATTTTCCATCCGTTTTACAATAAAGACAACCAAAAGGTTTTTTGGAGTGCGGCTGTCCATTTTCTAGCCTCTACAATTTGCCTTGTGCATTGCCGGCACCCTTGATCTACTGAGAAGTCACTAATTGTTTAGCATACCCACCTGGGGCGGTAACTCCCTCATCTTGTTTACCACAGATAATGCCGCATACACAAGATCAGGCTTTTGCCCGGCCAAATCACATTGGAATTCCATCAGAAAAATATAGAACATGTTCTATATCTAAAGTCCGATGGAATTCATCGTAATATCCATTGAAAAAACTCTGATGGGCCTACACACAATCGGAAAATCCGATGGAACAAGTCTGTCTGACTTTTTCCATCGAAAATTCTGATCGTGTGTACGGGGCATAAGAGTGTTTATTTTGCATGAAGTGGACATCACGATTGTTGTGTGTATGGTCGATTGGCATACACATGGGATACACAGTTTTTCTTACTGAGACTTTTACATTTTGTTATGTGTTGAAATGTTGACTTTTTCAGTGAATTCCATTGCACATTGAGATTTGCCACTATTTGTTAAATGTATGGTTGATTGTATGGTTGATTGACATCATTTTGTGTACACTTTTCATAATTATTTGTCACCTGCACATAGTATATTTCCGATATATGTTTTTAATTATTATGTTTGCGATCTGTTGTTATTATTATATAGAAGTTTGGCACCACATTTTTTAAATATTTTCATTTACTTTTTGTTATCTTTTTTATATGTTTTTTATATTTATTTGGTATCAGAATTTACGTGCTAGCAGCTTTACAATATAGACCTATTCTAGATCCAAGCTCAGATTCACTTTTTATATATTTATCTAGTGAGTCTACAAATTTTTCGAAGATGTTCTATATATGCTCCTGATTCTTATTTATATTTGAAAGTATATGCTGTAACATATTATATTGCTAAAAGGGCCTGATATGGTGGGCTTGCTAGATTGATCATCAAAAATCAAACAAATTATATACAGAGTGAAAAGGATGCTAGTGCATTAACAAATAAATTCCCACAACAGTTCAGGCTCCATCTCTTATCACACCTGTTATGCAAAGTAATGACAAAAACACTACATGCCTTCAGGGAATTGATGATGAATGTGAGAACCAGTACTGAGGCTGTGTTCTCTCAAGTATAAATACACTTTAAAAGAAAGTGAATTTATCCATTTTGTCCAATTCCTCTGATGTAACCAAACCCCCAGATACATTCCTAACTTCATCTAACAGCATCCAGCGATCTTATGCCTCGTACAGATGGCCGGGATTTCCGGTTGTGTGTATGCTCCCTCGCAGTTTTTCCGACGAGAAAACTGCCAAAAACCCGCCGGCAAAAAAGGAGAACTGTCTCTATTTTTTCCCGTCGGGATTCCCGACTGACTTTTTCCCGTCGGAAATCCTGAGTATGTGTACGAGGCATAAGTCTACACCAGTGTTTCTCTACTCCAGTCCTCAAAGCGCCCCAACAGGTCATGTTTTCAGGATTTCCCTTTAGTATAAACAGCTGTGGTAATTACTAAGGCAGTGAAACTGATCAACTCACCGGTGCAAAATAATGGGAAGCCTGAAAACATGACCTGTTGGTGTGCCTTGAGGACTGGAGTTGAGAAACACTGGTCTACACATTAGTGCTCCATTCGTTTGTAAAGGCAGGAGATGATTAGACACAAGTTTATGCAGTTGTAAAGCACAGGGACGGCCAGAACAGATGCCACCAGAACAGGTATCCCCACTGAAGGAAGTGTGAAAGTTTGGATTTCCTATCACTTTCTTTCCCAAAGACAGTGGTCACCAACCAAAATAGAAAGAGTAAATCACAGAACGCAATAAAAACATGACCTTCCACGTTCTATCCAAAATTGAATAAAGTTTTGATTGTAGATATACGTTAAAGCAGGGATCTCCAAACTACGTCCCCCCAGCTGTTGCGGAACTACATTGTAAAACTCGGACATTCACAGACATGACAAGGCATGATGGGAATTGTAGTTTCCAAACAATTGGAGGGCCATAGTTTGGAGACCCCAGCTTTAAAGTGTAGCTTCACTTTTGTTGAGAGGAAACAATCCCCTTTGGATGTTGTAGTCTTTAACAAGAGTTGCAGATTCCTACCATCTTCTGTTCTGAAGAAATAACTGTTTGTTTCACTAAATCCTTTCCAGACTGCAGTGTTAATTTTGTAGACAAAAATATTTTTGTCAACTTAATTAACACTTTTTAAGTCAACTAAAATAAAACATTTCAGATGACTAAAATACAACTAAAACTTAAATGCCATTTTAGTCAAAAGACTATGACTAAAACTAAATCGAAATTTGACATAAAAATGATCACTGCACTACCACATAAGAATACGCAGGAGGCATCTACTAAGCTGCTGAAAGAAAAAATAAATAAGAAAAAGGCTTTTTTTTTATATTTAATGTTGGTAATATATTCAGGTAATATGTGCAATGGCATTACAGCCAATAGAGTTTAGAATGGTTATTTTTAATAACAACAAATTGCAAAATGGCTTGAGTAGCAAATGCCTCTCCTTCCAGATACCCATTGCAGGCAGTTTAAAGGTTTTTACATTTCACAAATTAAATTCAGAGGACTTCCCCTCCTGTACGGGGATGTCATGACCACCCTCTAGTAAAGTCAAGTATTGTGTCTAATTCTATTAATATCATTGTCTTTAAGCCCCCGTTCACACCGGTGTGGCTTTGAATTTGTGCTACTTCAGTGTGATTTCAAAGCTGCACATCATTGCAATTTGCACTGCCGATTTCATTGCGACTTCATTTAACAGAAGTTGAAATCAGTAAAAAGTAGTGCAGGATCCTTTTTTTTATAATTGCTGCAACATGAGTCGTGGTGATATGGACAGTTCCATTGCTGGCAGTGGGGTGCGACTTGCCATTGCGATATGGAACTGTCAAACCGCATTACAAGTCGCACCGGTTTGAACGGGAGCGTAATCTTTTCAGAGGATGTATTCATACACTTTCTCCTAATGTGACATAAGAGGTGTGGCTTTTTCCCCAAAAAAGTAAGTGATTGAGGAAGCTTTGCAGTTACAAAGTGCTGTGGTGATGCAAAACTAGTGTAATAATATGTTAAAAATGTTGGTAGTGAAACAAGGGTCTTATTGTAACCTGCACAAAAACGCAGAGGATCAAATGCTGTGTATACATTTAAAATAAATATATACCGGTAGATATTTTTAAAGAGAGAAAATCCTGGTAAGGTAATATACAGTATATACTTCAGCAAAAATCCCATCTTCATGCAGCTTTTATCAAGGCAAAGTGAACATATTTCTTTTCATTCTCTGCCTCTGCGTAGCTAAATGGATTAGCCATTTTCTCTATTTCACATTATAATGCATATGCATTGAGAGAAGCGGTGTATATTGGCTCTTAGTTTGTTCACACAAGCTCTTCTGAATATTTTGCTTACTCTGTGATAGTGTTCTGGTTATTTCAGCAGCACATCACAGATAAGTCATAAGTAATGAATCAAAAATGTCCCATATGTCCAAATAATGAGCAACTTAGTCAATCATCCCTTCAAAGCGATATTTCAAGTATAAGATAATTGTCTGTGAAGAATGCAGTATTTTAGGGTCAGTAATTCAGGCCATTGTTTTGGGCTATTGCGGATGTATCTCCTGTGCTCTTGTAGTGCTTCTAGAACTTGTATAGCATGTTAAAAGAGCCCCCTTAGCACATAGACCATTTACAGTAATTGATACACAAAAGATGGAAAATGGAATTGAACAGTTGCATTTTCTCTCTTAAGCCTTGTACACACGACCGGTTTTCCCAGCAGGAAAACTGCCAGGAGAGCTTTTGGCTGGGAATCCTGACCATGTGTATGCTCCCTAGCAGTTTTCCCGACAGGAATTCTGCTGGAAAAAAATAGAGAACCTGCTCTCTATTTTTCCGTTAGGATTCCTGGCAGAGTGTTTCCTGCCGAGAAAACCGGTCGTCTGTATGCTTACCTGAAGGGGAAATAAACCATGCATGCTTGATAACAATTTGACGCATGTGCGGTATCATAGAACTTAATTTAGTTTTTAGTCTTTGACGCTACTGCGCTTTTGCCATTCAAAAGAACGGCGGGTCTTTTGTGTGGCCGTGTGTATACATGGCTTTTCAAGGCAAGCTTGGCAGGAATTCCAGTGGGAAAACTGATGGTTTTCAAACAGACGGGATACCTGGCCATGTGTACAGGGCTTATGTGAGCAACATGTAGCGTCAATAGAGAAGACCCACCACAATAGAAAATTCCAGTGGGTGGAAGTTATTACAGATAAATTAACATCCAGGTATGGCAAAGCTTTGTTCCACTTTAACTGTTGTAATACATTGCAATCCAGTTCCAGTTTCTGGGGTTACCTCCCCCCTCCCAAGTCCTACACGCACTATTCATCGTCTCCACACTCTAGCACTACTCTCTTTGTCCTTATACACTCCAGACACTGGTTCTCTTCTTTCTTTGAGCCCATCATGGACACATTCTCTTGGGTACAGTATCGTATGTCTTTTCACATACACACCACTCAATAGGGGTGAAGGAAAAACTGCAACACTGTGACTTTATTTGTGCCACTTAAAGGGATGTAACAACATAGGAATATCAAAATATAAAAACAATTATTTCATTTATAATTGTATAAAAACCATAGTATCAAGGTACATAAATGCCAACTTTGGTAATGCATATCAAAGAATTGTAAGATGGAATAACACAATGCATTTCACATGATGCGAAGAAAACTGGCACAATGGATCAGTATCCCCTTGGGTGTGCCATCATGTCAGATTGGGGTTACTTGACAATGTCTCTGACATCATAACAATAGCGCCATTCTTTGCCACATTGAGGACCTCCCTGCTGCCACCTCTTGATTAGAAGTGGAAGAACCTTGTCATATGAATGCAAGAAAAAGTTATGTCAATAGCATCCATACATTTTATTTAAACATACTGTACATGGACAAAAGATCTTTTGATCCAAATCACATTTCAGTCCACCAAATCTCCAAAGGCTTGTTTGTCACTCAAACAATTCTGTCTGGGTTGGGAACTTACAATAATTTAGTTTTGTTTGTTTCAGGGAAGTTATACAGCGCCAACAGGGAAAAGTAAGGTGTGGCATGAGCAGTAAATACCACAACCAATAACACTTAACTTCTGTATATGTTACAAGATAAAACTATTAAATAGAACACCAGTAGCCTTTTCTAATTTCTTATACTCACACTAATGTCTGTACACAATATATACTGTACAGTACATATGTTCTGGTCACAGAAACAGTGGTCAGTGTAAATGGGTACTGGAAAGACTCAAAATCCTCCCTAATTAATAAGTCCCGGTGTTAAAAGACCCTCTGGATAAACAGTTAGGACCTATTCTTTTGGTCTTGTTTTTTTCTGGTGGGCCTTGCTATGCAGCCTGTTGTTGCCACCATATTGTGCTCTATCAGACCTTAACTGTCTAGTCAAAGTGCATGACTGGAGACTCTTGCTTGATTCTAGTGAATCAGTGCATATACGGAGGATCCTTTGGCTGGTGTTGGTTGGTGAATCCAGGGCCAGGACAAGGACCTACCCTGGGTGAAATGGTTTACTGTAGGGATGGGGGAGCCTTCATTCTGTTACAAGGCTTACAGAAGTAGTGACAGCGGCAGTGAGTTTAACAAAAAAGTAACTGTTAGGCATGGGTTCCCCTAAACCTGGCTATCATGAATGGGGGGGGGGGGGGGGTTGGCGCAGTTTGGAGTCTTTGCCCTTGGTGCTGGATGACCTTGTCCTGGCACTGGGTGGATCTTACCCAACAAAAAGGATCTTGCATAGATGCCTTTGGGCATGTGGGATGATTCCTGTCTGTCCTCCAGTCTGGTCTGAAGTAGCATTTGACCTAAAGTGCAATCAGAGTTCAAATCTCATCTCTAACCATTCTTTTTCAGGGACTGTTTACATCTTTTTCCCCTAGAGCCCCTAATACAGTGTTAAAAGTTTCCACCATATACCATTACCACAAACCGTTAGAACTGACATATGATTCAATCAAAAAAGGCTTATACATCTTGCAGTAGGAACAGCTGTTGTTTCAAGGGAGTTATTGGATACAAAAATGTTTATATTAAACTGGAAAACCCATTTAAGCATCAGCAAGCACATTTTAGCTAGAAAAAAAGCTATTGTCGGTTAAAAGTGAACTGAAATCAAGCTCATTGAATCATAAATCCAATTACATACGGTTAAGGTCTCTCTAGACTATTAGCACATTGTTCACGAGAAAAGGAGCCACTTAGCTAGTCTGACAAATAGCTTATTGTTCTAGTGAGTTTTTCACTCAAATGAGATAGGTATAATGTAAACAGGTTTTAGCAAATTATTGTGGAAATTGAATCCCGATTTGGACAATGCTGTTGTCTGTATTTATTTTGCTAGAACTATTATATTTTGTTCTCCACCATTAAAGAAAAGCTGTACTAAGAAAAACAAGCTGCATTGCCTTTCCTTTTGGCATTCTACTTGTCTGTCTGATATGTTGCTCCAAATGCTTTCACTAGCTGCATGCTTGGTTCAGGTCAGTGATTCTGAAAGTATTGAAGCCAGAGACAGATTGAGTATTTAACATTTTTAGAACAAGGTCAGTAATGTAACCTCTCTATTTATGTCAGTACAATTTCTTTCTTTTTAAAGCCTCACACAAAAATCTGTTTGTTTTTTAAGTCTTTATAAACACTCTTAAATTTACAACTTTCATTAACCCTTTCAAACATCCATTTGCTGATCTTCCCCCTAAAGAATGAACCTGGAAGTGATCACCTCTGCTTACTTTTGGGTTCAGAGCTGTCAAACTCTGGCCTCCCTGGCTGCGGTAGAAAATGATTGAGAATAATCTGTGCTCAGTCAGCTTCAAAAAAGTGCAGAGATAACATTAGGGGTCTAATGGACCCCTGATAATTCCCTGAAAAGAACTTGTCATCTACACAATGGAGTCCATCAAAAATTCAGTTTGCCAATGTCTTAACATTTGTGCAAGCATAAGGCTGTTGTTAGGAAGCTGGAACCTGTCAGCGTCCTAACTACCAGTGACTCCTTGTCCTGCATATTTAACTGTCAGCCAGGAATTCTGACAGTTGAAAGTAAACAAACAACAGGGATAGTGTAGAAAAAATGGCAATGGATCCCCACCAATTTCCATACTATACCCTTCGAGTCTAGTGTGGATTTTAAGGGGAAACCTCAACACACAAAAAAAAGCATGTGGTCCCCTTCAAAATCCATACCAGACCCTTATCCGAGCATGCAGCCTGGGTGGCCAGGGAAGGGGGTACCAGATTTCCACCCACCTCAACCATACCAGGCAACATTACAAGAACAAGTAAAAGGATTGAGCCGGCAACTCTGTAGTCCATATAGGGATTTTAATGGTTGGTTACAAAAAGTGACAAGCATAACAACTAATGCATTCCATTGTTTAAAGATTCTATGGATAAAAGACTAGCAGGCCCAGCCCTGCAACTGGTCAATGAAGTCTATTTGCCAGACCCTGGGTGTATGGTGCAGGGATATGTCTAGAAATCGTAGTCAGTCCTGACCTGTTGTCTTACACTGCTGTGTTTCGGAGCTTGCAGATAGAATATGTCTGATATCTAGAATAGACCTACTGTCTGTACATATGGAGACAAGCCTTTGTCTAAAAAGCTGGTCTGTGGAACATTAGTGCCAAAAATGCATTTTGCACATGTCATTTGATGAAGAGCACCTCTTTTGTGCCTCTCTAAATAACTTTATAGAGGGTGTCACAGGAGAAAAAAAGCACCCTTTCAACCCAGCAAAAGAAGGCTAAGGGGTTGATTTACTATATCCGGAGAGTGCAAAATCTGGTGCAGCTCCAGATTTTTTTTGTCAAAGCTTAATTGAAAAAGCTGAAGTTAGAAGCTGATTGACAAGTTCAACCATGTACAGCTGAAAATGTTGCACTCTACAGTTTTAGTTAATCAACCCCTAAGACTTGCAAAAGACACTGGGAAATACTTCTACCTTGGAAGCTAAGAAGAGTTCCTTTCATTTTAGTGAGACCTCTAGGTCCAAAGCCAAGCTTGAAACATACTGTACTTCCACCACAAGGTTAGATCCAAAAAGCTCCAAGCCTGTGAGATGTCCTCCACGAGATAAGGAAGGGCCCACACTTCTCGTAGTGGGTGGGGGGTGTCTGTTAGCCTTTGCTTCCACTTGGATCAAACATATCTCTAATGCATGGGTGTCTTATGGACACACAGAGCCAGCCATTGCACAGAGCAGGCAAGTATGGCATGTTTGTTATTTGTAAAAACTAAAACAATTGCCTTTAGTATCACTTTAAGCAGTTTATCACTGAAGCTTTTAGGTTTAAGAACAAGGACCACTCCACTACATAAGTGGGTGCTTCTTGGGCCTTTTGGCATCAGGTTTCTGTTTCTTAGATTTTCTAGGCAACCTTCTGGTATTTTGTTTGGATGTTTGCTAATTTGCACGAAATTGATGTTTAGACCTCTTCTGATGCCATCAGAAGCAAGGTGCTTTAGGCAGCTCAATGAGCTGCAAGCTAATCTACACTATGGTTTTGGAGAGCTTTGTAGCATTGTGTTATCTGTGTTGTCTGCACCCCATTTGGACTGCTAGACATCTCTCTCTCTCATCTCAGAATGAACTGTGTGTCTCCTAATGCAGCGCTCGCCAATCAGTGGTCCCTGGACACTGATGGTCTACAAGAAAATGTTGGTGGTCCCCAGGGTTTCTGCCACAAATCAACATTGTGACAGATCTATACTGCCAATTGTTGTTTCCAGTGTTGTTCTCAATGCACGCTGACAGTCAATACTGATGCCTCTGTAGCTCTGGCTCCTGTAAAGAGGGAGGCGCTGGGAGCAGTGCAGAGAGCAGGAGGTGAAGAAAGAGGGGACTTCCGATGGCAGTGCTGATCACAGACTGGGAGGGAGCACAGAGCTCGAGCACATAACAGAATAAGGAGGTGAGATTCAATGGCGCGTTTGTGTAAGGCAGCAATGTGATGCAGAGTGCAGCGTTCAAAATTGTGAGTTTAGTGGTCTGAAAGGTTGGAGGCTACTGCCCTAATTAACAATAAAGAAAACAGGATTTGTGTACTTACTGTAAAATCTTTTTCTTGAAGTTCACTGGAGACACAAGTCCCACCCCTCTGGCTATATTATCCACGCCACTACTGCTCCACAAACTGGAACATGGTAGGGATGGAAGGGGGTTATATCTGGCTGACTAGCAGCATCTTTGTTTGCTAGTGTCCAATCTCCTGAAGCTAGCAGTATAACCCTCTTGTCTTAGAATTAACCCCACTATGTCCCTTTTTTTTTTTTTTTTTTTTGAGAATCCATTAGCTTTTATTGTTGATATTTGTTCACAAAAAAAAGATCACACAGAACATGCAATGTGTTTTTTTGTTTTTTTTGTTTTTAGTGTTCAAACAATTTTTATTGAGTACAGGGGAATCAGATACAATACAATATAGTATAGAACTCGTCACATGACACAATGGGAGGCACATGTATTTCGTAACAGTATTCATAATGCATTCAAAACGTATGCAACAGTATCCACATGGTGGGATCAACTTAACAGTCATTTATAGCAGCTTTCTTCATCAGTAAGACATGTAAACAGCTCGAAGTGGTGTAGCGGCTGTTACTCCTGGGGTCCAGCAAGTTAGGTAGGGTGAGCCGAGGGGGGGACCTTATTCGGGAGAAGGTACATGTGGTACAGGTGTATGGGGTTGGATTCTCCCGTCTATCTGGAAGTGTCCCCCTCCGCGATCGTGACTGTGGAGTCAGAGGAATTCATCGTCACTGGTGGAAGTAGGATGCAGATCCCATCCGTACCCGTCCACCCCATTGGGGTCAATCTGTGGACGGGTAGGGGAAGGGGATACAATTCCGAAAATTCAGAGCAGGGGGGAGAGAGGAAAGAAAAAAAAAAAATTTTTGGGGGGAGGGGAGTAGAAAGGGGGGAGTGGTACGATCTATGGGGAAGTTGGGGGACCAGTACCGAGGACGTGGCTCAGTGCGCCAGATGGCCTGGATTGGGTGGGGGGGGGGGCGGGTGGTCCAGTGATTCTCTGTGGTGAGTCCAACAGGCCCATGTAAATCTGAACTTGTCATGTGTGTCATTGGATTGGTGAATGAGACGTTCTAGTTCTTCAATTTTCGTGACTCTCGTGTGCCAATCTCTAATCGTAGGCGGGGTCTGAGATCTCCATCGTAAGGGAATGCATTGGGTGGCTGCGTTTATAAGGTGTAAGGGAAGAGATCGACGATATTGCGAACGTGGCAGAACCGAGTGGTGAAGCAGGTATTGAGCTGGAGAGAATTCAATTTGATATGTGGTGATACGTACAATTTGTTCATGTATCTCCTTCCAGAACGATTGTAGAATGGGACATTCCCACCAGATGTGTAGGAGGGAGCCTGGGCCCCCACCACACCTCCAGCAATTTGGTGGAACCGAAGGGAAGATTTTATGCAGCTTGTCGGGTGTCTTGTACCAACGTGTACCCAGTTTGTATCTGTTCTCTTGGGCTGAGACATTGATTGACCCCTTGTGTGTGTGTTCCCAGATCAGTTCCCAATCTGTATCCGTCAGGTCGAGGGATAGGTCAGTCTGCCAGGCAGTGCGGGTGTTGGTAATCGGGGTTGCCGTCGAGATCAGTAGTGAGTACAGGGAGGAGATCAGGTGTCGCGGGGGGTCCTCGGCTGTACAAAGTTTCTCAAAAGGTGTAAGGTCCCTACACCAGGGCGAGGGTGACCGTGCACCGTCAAAGAAGTGTTTCAGTTGTATGTATTTGAAAATGGATATTTTCAAATGTGGGAAAGCAGTCACCATCTCCGGATAAGGGAGGAGGGCGTCGTCACGGAAGAAATGTGCCGCGCGTGTTTTCAGTGTCACAGACTTGGGCGTCTGGGCCGTAGTAGGGATGCCCGGTTTGAAAGCAGGGTTGCAGAGTAGTGGGGTCATGGGGCCCGGAGATGGGGTTATGGCGAGTGAGCGGCAGGCCGTTTTAAACTTGAGGAGGGTGGGGCCAATGAGAGGGTGGGTCAGGCAAGATTTCGGGACCGCATGCGGCGGTATCCAGGGGAGGTGTGAAATGGGGAAGTCTAGGAAAGCGTTTTCCAAGTTAACCCAGCCTTTGTCGTGAGCGTGATGATGCCAGTCAGTCACTCGAACTAGGTGGCAGGCCGTATGATAACGTGTTATGTCCGGTAACCCTAGGCCACCCTTCAGTTTTGGGAGGATAAGTTTTGCCCAGCTCAGTCTGGGTGGGCGGCCCGCCCATAGGAAGTTTCTGCAGCATTTTTTGTAAAGGGCGAAGAATGACGGTGGTAGAGCAATCGGGATGGCTTGCAGGAGGTATAGGAGACGAGGGAGGACATTCATTTTGAGGGTCGCGGCCCTGCCAAACCATGAGAGACGACCCTTGTCCCAGCTCTCCAGGTCATGTTTGATGGCCCGGAGAGCAGGCACGAAGTTGAGGCTGTATAAGTCTCTCAGGTCAGGTGGTATCTCGATGCCCAAGTATTTAATGGAGTTAGTGGCCCACTTAACCACTTTAGCCCCGGGCCTGTTTTTCAGATTCGGTGTTTACGAGACTAAAACATTTTTTTTTGCTATAAAATTACTTAAAACCCCCAAACATTATATATTTTTTTTTCTAACACTCTAGAGAATAAAATGGCAGTCATTGCAATACTTTTTGTTACACCGTATTTGCGCAGCGGTCTTACAAGCGCACTTTTTTTGGAAAAAATTCACTTTTTTAAATAAAAAAATAAGACAACAATAAATTTGGCCCAATTTTTTTACATATTGTGAAAGATAATGTTACGCCGAGTAAAATGATACCCAACATGTCACGCTTAAAAATTGCGCCCGCTCGTGGCATGGCGTCAAACTTTTACCCTTAAAAATCTCGATAGGCGATGTTTAAAAAATTCTACAGGTTGCATTTTTTGAGATACAGAGGAGGTCTAGGGCTAGAATTATTGCTCTCGCTCTAACGATCGCGGCGATAACTCACTTGTGTGGTTTGAACACCGTTTTCATATGCGGGCGCTACTCGCGTATGCGTTCGCTTCTGCGCGCGAGCTCGTCGGGACGGGGCGATTTAAAAAATTTTTTTTTTTGTTTTCGTATTTATTTGTATTAATTTTACCAATTTTTAACACTAAAATAAAAAAAAATAAAAAAATTATCACTTTTATTCCTATTACAAGAAATGTAAACATCCCTTGTAATAGAAAAAAGCATGACAGGTCCTCTTAAATATGAGATCTGGGGTCAAAAAGACCTCAGATCTCATATTTAGGCTAAAATGCAAAAAAAAAAAAAAAATTTTTAAATGTCATTTTTCAAATGACATTTAAAAAAAAATGTCTCTTTAAGACGCTGTTTGGAACTGACGTTTGACGTCACTTCCGCCCAGCAGAGCTACGGGGATGGACGAGGGAAATTTTTTCCCTCACTCGCATCCCCGCTGACCAGACGAGCGCACCCGATCGCCTCCGCCGCTACCGACGGCTCCGGTAAGCGGCGGAGAGCGCGGGAGCGCAGCGGGAGGGGGGGGGCACGCTCGTCCGCTACCGATAACGGCGATCTCGCGGCGATTCCGCCGCGGAGACCGCCATTATCGTTTACCCGACCGCCCACAGAAGAGATGGATATCTCGGTTGTGGCAGCAGCTGCTGCCGTTACCGAGATATCCATCCTCAAAGTGCCGACGTATACCTGCGGTGGGCGGTCGGAAAGTGGTTAAAGGGGAAGTTTTGCTTGCAAAGAGATATTGTCGAGTCAGGCATGGAGACATTCAGGGCCGTCGATTTTTCAAAATTTATTTGAAGGTTGGACAGGGAGTTAAAAAGTCGGAAGTCAGCCAGGAGGTTAGGTAACGTAGTCAGAGGGTCTGCGAGAAACAATAAAACGTCGTCTGCGTAAGCGGCCAGCTTACAGTGGTTCCCGGGAACCTCGATGCCCCTGATTGTAGGGTTCGAGGACAGACGACGCAAGAAGGGTTCCAATGACAGGACAAATAGAATGGGGGACAGGGGACAGCCCTGTCTGGTACCGTTGGACACGGAGAAGGCGCTCGACAGGTGACCGTTCACCCTAAGTCTGGCGGAGGGAACAGAGTACAATGCCATGATCAGTTGAACGGTTCTAGACGGCAGTCCCAGTTTGTGCAGAACTGCCGACATGTAGTCCCATGCCACCCTGTCAAACGCCTTCTCCGCGTCCAAGGATAGAAGAAAACCCGGTTTGCGGGACGACGAGAGCCAATGGTGGATGTTGAGGGCTTTGGTGGTGTTGTCCCTGGCTTCCCGTCCTGGGACAAAACCAACCTGGTCCGAGGATATAAGTTCAGGGAGGAGGGGCAGGAGTCTGTTGGCCAGTATCTTTGCATAGAGCTTCAGGTCTACATTCAGGAGGGATATGGGGCGGTAGTTTGAGACAATAGTTGCATCTTTACCAGGTTTGGGGATTAGGGTAACATGGGCTTCCAGTAAGTCCTTGGTTTGTGCCGTCAAGTCAGGGAGGGTGTTATAGGCCGCCAAGAAGCGTGGTAGCAAAGAGTGGGCGAACGTTCTGTAGTATCCGGTCGGGAGACCGTCCGGGCCGGGACTTTTGCCCGCTTTAAGCTGTTTCAGGGCGAGAAGAGTTTCCTCCGACGTGATCGGAGAGTCCAGGCCTGTTAAGTCTCTGGATGCGTCAATAGTAGGGCAGTAGTCCGCAAGGAACGAGTCAATGAGGGAGGTCCTGTCCACAGTCGTAGGGGTGTCCACAGGTTTGGGCAAATTATAGAGGCTAGAAAAATAGCGCACGAATTGGTCTGCGATTTCGTCTGATTTAGCCAATTTGTCTCCCGACGGGGACGTTATTGTGTGGATAGTATGCGACGCTCTTTTTTTCTGAAGGGCCGCAGCCAGAAGCTTGCCCGACTTGTTCCCGAACTCGTAAAAGAGTTTGTTTGTGAGTGCGTGTTTTCGATTTAGTTGCGTCTGGAGTTCCTCCAAGAGTTCCCCCCGAGCCACTAACAGTTCGTCGTGCGTGCTCCTCGCCAGGGAGAGTTTGTGTGCGCGTTCCAGGGTTTTGACCCTGTCCATCAGTTCAGTTTGTCGGGCTCGCCGGTGTTTCGCACGTTTCGCCGCCAGGGACATAAACTCTCCCCTCACCACACACTTGTGTGCGGCCCAGATTAGAGTGGGTGAATGGGTGTCTGTCGCGTTTTCGGCGAAATAGTTATCAAGAGTTTCCGAGATGTGACGAACGTTTGCGTCGTCTAAAAGGAGCGAGTCATCTAGTCTCCAGATTGGTGATTTGGGACGGAGAGAGGGAAGAAAGTAGCGTCATGGTGATCGGGTGGTGATCTGAGAAACACATGGGTTCGATGGTGGCATCTATTAATGAAGTAAGGCTATTTTGCGCGAGAAAGAAGTGATCTATCCGGGAGTACTTAGCATGTAGAGGGGAGAAATATGTGAAGTCTTTCGTGGATGGGTGTAGGGTGCGCCAAGCGTCGTGTAGGGTCAGTGTAGTTAGGTGAGTTTTAATGGTTCTCAAGGCTCTGTATGTCATGCACGAGGAACCGTTGGATGTGTCCATGCTAGGCATCAGTGGAACATTAAAGTCCCCTCCCAGCACCAACACTCCGGCCTGAAAGGCGGTTAGTTGGAACAGAACCTCGCGAAAAAAGGAGACCTGTTTCGTGTTGGGGGCGTATATGTTGGCCAATGTGTATACCATGTCGTGCAGTGTGCCCTTAAGGAAGAGAAACCTTCCCTGAGGATCCTTCTGAACGTCTGTGATTTGGAAGGGGCAGTTCCTGGAAAATAGGATGGACACCCCTTTGGACTTGGCGTCGTCGTTAGGTGCATGAAAGACCGTTGGGAAGTTTCGATCGTAGAGTTTAGGGACATTATCGGACCGGAAGTGAGTCTCCTGGACCATTACAACGTGTGGTTTGTCTTTCCAAAGTAAGTGTAGGAGACTGGAGCGTTTTTCAGGGGTGTTTAGGCCCCTTACATTCAGGGAGTAGAGTTTGAGGTGCTGCTGGGCCTTGGTGTACCGAGTTCTGTGATTTGGGGGCCCCATGTGGTGGGGGGGGGGGGGAGCTAAAAAAAAAAAAAAAGGGGGGGGTGTAAGGATAACCGATTAGACGAGAGGACGGCGTCCAGTCGCCTAGTGTCACTAGATTCAATCGGTGATGTACGGCGTATGGAAGGTCACCCCGCCCCAAACGGGGTGCAAGGCAACGGTCCAATACCGTATGGGGGTTGACCGGAGTCAGGGCAGGGAGCCTAGCACCAGTGCGGTAGCACTGGTTTCGACACGAGAAGTCCGAAACTGTAACTGGGTAGGTGAACCAACAGGGAACCACCCCAGGGTAAACATCTGGAATATCTGTAACCATAATGAGAAAGCCACCTCCCTCCCTAGCTCATATGAAAACTATCGGGTGTCGGGAGTCTCCGTATCACTGGAGCATAATCTCGGCAGTATAAAGCAGGTTATCATTGAGTCACGGCGTCTGTATGACCTGAGTAATCGGGGGGAGCCCCCCAGTGGTGACGGTGGTCTCGCTGCCTCAGAGGACTCATAGCAGCTGAATGCAGCAAATTCCAGGGAGGCAAGCAGGGGGAGTAAAGGTGGCGCGGAGGCCGAAGGGGTCTCCGGGACCAATGTGTGCGCGAGCAGAGACCTGGGCCCCCAAAACTCAGCGCGGCAAACAGAGGCGATGACTCTAGGAGGGGTTATACCATCAAAAGGGCAGTGGATCCCAGATGAGGCGACCTAACCGGGTTGCAGACAGTATTTATATAAACAGTGCAACAGTGCAACAGTGCAACAGGGCCTACAAGTTGAGACAGCTTCGGGGGTCATGGCCCGGTACAGACTGTCCTGTATCAGTCAGATCAAGACTAAGGACCTGTGAAACAAAAAAAAACTTAAGTTAACACATACCACATTAGAAGAAACGGGTCAGTCTCTGAGCGGCGTGCCGCGGTGAGGTACCAACTAGTTCACAGGTGGGCATGAAGACTGCTGTGAAGTCCACTAGGCAATCTTAGTGCAGCGCAGATCTTCGGCCCGGCAGTTCGGTCTTCGCCCATCGGGCTGGCAGTGTGGCGGTGACTGGGTCTCGTTGTGCGAAGGCGTCCGTGGTGGAGAGCTGAGGGAGTGTGAGTCCGCGTGAGCGAATGAGGGCTGTCAGCAGGAACAAAGTTGAGGAGCGTCGGCAATGTTTGGGTGAGAGGAGTTTCCTTCCCGAACAGGCAGGTGGCGTCCAACGTCAGGAGAATAGCGTGTCGCGTCACACGCCACGGTGAAAGACGCTACCCAGCGGATGGTCGCGCTGTGCGGCGTGGGAAATGTAGTCCCGGGCGGGGTCTGTTCAGCAGGAAGCGGGGGGACAGCTTATATCTTCACCAGTTGTGACATCCTGCGGTGTGGGATGAGGCAGGGAGCCTGGTGCCAGCAAAACAGCGTAGCCACAGAGGCAGTAACCCCGCTCCGTGGACCCGGGCAGGCTAGCAAAGGCGGATTCCAAAAGTACAAGAAAAATAAAAAGTAACAAGGAACACAAACAAAACTTGTACCAAGGCACAGTAAACTTAGCCCGTATGACCTGAAGGGCCTTCTCCCATTGTGTATTCTGCCCACGGGACTAGTAGTCCCTCCTTGCTCTCCTGGGGCCGTGGGCAAATGGTGAGCCGCGGGACCCGCGGGAGTCACGCGCCTCCGATGAGCGCCCTTGGTCGGACGGGGATCTTCTCCTGCGGCGGCGTGAGGCTTGTGTGTCCATCGGTACCTCTTGGGGTTTGGGTGGCCATCTACCCACGGACCTGCGATACGGCGCGTACCAGTCAGGGACAGAAATCAGTGGCAGGCCTAGGGATTCGCAGAAGTGAGGGAGGTCCTCCGGGACCTTCAGCTTGGCGGTGCGGCCCTGATGAGAGGCTTCCAGGCAGAAAGGAAATTTCCACTTGTATCGGATCTCCCGATCTCGTAGAGCCTCCAGTAGTGGCCTGAGGTCCCGACGGTTCTGGAGGGTGATGCCCGAGAGATCCTGATAGATTTGAATGGGGGACCCGTTATACGATGGTCTCTGGGTCCTTGCCTGCCGGAGGATGTCTTCTTTGAGCTGGAAGTCTAAAAGACAGCATATCACATCTCTGGGGGGGTCGGTATCCCTCCCCCTGGGGCGCAGAGCTCGGTGGATTCTTTCCATCCCCACGACTGATTGCGGTGGCCTGCCCATGATATCGTTGAAAATGGCAGTCACCTCACATTTAACATTGTCCCCTTCCACCGATTCCGGTAGGCCCCGCACGCGCAAGTTCCGGCGTCGGCCCCGGTTGTCCAGGTCCTCCAGGTGTCTATTCACATCCCTCAGTTGGAGGGTGTGATCGTCAATTTTGCAGGTTGATTTGATTAGGACTTGGCTATGATCCTCCAGGGTTTTTTCAGTGTTGGTAACTCTGTCTGTGAGGGAGCAGAGTTCAAGCTTCAGGTCCGCAATGGCTGCTGCGAGCGCATCCTTGATGTCAGTTGCAACTGCCTTCAGGTCTAGGATGTTGAGATGCGGGAGTGGCGGGGTTCCCGAACCCCCGGCGGCCATCCCCAGTAGTTGTGGGTGAAGCGGAGGTTGCGCCGTCAGGACTACGTCCGCAGCAGTGATGGGTGGTGGAGGAGAAAAAGCAGGGCCTAATACGACCTCCTGGCGGGAGGACGCCGTGTTGCCTCTGACGGAGCGGAACATGTCCGGAATATTTTGTCCCTGTGAGGCGGCCGGCTCCCTCGGGGAGCGGGACCTGGAGGCCGAGTTGGTTCTGGAGGCAGTTCCCATGTTGAGGGGATCAGTGAGGGAGAGAGATCTCGGCTGAAGTATGCTGATTCACCCCGGGGTGGCTGGAGCTGAGGATTCAAGCGTCCATCTTCCTGCTCGGTCCGGCCACGCCCCCCCCCCACTATGTCCCTTAATAAACTCAAAGAAAATGTATTTACAGATAAAAATTGTAAACAAATATTTTTCAGTAAGGGTTTACATCTTTTAAAATATTGTTTCTACCTTTTTTGAATTTACGTAATAATATAATTTACAAAGTTAATATCTAGATCAGAATTAGAGGGGCTTATCCTACTTTAAAGTCTAGTTTTTAAACCAAAGGTGTATGTATCTTTGATAATATTTCTGGTGACTATAGGAGTACGTTTGGCTGTTAAATTCCTAATCACAGTTTATAGTGGAATTCTGGATTAAACCTGTATTTATATTTAATATTATGAATTTATTTATATAAACTAAGTGGAGCTGGAGAAGAGCATCTCTCAAGTTTTATTGCTGCCTAGGTCCCTTCTGGGGAGATTTGTCCTCCTATTTGGTGACCACACAGGAATTGAAGGGAGTCATTGCAACCGGGAGACAGACAGTAATAAAAATCTGTCAGAGGTTTCACTGACATACTTTCATTGATTTCTTTGCCCTTAGTGTGGAGATTCCTGTTTCTCTGACTGTAACAGAAGTGAGTGAAAATCTTCCTAACAGATACAGCAGTAAAACCTTGACAGATGTCCTAATCCTTCTCCATTCCAAAACTGAAAAAAAAAAAACATTTTAGATGAATTCTACCAAAATGCTGGCAAATATAAAATCACATTAAAAGCTGACTTTCAGATCTCCATTTAAATAACTAAAAACACTAGGGACTGTGTAGACAGCATTTACACATATTCTAATACCCTTTACACACGATTGGTTTGTCTGATGAAAATGGTCCATCGGTCCGTTTTCATCAGACAAACCGATCGTGTGTACAGGGCATTAGAGTTACAGTGTCTTGAAAAAGTATTCATACCCCTTTAAATTTTCTCATGTTGCAACCAAAAACATAAATGTATTTTATTGGGAATTTATGTGATAGACTAACACAAAGTGGCACATGAATGTGAAGTGGAAGGAAGATGTTTGGCTGTACTTCTCCTTTAAGAAGGTGAGGGGACAATACCACTTATGTGGCATTTTTTTTACCCTAATGTATGGAATGCATTAAGGTAAGAATTTGTTTGCCTTTATAAGCACGTTAATTAAAAATGACCTTTCCTTTTCAATCTGTAGCATTGTAATTGTCTGTAAAATTCAATGCAATATGGCAACCTGGAGGTGTTTTGTTTACAGTTGGAGTACAGAACATCTCCAAAAATGTTATTTCCTGCCTGTATGATAGGCTTACTGAATTTCCCAGAAGTCTGCACTAAGATACAAGTCTGAGGTTTAATCACTTCTAAAGGGATGCAGAGACCTCATTAGAACACAAAGTGCATCAGCTGATTAATAATGAAACAAAAAGGCAGCAACAAAAGGCAAGAATTTTTAAATCTCTGCAATGTTCGATGATCACCCAGAGGGGGTTGTTTTTTTTTCCTCAAAAGTGTATATACATTTTAAACCATAATATCCTGTACTTGATAAATACAACATTTTATACAGGAGTATATTATTTATAAAGTTGAAAACACTCTGTTATGTGCTTACCTTTGCCCATGAACTTAACATCTTGCCCTGTTCATTTCTGGCTTTACAGTAGGTTTTCTTATAGAGTTTATTATACCCAGAAATGGCATATGAATAGAGTCAATAAGATAGGTCATAGTAACCAAGAGTTCTTGTGTGTCATGTTTTTTGCTGAGTGACATGTTTCTATCATTCTGTGACTACAGTCGTCAAATAATTTGTTTCTAGACAGAACTGATCAGTATAAGCCCAGGTTCACACTGGGCATGATTTAGTTCGATTTGAGATGCGATTTCACAGGTGAAATCGCATCTCAAATCGGCGGCAATTTCCGGCAATGACACCGTCCTAATCGGTGCGATGCCGCATCTGCGGCGCTGCACCGATTTCAAAAAAGTAGTTCCTGTACTACTTTTTGCGATTTCAGGACGCGATTTACATTGACATCTGTGCAGAACCCTGCACAGATGTCTCCTAAATCGCGCCGAAATCGGGACTGCCAGAGGGAGTGAAATTGCGCAAGTTCAGCTGAAATAGGGCTTAATGTCATATTAGTAATCTGGAGACAACAAAAATTGATTGCCTGCATGTGCACCCCAGGTCTCATTAGAAGGCCTTATGTGTATGATAGTAGAAGATTACAGACTTTTCACTTATGAACCAGAAAGCTGCTTGACAATAGTTAAAATTCAGATCAGGCAGATAAAAGCAGAAAGTCAGCCTGGTTTGTAGAAGTGTATTTAGTAGACATAAAAGGGACTAAATAGCACTTCATTCAGTTGCTGAATAAACCCTACAGGCATATTGAACATGTCTGAAATCATGGCCTACAGTAGATGTTTGTGGATGCAGATTCTGTTTTAATTGGCTAAATGTTTTTAATATAAACTCTCCTTCTCTATCATGCTTTGATTTTTTAATAATAGAAAGCAAGGTAGGGTTATACTGCCACCTACAGAAGAAATGAACACTAGGTACTATGTATTATTTGTATACAGGGAGGGGGGAAGTGGTACAAAAGGTAATAGCTGCAGGGGATGGTCTGATGGGGGTGGCTCGGGTACAGTTCTTAGGTGGGTGTGGGATAGGGTTCCCTGAATAAATTAGTTTTCAGGAATCTCCTAAAGGTGGGCAGGGTAGGGGCTGACTGGACATATCGGGGCAGGGAGTGAGGCTATAGAGAAGTCCTAGAGGCAAGCATTGAAGGCCTGCTCCTTTAAGGCTATAACCCCTCCCATTTCACACCTTACCAGTTAGTCCCCTTTCACACTTATACGACTTGTCCCACGATTTTGGACTGCAAAATCGTATGACAAGTCATTCTCCATTATTTTCAACGACTACCATTCATACTGGCACTACTTTAAGTTGTGCCAACTTCAAAGTAGTCCTTGCACTACTTTGGTCCGATTTTGATGCCACTTTCACAGGCATTCATTGAAATCGCGGCTGCGATTTGCGGCAAAATTGTGGTAAAATCGCAGCTGCGAAATAGCGGTAAAATTGCGCGACTTTGAAGTCGTACAAGTGTGAAAGGGGGCTAACGCTGTGTGTCCTCAGGAGAATCTCCTTCCTCTCTGCTGGATTTTCTGCTTGAATTTGAAGATTTTATATTATCAACTCTTGCTGGTAGATTTATGCAGTTTATTTAAATGCTGAGTATCTCTCCAGTCAGCTAACAAGCATTAGTAGATTCATGCAAAAACTGAAAATCCTGGGAGTCCTTTGAGTGCATGTCCTCCCAGTTTTTCTATACTGATGTTCTATCTGTGACTGCATGTTTGTGATGTTTGTCTGGGGATCCCTTGTTGAGTGTCGGGATCAGGGCTGTGGCTATTATTCTGACCTCTCAATTTCATGAGTATGTACAGCTGCATTTTTTGTGATCGGGAATTCAAACCATGTATTTGTTATTGTCTCATCATAAAGCACTCCACTCATATTCTCTAATCATGCTTGGGACTGCTTTTGGACCATAGAGAAATTGTTTTTCCCTCCTCTTTATTTTGTTTTAGGCTGTGTATTTGTGGGCTGTCATTATTTCATTGTATTCCACAAATTTTCAAATTGTGCTTGCCAACAGTGGCAGAGATCTGTTGGAGGAACTGAAGGGGGTTTCTCTAATATAGTTACTAAAAAGTCCAACCAGAGGAGATCATATTCTAGACATATTACTGGGAAATGGGGATCGATTGTCTCATGCTGAGTTGGAAGAAAATGTTGCTTCTAGTGTTTGCTGATGTCTTTGGTTTGATATTACAACAAAAACTGAATAATAATGTACAGCCATGGCCAAAAGTTTTGAGAATGACACAAATACTAATTTTCACAAAGTCTGCTGCCTCAGTTTTTGAGATGGAAAATTGCATATACTCCAGAATGTTATGAAGAGTGATCAGACGAATTGCAATTAATTGCAAAGTTCCTCTTCGGGGTGCCCAAGAAAGTCCAGCAAGTGCCAGTACCGTCTCCTAAAGAGGATTCAGCTGTGGGATCGAAGTGCCACTAGTGCAGAGCTTGCTCAGGAATGGCAACAGGCAGGTGTGAGTGCATCTGCACGCACAGTGAGGCGAAGACTTTTGGAAGATGGCCTGGTGTCAAGAAGGGCAGCAAAGAAGCCACTTCTCTCAAAAAAAAAAACATCAGGGACAGATTGATCTTCTGCAGAAAATATGGTGAATGGACTGCTGAGGACTGGGGCAAAGTCATATTCTCCGATGTAGCCTCTTTCCGATTGTTTGGGGCATCAGGAAAAAGACTTGTCCGGAGAAGAAAAGGTGAGCGCTACCATCAGTCCTGTGTCATGCCAACAGTAAAGCATCCTGAGACCATTCATGTGTGGGGTTGCTTCTCATCCAAGGGAGTGAGCTCACTTACAATTTTTCCCAAAAACACAGCCATGAATAAAGAATGGTACCAAAACAACAGCAACTTCTTCCAACAATCCAACAACAGTTTGGTGAAGAACAATGCATTTTCCAGCACGATGGAGCACCGTGCCATAAGGGAAAAGTGATAACTAAGTGGCTCAGCGACCAAAACATTGAAATTTTGGGTCCATGGCCTGGAAACTCCCCAGATCTTAATCCCATTGAGAACTTGTGGTCAATCCTCAAGAGGCGGGTGGATGAACAAAAACCCACTAATTCTGACAAACTCCAAGAAGTGATTATGAAAGAATGGGTTGCTATAAGTCAGGAATTGGCCCAGAAGTTGATTGAGAGCATGCCCAGTCGAATTGCAGAGGTCCTGAAAAAGAAGGGCCAACACTGCAAATACTGACTCTTTGCATAAATGTCATGTATTTGTCGATAAAAGCCTTTGAAACGTATGAAGTGTGTGAAATTATATTTCACTACATCACAAAAACAACTGAAACAAAGATCTAAAAGCAGTTTAGCAGCAAACTTTGTGAAAAATAATATTTGTGTCAAAACTTTTGGCCACAACTGTACATGTGCTTGAGATTTTCAGAGGACGCATTTTGGGGAAATTGGTGAAAAAATTATTAACTATTAAACTCTACCATCCTGGAAGCAACTAGATTTATATGTCGGGCACATTAGTAAGAGTAGATAGAAGGGAAAAACAATATAGTTCACTACAAAGGTAAGCAGGATAGTGAAGCAAAAATATCAACATACAATGTAGTCATTGTCTATCAGGGATCCACAGAACCTTAGGATTGCTAGGTGTTCCTTGAGCTGTGGCCGACTTGCCCTTCCATCTGATGGAGCATGCATAGTTATAGGTCCAAAACCACTTGGCAGAGCCAGGACCATGACACCACTTATCCTTTTTAGTTCTCTGTAAAGGAAGACACATGAGGCATGAAAATTGTGGGGTTTCCTTAGGGTAAAATGGTTAAGGAAAGCTAATATATTAGATAGTATAGTATAAAAGCAGACAAAAGGAGGCCAAACATATTATGTTTGCTAAAGCACAGTAATGCCTCATACATGACCTGTTTTCCCATCAGGAAAACTGCCATGACAGCTTTTGGCCAGGAAAACTGGCCATGTGTATGCTCCATGGCAGTTTTCTCGACAGGAAAACCACCGGGAATCGCGGCAGGAAAAATGAGAACATGTTCTCTTTTTTCCTGCTGCGATTCCCGGCAGCCTTTTTCCCTGCAGTTTCCCTATGGGAAACACTGCATTGGAGCATACACACGGCCGGGATTCTTGGCCAAAGCTCTCACTGCAGTTTTCCCGACAGGAAAACCTCTGGTGTGTACATGGGGAAAGTGACCGAGCAGGTTCTCGTTTTTACCCCCGTATTTCCCGGTGGACTTTTCCCGATCGTGTGTACTGGGCATAAGAGCAACAAAATGGCTGAATCCATTAAGAAAGGATATAAAACATTTTTTAGGTATATTTGTGACAGGAAGAAAAGATAATATGATATTATACACTTTGCTGTGGGAGACCTAGATGTAACAAAACCACTTAACCGATCCAGGACAGTGCTGTTGGCTGTCTTTAACCAGTTCGTTTCCAGAGCAATTTTTTTATTTTTTGCATACATGTAAAAATCTTAGTTTTTGTCAATAAAATGTATTAAACCCCCAGAACATTATATATTTTTTGAAAGCAAAGGCCCTGTAAAATAAAACGGTAGTCGCAAATGTTTGTGCCACATGATATTTGCACAACTGTTTATTAAACGCACATTCTCAGGAAAAAATAAAATAAAATGTATTTTAGTGCAAAACCACACCATATAATACCCATTTTTGTTGTTTGGTTAAAATATAAAAGACAAGGTTGCATCGAGCAAATAGATACCAAACATTTCATGTCTTAAAATTGCGTGTGCCCTCAATATCGCCAAAAATGATGGTGCCCAAAAATTCCCATAGGTGACCCTTTAAATAACCTTTACAGCTCATCAGTTCAGAGTTAGTCAGTAGCTCTTGTGCTAGAAATATTGTTCTCACTCTGATATTTGCGGCGATATGTCTCATATATGGAGCGGCTGCGGTTTACATGCGCATGCACACCCTGTGCTCACGGTTACGTTTGCGCAGGTCTGTGGGGCTACAGGGGTGTTCTCCAATTTTTATTTTATTTTTAATCTATTTAATTATATATTTTTTACTTTTTTTACTTGATTGCTATCACAAGGGGTTAATAACCCCCTATGTGATAGCATTAGGCAGGTGACAGGTACTCTTTATGGAGACATTAGGGGTCTAATAGACCACAATGTCTCCCCTGTCCTTCACACCATCTAACCAAGTACAGATTGGCTTGGTTAGAAGTGTTCCCTGGCTGTGCTGGCCAGGAAAAGGTGCTTCTGAAACTGGAAGTGACATCACTTCTGGTTTCACTGTTTACAAGTGAGATTGAGGCATGGATCACTGCAATCTCTCTCCCCAGCCAGCAGATGTGTTCCCAGGTGCCGGTGAGTGCAGTACAGTCCAGGAACCACAGGAGGAGAAGGGTCACCGGCGGGAGGGGGGGGGGGGTTTGGCAATACGCTGCGGGCACCGGCTGAACAAAACCCACACAGGCTGATGGCTGCTGCTGCCGCTATCAGCTTGTGATTAAGGGTTCACTCTTTAGACGTACATAGTACGTCCAAAGAGCTTGTTTGAATGTCTTTTTTTTTTACTGTGCCCAGGAGTGCCCAAGCTAAGTAACTGTGGGTACACTATCATTGGACAGTGCAGATAAAAATGTACAGAGTTAATAGATCACTGTGACCAAATGTAAACAATGCCTGTGATCAAATCTGTGAATGAGATCATGGACATTAAGTACAGAGCCAATGAGAGTAGCCCTGCACCTTGTGATTGCTGTGACCTACAGCAACAATCACAAGTGTAAACACTAGCCTAGTTACAAGACTAGTCATCTCTCATATTTCTGTGATACACACAGAGCTGTTGTGGGAGGAAGGGGAGAGCTGGCTGCTAATACCAGCCAGTGCACAATTCTCAGTGCCCCTTGCCTGATCATAGTGCCCCTGTCTGATCACAGTGCTCCTTGCCTTATCACAGTGCTGCTACCTGTTTACAGTTCCACTTGCCTGATCACATTGCCCAATCTGATCACATCTAGTGCCAGATTACAGCTAGCATCTGATTACAGCCAGTGCCAGATTACAGCCATTGCCTGATTCTAGCCAGCATTAGAATAAAGCCAATGCCAGACTACAGCCATCACTAGAGAACAGTGAACACCTAATTACAGAGAGTGATATATTACAACCAGCTGCAGCTAGAGGGAGCTCTAATGATTTGTAGTGTGTCTTCAGGAGAGTGAAATCCAACACATTCACATTAAACTTGGAAAGCAAGTGAACAGCAGTGTTTTGTGTCTCCTATTTGATAGGGGGAATCCCCAGTCCCCCAATACATGTTGGCCTTTTTTTTTACTGCTGAATAGTGTTGCTCACGAATATTCGCATTGCGAATATTCGTTACGAATATTACATATTCGAGTATTCGCGAATATCGAGGTGAATATTTGCTATTGCGAATATTCGTTTTTTTTTTAATTTATTTTTAAAACAGATCACATCCTAGTGATCTCCATCGACGTCTAAAAGCATTGCTGGTATGATTAGAGACCCTGGGCCGAGTAGCTGAGGTGATCCTTTTATGTTGCCGAATATTCGCAATGCGAATATTCGTATTACGAATATTCGCAAATACTTTCTCTGCCCTTCTTTTGCATCAGAGCCAATCAGAGTTCTCCTACCACAGTTGTCAGAGGTTAGCAACCTCCATAGCAACCAATAGGAACCTGCCTGCACGACCATTATATAAGATCACTCCCAGCAGTATTTCAGTGCAGATTCACAAGGTGGCTAGAGAGAGTGGAGTGTTTCTGTGCGTTTTTCCTGTGTATTGCGATCTTAGAGCTTAGCATTGTGCTTCCTATACGAAATGATCTCCATTTTTGCGTGTTGTTCGCGCACATGCGCAGACGAGAATTTCGCAATCAATTTCGCATTCGCATTAGCGAAATTTCGCATTTTTTTTTTTTTTTTGATAAAATATCACGAATATTCGATATTAACGAATATTTCACCAATATTCTTCTATATATTCGTGAAATATCGCGAAATCGAATATGGCGTATTCCGCTCAACACTACTGCTGAAACCTCAAATAAAACACATTATAGTTACCTTTATTAAATACTGGGTGCTCCTTTACCTTCTTTTCTTCCACATATTACAACCAGCACCTGATTACAGCTTGGGTTTGATTTTTTGAATTAGCAGGTTACAGCCAGCATGCAGCCCCACTGGACTGGGCATGCTCCCAACACAGAGACCGGGGTCTCACCAGGAGCCCTAGGTTCCATACTTACATTCGGAACCTGATCGCTGTAATAGACTCTGACTGGCTATCACAGTGATCAGAAACTGTGAAGCCCGCCCCTGTGTTTCACTCTCTGTGAATGGAGAGGAAAGATGCATTGTATCTCTCTGTCTCCTTGCAGAGAGAAAAACAAACAACTGTGTGTAAAAAATTAAACAAAGTAAAGTAAAAATACCTAGATCAAGGTTTCATCTAGGTCAGTGCCAGGGTTAGTCTTTGAGTCAAGTAAGGGTAAAAGGTAATGTTCAGTATATTTTGGGCAGGATTTTTTTTTTTTTTAAAAGGCATTTTTAAATTAGTATCAGGGTCAGTTTAATAAGTTAATAGTATGTAAGACTGAATAAAGACAGTAGTCCATGCAGTTCAACCTGTGTCAATGTATCTTTGTCAATGTTGTTAATCATTTCTCATATACCTATATATTGTGTTTACTAAGATGCAAGTCCAAAAGTTTTTTAAAAATATCAATACTCCCTGCTAATACCACCAATTGTGGAAGAGAGTTCCACATCCTATCGCCCTGACACTGAAGAATCCCCTACGCAGCTTAAGGTTAAACTGCTTTTCCTCCAATCTCAATGTGTGACACCTGTGTCTTCTTATACTCCCTGAGACTTAAGAGATTTAAAAAGTAGCAGGATAATCGTTTTATCTCTGGAGTAAATTCTCTTTTTTATACAAGATAATAGTCTGCTGGCTTTGCTTGCTGCAGCTTGGCTTTGCCTCCTATTGCTCAGTTTGTCTTCTACCATGCCACGGAAAACCACGCCATCTACAAGATAATAACAAAAAAATACCACAAAGAAGTCTTCAAAGCAAAAAAAAACACTTTTCCAATGCCATCACCAATGCGCTAAACCGCCCCCGCAAACTCTTCAAGCTTGTCACCCAGACCATGAATCCAGTCTGTCTTGAAGCTCCCAATTCAGATACCCAAGAATTATGCAATGAATTATCAGATTATTTCATTAACAAAATTGAAAGAATCCGTGAAAGCATTCAGCAAAACAGTACCCCCCTCAACCCCCCCTTAATCATTCACCCAATACCAACAGAAATTTACCGCAATCAACAAAGTTCACTCTCAAACCCATCTCCATCGATGCCACTAAAAATATCATCGGTACTCTGCGAAATAGCACAGCGCCTAATGATATCATCCCCACAAAACTGCTGAAGGAATGTGCCGGTATTCTGGCACCTCCTATCACGGAGCTTAAAAACCAGTCCTTCAGAGAAGGCATAGTGCCCTCCCAGTTGAAACAGGGCATAATCAAACCCATCTTAAAGAAACCCACCCTCGACCCCAAAGACCCAACTCACCGTCGTCCCATAACAGGCCTAAACGTCTTCTCCAAGGTAATGGAGAAAATAGTGGTACAACAGCTGCAACAGCATCTAGATATGAGCATAATCTACTCGATCCATTTCAATCGGGGTTCATTCCTGGGCACGGCACAGAAATGGCACTACTCAAAATATGGGATGACGCTCTTGCGAATTTTCGGCAAGATAAAAGGATCGCCTCAGCTACTCGGCCCAGTGTCTCTAATCATACCAGCAATGCTTTTAGACGTCGATGGAGATCACTAGGATGTGATCTGTTTTAAAAATAAATTTGAAAAAATACGAATATTCGCGATAGCGAATATTCACCGCGATATTCGATTTATTCGCGAATACTCGAATATGCAATATTCGTGAGCAACACTACTCCTAACTATGGAAGTCGGTCTCGCATATCTGTCTGAAGGGATCAGCTGTATATTTACACTCCCCGATCGGCTGCACATCCACCTCCGTGTGTGTCTCAATGAGCTGATTCACAGACTTACGACAGCAGACTTCCACTTAGCTCAATTACTCAAACACTTCCATAAGACATTAGCCAGACTAAACAAGCTCTTCATAAGTGTTTAGCTCTATAGTTCCATTTAGCAGTGGTGCAGTTATAAAAAGAGAAAAAGAGGAGAACTTCATGTGTGGTAACATTTTGGTGCTTTATTCCCCCAAAAACTTTTTCCAAGCACATTTATAAAATGAACAAGTAAAAACACACAGCTGCAAAGGTTCAGATTGCCTGCTGGTGCGTAATAACATCACAGAATTCTCTCCTACCTTTTTCTGTAAGAAGCATCGACTGGGAATGGATTTTTTTTTATTTAATATGATTTTTTACGTTACGGTTTAGCTACCCATGTTTAACCTTCACTCTTTTATATATATTACCCATTGGAATGTACTGTGTGATACCTTTGTTTAATATGTTCCTATTTTTCCTCCGTGTTCAGTGTTTCTAGGATTTGGTCTTAATTGAAATTGATGTTTTGTAGTATTGAGCACAGTTTAGAAAAGTTTGCTCGTTTGAAATGTAGTGTTTTTTGTGCTACCCTCGTGCCTCCTTTTTCTATGGTTTACGCTAAATGTGATCATCCTCTGATCGCTAGGTCCCAGCTTGTTCCGTATTTCCACATCTGTGATAAGATTTGGATCATTCGTAATCAATCGATCTAGTAATGTATTCTTTCTAGTTGGGGAATTGGGACATTAAGTTGTCCTGTAAGATATTTAAGAAATGGCGGGCCTTTAACCACTTAAGGACCGCCTCCTGCACATATACATCAGCAGAATGGCACAGCTGGGCACAGGCACGTACCTGTACGTTACCTTTAAGAGCCCAGCCGTGGGTCGCGCACGCAAACCGGTCCGAAGCTCCGTGACCACGCGCACGGGACCCGCAGACCTGAACGCTGCCGGTGTCCCGCGATCGGTCACAGGAGCTGAAGAACGGGGGAAAGGTGTGTGTAAACACACCTTCCCCGTTCTTCTCTGTGGCAGTGACACTGATCGTCTGTTCCCTGATATAGGAAACAATGATCAGTGACATCACGCCTACAGCCACACTTCCCTACAGTAAGAATCACTCCCTTAGGGCACACTTAACCCCTTAGCGCCACCTAGTGGTTAACCCCTTCACTGCCATTGTAATTTTCACAGTAATCAGTACATTTTTATAGCACTTTACTAAAAATAAGTAGAAGAATACGTATCGGCCTAAACTGAGGAAAAAATATTTTTGGGGGATATTTATTATAGAAAAAAGTAAATAATATTGCATTTTTTTCAACATTATCACTCTATTTTTGTTTATAGCGCAAAAAATTAAAACCGCAGAGGTGATCAAATACCACGTCAATTTTATTTGGGAGCCACATCGCACGACCACGCAATTGTCAGTTAAAGCGACGCAGTGTGGAATCGCAAAAAGGGGCAAGGTCCTTAACCTGCATAATGGTCCGGCCCTTAAGTTGTTTACGAATGCGCTGTCCCCTCTGTCTAGTCAATATCAGGATAGTGGAAATCCCCCATTATGATGACATTTCCCTGGCCTGCTGCCACTTCTAACTGTTAGTTAGTGTCAGTGGGGTAGATTCATGTAGCACTTACGCTGGCGTATTTAGAGATGCGCGGCATAAGTGTAACCTTGCTAGGTCGGATCCATGCACCGTATCTACTATACCAGACCTGCCTTAAAATAGGCTTCTTCCTACCGGCGTAACTTTTCCACGCCGGCGTGGCTTTGGCGCATCCTTACGCGGGACAGATCAACCGTTCCCATGGATTATGTATTCAAATATGCAAATGAGGGAGATCCGCCGATTCAGAAACATACGTTTGTCCGGCGCAGGCGTTACCCGGTGCGCGTAACTGCAAATTCCTGTGGAAAGTTACCCCTCATAAAGCAGGGGTAACTTTGCACCGGAGATGAACAGATCAGCTGGAGAGCAGCTAAAGCAACACTGTTACAGACGAATTGAGCAACAACACTTACTGGACAACACATCTGTCTGCCAACATGCCAGGGGCAGCCGTGCTCATAGCACTACTGCGTCGACGGGCACGTAGGAGGGCACGGGAGAGGATATTCTGCACGCGCATAGACGTCTTTGACATGAGTGATTTGGAGGTGTATTGCCTCTTCAGATTCAGCCCTGATGCCATCATGGAAATAGCCACAACCCTGCAGGATGACATCACCAGCCAGACACACCGCTCACATGCAGTGCAGCCACTGGTCAAGGTACTGGCAACACTGCATTTCCTTGCCAGTGGATCTTTTCAAAGAACAAGTGGAGTCGTGTCTGGGATGTCACAATCCACCATGAGCAGATGCGTGCACCAGGTTATCCCCGCAATCCTCACATGCATGTCCCACCACATCATCAAACCCACCCAGGAGCATCTGCGGCAGAAGGCAATGACAGATTTCTACAGAATTGCCCGAATCCCACGCACCGTGGGGGCCATTGATTGCACATATGTGGCACTACAGCCCCCCCGGGACACAGAGCACATATACTGCAATCGGAAGCACTGGCATTCCATCAATGTACAGGTGATAGTTGATGCCCAAGGCCTAATATGGCACGTCCGTGCCAAGGACCCCGGGTCCAACCACGACAGCTACATATGCCGTCAAAGCACCATCTCCACAGAATTTGAACAGAACGTGTATGGGGACAGCTGGCTGGTTGGTGAGTGACATGAGTGCACATGCATGACTAACATCCTCCTGTCTTTTCCTTACCAGGTGACGCGGCATATGCACTTGGACCCCATCTCATGACTCCATTCTGGAACCCCCAAACTAGGGATGAGCCGAACACCCCCAGGTTCGGTTCGCACCAGAACGTTCGAACAGACCGCGGGTTCGCACGAATATTTCGAAACACAACATTTCTTACTAGCTATCAGCAAGAAAAGTGAGGAGGAGAAGGATATTCCATCAGCAGCATAAGAGGACAGTCACTCAGCATCAGCAGTCTAAAAGGGATCCGACATTTCAACAAAAAGATATTATTCATTAATATCAGCATCAGGTGCTTGGTAGCTGGTGTTGATCCAAGCCTGATTCATTTTGATGAAGGTCAGTCGATCAACAGAGCCGGTGGAGAGGCGCACCCTGTGATCAGTCAAAAGAAAGGGCCTGGAGATTGACATACGTGATGACCTGACCCCCGAACCACACAGTCCCCCCCTGCCCGAGGGTCCCCTGTCTGCCGAGTGAAGAGCAGTCAGGAGGGTCCTTGTGGTAGGCTACTTTTCACGTTAAACACACACATTAATCATGGCACAAGGAGAATGCACGCACGCACACCACTGTGGTCCCTAGCACACACACCCCACATCCTCATCAAATTGGATTAGACCAAAGTACACCGCATGGGACTTGGGAGCAGCAACGCCACGCCACGGCTCCAATTATGTTGCTGTACATTCATACACCATTCACATGTGAGTGGCGCATGTCTGTGCGTATTTAAGCACTGGAGTATGAAGTGGGCTGGCGTATCTTAGGGGTGACGTCGGGCGCCGTTATGCGCAGAGGAGACAGACAGACCGGTGACGTCATTGCGCATGCGCCGTTTAAGATACACCGGACGTATCTCTCTGCGCCACGGTCAGACCATCATTTGCATGTGGTGACACCCACTTACAGTTACGCCGCCTTACGCCTTTGAAAATACGCTCCGCTGGTGAGTGAAATCTTGGTGAATACAGTACATGCCTCTCCGCGCTGGTCCGGCGTAGCGGAAAAAAGATGCGCTACGCCGGAGAAAAGATGCGCCATTGTACATGAATCTACCCCAGTGTGTTTTAGGTAGGATAAAAAAAAGGCAAAATGCACACTATTGTTTCTGGGCTGTACTACAGGTACATACAACACCTAACATACACATACAGTAAAACCTTGGATTGCGAGCATAACTAGTTCCAGAAACATGCTTGTAATCCAAAGCACTTGTATATCAAAGCAAATTTCCCCATAAGAAATAATGGAAACTCAAATGACTTGTTCCACAACCATTTCTTTAGTTTATAGTCCATATAAAAAGATTTTAGCAATGTGGTTGTGTAACCATAAAATGTCCATCTACAAATGGAAGCTTCCACAAGGGGATTAGAAGCAAAATCCAGCAGGGGGATGGTCTATGTGGAACACTTTACCCCGGATGCCTGCATGCTTAAATGTCCCCATTTTAATCATCAACCATATGAGTTGCTAAAATTAAATGTAACCGGAGCGGGAGAATACATTTTGGATGGTTCTTTGGTGGTAAATTGTGGTAATATACAGCTAAATAAAAAAAAAATTTTAAATGTTATTCCTATTTTGGTTAAGTTTTCCTTTAATAATAAAATAAAATCAGGAGATATCCATAACTATTTATCACCAAATGAAAGCCCATTTGTCCTGAAAAGAAAAACAAGATATAATCCACCTGGATGCATACAGTTTTACTGCATATGTGCTGCAAAATTAGGCTTGTTTGCAAAATTGTGTTTAGGCATTAACATTTGTTTTACCCTTAGGCACAAAGGGATTAAAACCAGATTACAGCCATTGCCAGATTACAACCAGTGCCAGTGTTTCTATTTTTTCGAAACATCGTATGTTCGATCGTTCGCCGAAATACGAACAAAACGGGTCGTTCGCGCCAAATTAGAGTGACGCGCCACGGCCCATAATTCACTGCGGCATTGCGCGCTGATGATTGGCCAAGCATGCACTATGACCTGCATGCTTTGCCAATCACAGCGCCGTCAGTACAGAGAGCCGTAATTGGCCAAAGCCAGGGTGGCTTTGGCCAATTATGGCTCAGGCGGTTTAGTACATGCCCCACACTATAAAAGGACGCCTGCAGGTCGGCCTTGTGTAGTGTGTTGCGGCGGTGGTTGGAGAGAACAGAGAGAGACAGAGAGAGTGTCATTTTTTGCAGGTAGATAGAGCAGGCAGGCAGGCAGGCTGGTCAGTAAATGTTACAGTGTGTAGAGGATATATATACATCCCAGGTGTTGTACATATATTTATACACTGTATAGTTTAGCTAGATCAGTTCTTCCCAATTTACTGGCAGGCAGGTGATTGTGCTATTTAAAGACGTTTTCACAGGCATACTATAGACACCCAGCAGGTACAATATTTAAAGGATTTTTTTATTTAAGCATCATTTAAATCACTGCTCCTGATTCAGGAGCAGTGATTTTAATGATGCCTAAATAAAAAAAAGGAAAACTTACTTTAAATACTGCTGAAAAAAGTCAAATACGTTTTACGACAATAACTTGCATATTAGGCTTTAAAATTAGCACTTTTGAATTTGAACGTTCAAGTCCCATAGACGTCAATGGGGTTCTAAATGTTCGAGCGAACGTTCGGTCCATTCGAAGGTTCTGGTGCGAACCGAACGGGGGTATTCGGCTCATCCCTAGCTAGCACCTGTTTTCTGATCACAGCTACTGCCAGTGTTTCCAGTTTTGCTAATTTTTTGCTAATTGCAGCCAGGACCAGTGTTTACTTTTTCACCTTGTGGTATCTGCTTTCTAAAATGTGGAAATTTTGCAGTTTTTTTTTTTACTATCCTGGTACGTCAGGGCCTTCAAAAATGTGATAGGCAGTCAAGAAATGACACATGTGGTTTCCCCATGCTAAGGAGGAGTAGTAGGCCACATTTTGGATTGCAATTAAAGGAGAGGAGATGGCGCTGGATCGATCTTGACTTGGGATCCACTGGTGAGCATAATTTTTTGTTTTTATTTTTGAAAACTTCATGCTTCTCTTATAAATGTATGCTGTTTGAGAGAAATGTGGATTTTATTTTTTTATTTCTTTCTTAAAGAGAAGTTCCACCCAAATTTGGAACTTCCGCTTGTTCCACTCCTCACCCCCTTACATGCCACATTTGGCATGTAATTTTTTTTGGGGGGGAGTGGGGGCTTCAGGAGGAGTGGGACTTCCTGTCCAACGTCCTGCTTCCGCCGAGGGGCTGGTAAGGCGATTAGGCGTAATCGCCTTATTTCAGCCCCTCCCTGTAGGCGATGGCCTAGGACACTGACAGGACACTGACACTGACAGGTCCTAGGCAATCGCCTGGCTCGCGCATGCGCAGTGGGTGCCCGGCCGTGAAGCCGAAGGCTGTCACGGCTGGGTGCCCACAGTCGGGATGGAGACGCCGGCTGGGGAGGGGGGGAGAGGAGCGGAGCCCCGGTCTGCGCGTCGCTGGAACGCAGGTGCAGGTAAGTGAGTGTTTATTAAAAGCCAGCAGCTACACTTTTTGTAGCTGCTGACTTTTAATAAACACATTTTTTGGCTGGAACACCCCTTTAATTTTCCACAAAATTGTGGCAAAGAAAGAGACTCACTATAGCTCTTAAAGTGATACTAAAGTAAAAATAAGAAACATATCTGTACTTATCTGCTCTGTGCAGTGATTTTGCACAGAGCAGCCTACATCCTCCTCTTCTGGGGTCCTTCTTTGGTGCTCCTGGCCCCTCCCTCGTGTGGAGTGCCCCACAGCAATCAACTTGCTATGGGGCACCCGAGCCGAGCCGCAGCTGCGTGTCCATACAGACATGGTGCCGCAGCCTGGCCCCGGCCCTATCTCTCCTCATTGGCTCACTGACTTTGATTGACAGCAGCAGGAACCAATGGGGGCGTGCTGCTGGCTCAGCCATGTGGAGGGAAGTCCCGGACAGCCGAGTCACTCGTGCAATATTGCTGGATCTAGATGGACCTCAGATAAATATTAGGGTGGCTGAGGGAGGTCTGCAGCACACAGAGGGCTTTTTGTCCTAATGCATTGAAATAAAAATACCTTCTGCCTTTACAAGCACTTTAACAAATACCTTAGGGTATACAAAACAAAACAGTGTTGCGCTACCTAAATATAAAATAACTTCTCAAAAATCCTTAAATGAGAATAAGTGATTAACCTTGCAATGTAGTAAGATACTGAGTGCACAATCAAATATTCGTGTTCCATGACTGGGAATAGTGAACCAAAACAATAATGAAAAATACGTGTTCCCTGAATTGGAATAGTGAACAATAAACAATACAATAAAGTCTACACACTCAAAAGAAATTAAGAGTCCAAATGGTCTCATGGACTATGGTCCTCAGAGTCTTCTGCATAAAAACGCACACCACTAGTGCCTGAATGTTGAAAATGCAAGTGCTCTTCTCCACCTCCATATCCTAGCCACTCACCTCACGTTCTGACCCCTCTTTCACCAGAAGGTCAGAACAAGCAGGTTCCCTCTCAGGGATATAAACAACTCAGCTGGTCATGGAGCTCCTATTCCATCTGCGCTGCCTTAGGCTGATTAGATGGATACTAGGCAGTACAGATTCTCTTAATGGGGTGGGCTGCCCATAGGAATAGAAAAGGCAAAATCAAGTGCTCTCTGAATTTCCAAACAGTTTATTTGCTCATTAAAACTTTAAAACATTACTCACAAACGTAGCACTTAAGCAGTGCGGGCTCAGGATGCATAGAAACGACAAGATGCTCGCTGGATGATGTAGCCACTGCAACTCCTTCCCCCCTAAACGCGTTACGTCGAATTGGGGTAACTTCTTCAGTAAGGGGCAGAGACTGGACATCTCACTGCTGTTTAAATAGACTTATACTCTCAAATCAGGTGCACTGCATCATCACTCCCTGGTCCTGCCCATCATGGTGAACCAGGCCACATGGTACACCCATTCTGGCTGACACAAGAAACATGAAGTGTTGAAAATCGGCACCAATACACATGGGGACATCTGACAAACGGATAAAAACTTCTTCCTAAATCAGATTTTTAGAAAAAACTTGTGTATATAATCATTACTCATCCTACTGCTGGCGACACCATCCTGCAAGCATCCTGATCACATTTAATATAATACAATTACATAAATACATAAAAAAACAATAAAAATCTTGTTAATAAAAAATAAACTTTATGGGTGTTTCTACTGTCCTGGGACCCGCTCACGTATATATACGTCGGCACTTTAAAAATGGTTATCTCTGTAATGGCAGCAGCTGCTGTCACAACTGAGATATCCATCTTTGTTGTGAGCGGTCCTTTAAACGATAACGGTGGCCTCCGCAGCGGATTCGCCGCAAGATCGCCATTATCGATGGCGGGAGAGGGGGCCCGCCTCCTGCCTTGCTGGGATACGAGTGAGGGCAAGATGGCCCCCACCCGTCTCCATAGCATAGCAGGGCAGAAGCGCTGCCGACTACCAATTGCAGTCTCACTCACCATTTCCTGGATCACAGACACACAGCGGCCAATGTACGGCATGGAGCTGGGTCTGTGTGTGTAAGGCGGTGCTGTAACTAGGTCCCACCCCCCTAGACTGACTTGTGTGCTAGGCGGAACACTGATTCAATTAGTGTTCCATCTGGAAAACCATCACACGAGTTGGGCTAGGGGGCGGCCGCGGGACCTTGTTTTGGTTCCGCCTTACACACACAGCTCCATACAAGAGGAGGACCCGTGGAACAGAGGGAGGGAGAGGAGCACTGCAGCCGCTGATCAAAGGAGTCCCAGGACAGCCAGCCTACTGGGATATTTCCTGATATCACGGTAGGCCAGTACGGCCCTGAACACGATTGAACATCTCTGGAGAGATTAGAGCTGCAACTAACGATTATTTTCATAATCGATTAATCGGCCGATTATTTTTTCGATTAATCGATTAATCAGATAAAATCATTAAAAAAACGTAATGTGGAATTTTTTCGTTTATTTAACAGTAATAATGAAAAAACATGTTACACTCAAACGGCAGATTAAAAAACGTTTAACATTAACATTACACAACTTTGCAGCAGTACTATTCCTACCCGGGAACACCAATGCTGGGGCACTATTCCTCCCGGGAACACCAATGCTGGGGCACTATTCCTCCCGGGAACACCAATGCTGGGGCACTATTCCTCCCGGGAACACCAATGCTGGGGCACTATTCCTCCCGGGAACACCAATGCTGGGGCACTATTCCTCCCGGGAACACCAATGCTGGGGCACTATTCCTCCCGGGAACACCAATGCTGGGGCACTATTCCTCCCGGGAACACCAATGCTGGGGCACTATTCCTCCCGGGAACACCAATGCTGGGGCACTATCCCTCACGGCAGGGCTTGACAAATTTGCTTGGAATCTAGGAGCCAGCTAAAAAAGTTAGGAGCCAGAAAATGCGCCCCGTCCCGACGAGCTTGCGCGCAGAAGCGAACACATACGCGTGATGTATCACTGCGATTGTTGGAGCGAGAGCAATAATTCTAGCTCTAGACCTCCTCTGTAACTCAAAACATGCAACTTGTATTTTTTTTAAACGTCGCCTATGGAGATTTTAAAGGGTAAAAGTTTGACGCCATTCCACGAGCGGGCGCAATTTTGAAGCGTGACATGTTGGGTATCAATTTACTCGGCGTAACATTATCTTTCACAATCTAAAAAAAAAATTGGGATAACTTTACTGTTTTATTTTTTAATTAAAAAAAAAAAAAAATCCAAAAAAAGTGCGCTTGTAAGACCGCTGCGCAAATACGGCGTGACACAAAGTATTGCAACGATCGCCATTTTATTCTCTAGGGTGTTAGAATAAAAAATATATATAATGTTTGGGGGTTCTAATTATAGGGAAGAAGATGGCAGTAAAAAATAACATTACAGTTGCTGTTTAACTTGTAATGTCAAACGGCCACCACCAGATGGCGCCAGCTCACAGAAGGAAGAGCTTGGGACTTCACAAGGCCGCAAAGCCGCGGCCTCAATTAGCGTTTGCCTCGGACCCGCGGCGATCGCGCGGCGGAGGTGGTGGGGGCGCACGTGCTCCCCCACCTCCCCCGCTGCTCGATCGCGGCGGGCCCGCGGCAAACGGTAATTGAGGCCGCGGCTTTGAATGAGCGGAAGGGCGGACCGATTAATCGATAATGAAAATCGTTGACAACGATTTTCATTATCGAATATTATCGATAATATTGATTAATCGTTTCAGCTCTAGGAGAGATATAAAAATGGCTGTGCGCCGATGCTCCCCATCCAACCTGATGGAGTGTGAGATGTCCTGCAAAGAAGAATGGGAGAAACTGCCAAAAAAATAGGTGCCAAGCTTGTAACATCATATTTAAAAAGATTTAAGGCTGTAAATGGTGCCAAAGATGCTTCAACAAAGTATTGAGCAAAGGCTAAATACCTTATGTACATGAGATTTTTTTTTTTTTTTTTTTTTTATAAATTTTCAAAGATTTCAAACAAACTTCATTCATGTTGTCATTATGGGGTATTGTTTGTAGAATTTTGTGGACAATAAGGAATTTAATCTCTTGCCGACCACCCGCTGCAGTTATACTGAGGCAAGGTGGCTCGGCTGTGCAAATTGCTGTACCGGTGCGCTGGTTCGTGCACTAGCTTTTGTGGGTGTGCTACGATTGGCCAGCAGGGAAGTCAATCAGCGGGTCCGCCGCCCGCCCGCGATCATTCCCCGCAGAGACAGAATGCGGATCTGCTTGTGTAAACAAGGCAGATCTCCATTCTGACAGGGCATGACACACAGATCCTGTCTTTATGCTATACAGGAAAACTTTTGAGGGTATACATTGAAGTTTATGGCCCTCAAGTCACATGAAAGTTGGAGCAAAGTAGTGCAGGAACTATTTTAAAGTCGCTGCGATTTTAAGTCAGACACATATAAGTGGTCCTCTTTGGGAAACATGGGATGTGATCTGTAATGCAACTTCGGGGTCCGTGTGTAATGTAGTGTAAATGGGGCCTCAGACCAAAAAAAAAATTTAAGCCGTGCAGACTTGATAAACTACTTGGTCTTTTTCTGACGTCACTTTTCTATGTTTCTATGAACTTATTCAAATACAGAAATAAACATATCCCATTAATCCAGCAGCTCTGTTTTCTTCTAATTCAAAATACAATACCGTGTGTGCCCTGTAGATATACAGTACATCACGCCATCATCTCCTTCATAAACCCAAGTCTTTTAAAACATCCCTTTGTACCAATTTATAGAAACTCTTCCGAGATCAGTGGCTCGTCACCATCATGCCAACAGACAAAAACCTCACCAAATGGAATAGACTTTCATTAGAAAAATCTGTGAGATGTGTCCAGCTTAGTGTGACATCATTGTGCTGGTTACGTGTGTCAAGGGAGATCCTGGTGTAAATATTGTGGAACATGTCACCACAGATAGATGACAACGTATAATTACGCTTCTAAAACTCTACTCACCCATGCAGCAACAGTTTGCAAATACACACATTATTCTTTTTAAGAGATTGGAATGTGACCACCTGCTATGCTTCCACATTATGTCTATGTGAAATATTGTTGGAACTCATTTTGCAGCTACTGCAGTTATCTATGGTTTACTAGTTTGATATTGCTTTTACTATATGATACTAGTTCTAGCTACAAGTGTATGTTGTTGAGGCTTTATGGTCAAGCAGTATTCATGGAATTCACTAGATGGATACAGTATGTTTGTATTATAATGTTGTATTACATGTGTTGGACTGGAAGAGACCCCTTTCCTTTAACCACTTGACCTTCTGGAAGATTTACCCCTCTTCATGACCAGGCCATGTTTTGCGGTACGACACTGAGTTACTTTAACTTACAATTGCACGGTCATGAAACGCTGTACCCAATTAAAATGTATGTCCTTTTTTTTACCACAAATAGAGCTTTCTTTTGGTGGTATTTAGTTTTTTTGCGTTGAGCGCTTACCATCTGCGCTATAGCCGTTATTTGAGTCCAGTGCCATTAGGGTGTTCGTGCTGCTTTTTTCCGACTCGGCTGATCACAGTACAGGGTAAAGGGCCAATCACAGCAGGCCCTTTACCATGTGATCAGCTGTCAGACAATGACAGTCGATCACAGACAAAAACAAGCCGGTAATACATTTTTTTCCTCCTTACAATCAGCGTGAGGAGAGAAGTAGAAAGACGGTAACCAGCTTCTATTTCAAGGACATCAGTCCCTACCTCTATGCCCACCAGTGCTGTTAATCAGTGCCCACCAGTGCCAACTATCAGTGCCCACCATTGCCACCTATCAGTGTCCACCAGTGCTGCCAAACAGTGCCCATCAGTGCCTCACCAGCAGTGTTACCTGTCAGTGCCGTTTATCAGTGCCACCACTCAGTACCCATTAGTGTCACCTCTCAGTGCACATCAGTGCCACCTATTAGGGCCCATTAGTGCCACCTATCAGTGCCCAGCAGCCTTAACTATGCTGCCTCATCAGTGGCCATTAGTGCAGCTTCATTAGTGCCACCTATCAGTACCGCCTCATCAGTGCCCATTAATGTAGCCTCATCAGCGCACCTCAGTGAAGAAAGAAGCGTACCTGTTTTTAAAATTTTATAAAAAAATGTTTTAAATGTTCGATCTTTTTTGTTTCTTTTGCAAAAAAGTAAAAAAACCTCAGTAGTGAATAAATACCACCAAAAGAAAGCTCTATTTGTGTGAAAAAAATCAATTGCGCAATTGTCATTTAAAATGTGACAGCGCTTAAAGCTGAAAATTTGCCTGGGCAGGAAGGGAGTATAAGTGGCCAGTAAGCAAGTGGTTAAAAACATAAAAACACCAACGATTTTGGAGAGAAAAAAAAGCTATGTTTTTTACTTTCTGCTATAAAACCTATCCAATAAAAAATGTAAAAAAATCAAATGTCTTCATAAATTTAGGCCAATGTATTCTGCTACATATTTTTGGTAAAAAAAAATCTCAATAAGCGTATATTGATGGGTTTTGCGCAAATGTTATAGCGTCTACAAACTATGGCATATTTAGATTTATTTCATTATTTTTACTAATAATAGTGGGGATCAGCAACTTAAAGCGGGACTGCAATATTGTGGCAATCATTCTGACACTTTTGACACTTTTTAGGGACTAGTGACCCTATTACCGTGATCAGTGCAAAAAAAATATGCACTGTCACTGTACTAATGACACTGACTGGGAAGGGGTCAACATCCAGGGCGATCAAAGGCATAACTGTGTGCATAGACAGTGTTTTACTATGCTGTGTGAGGTGATTTTACAAGGGGAAAAGATGGAATGTATTTCCTGCTTCACAAGTACACAAATTCCACCCTTTCCCTCCTGTCAGAACGGCGATCTGCCTTGTTTACATAGGCAGATCGCTGTTCTGCCCCTCTGACTAACAATCGGTGGGTGCTGGCGGACATCGGTACCGTGCACCCACCAATTGGCTTCTGCTGTGTGTAATCACAGTGGAAGCATGTCCACTACCTGGAATTGTCATATCATGTGTATACAGGATCTCCTAAAGAGATATTCATATGGAAGGTGGCTGGAGACAACACATACCCATGCCGTCCCTTCAGAGCTCCCTGCCAAGGCTCCCATGATGTCATTGCAGCTCCGGCCATTCATAAAGCCAGAGCCCGTGAAGCCAGAAGGAAGACCAGGGGAAGATGGAAGCCCTATCAATGGTGACAGCACACCACTGGAGGGCTTCGTTGTAAGGTAAGTACTTCATTATGTGCTAGTATGCGATGCATTCTCATGTTTTTTCACATTTTCCAAAGACTCGTAGAAAAAAATTACATTCAAAAGACTTACAGTGCCTCATAGAATATACTTTGAGGTGTTTGCTTTCCAAAATGGGTAATTTTTTGGGCGTTTCTATTGTCCTGGTGTTCCAAGGCCTTCAAACGTGTAATAGGTAGCAAAGAAGTTAGATGTGTAATTTTTTCTCCTAGAACACCTGATGGTGCTCCCTGCATGTTAGGCCTCTCTATGTGGCTAGGCTGTAAAAAAAAATCTCACACATGTGTTATTGCCATACTCAGGAGGAGTAACAGAATGTGTTTTGGGGTGTAGTTACAAGTATGCATATGTAATGTGAGAAAAATAACCTGTTAATGACATGATAATGAAAATTTTGTGAAAAAAAAAGTAATCTTAAATTGCAAAGAATTGTGGGAACAAATTACAACTTTAAAAAACGTACCATGCCTCTTACTAAATACCCTGGAATGTCTACTTTCCAAAAAGAGGTAATTTGGGGGGTAATTGTACTTTCCTGGCTTGTTATGGCCCATACACACAATCCGAAGATCAGGTGAAAAATATCGCTTTCGAAGCAATCATCCAATAATTGGATTGTTAGTACAGAGCTTTCGCTAGCCGATCACGACAGTTCATCTGATAATATATATTCGATCGGACAAGCATGAACATTTTTCTCATATGATACCAGATCATACAATTTTCGTATGGTCCCCTTTGATAACATCCTATTGGACGAAATGCATCAGAGAGGAGACACTAGTTCTGACATCAGACGGGGAGCTTTATTTACTACAGCTACATTTGGATGGTGCGAGTTGCTGAACAGCCTTTTTTTTTTTTCTCATTCAAATTTAAGTTTATTTTCAGAAAAGTAAAATCAGTACAATGTAACGAACATCAATAGAAATTATTATAATGAGGCATACAGTCATAAATAACAAAGAACATTTCATACAATTCCTGTCGAATCATCTTAAATCAGAGAACCATTGAATGAATGAATGAATGAAAAAACTTATATAGCGCGGCACATGCAAACTAAATCGCCTCTGGGCGCTCGTTGTTCCTGTCTCTTTTGACATCAAAAGAGCAGAGTTTTTTTTTTTTATATTTAATCCTTCTTTATTTAGGAGATATTAATTTTACAGCATAAGTTACTTAACAATTACATTAGAATCAACAGAATAAAACAAAACATTCACTTATTATCTCATAGTCCTTTGTACTTATTTAAACCTCAGGGTTTACATTTAAAGATAATAGGGTAGACGTGGATGCGGGTAGTTATTTACGTCCTGGGTTAGCCTAATGATAATACCCTGTATTATCTCCTATAGTTCCTGTTCCAGGCTTAGATTCTCGAACTATTTATTCCTCTTATGTTACCATATCTCCTTTTCCTTTTCTTCCTCTTTTCCCTCTTCTCTTTCCCTTCCCTCCCCTCCCTTCCCTTCCCCCCCCCCCCCAAAGAAAGAAAAAAAAAAAAAGAAAAAAAAAAAAAAAACCCCTCCCCCCCACCAATTCTCTCTCTCCTCTCCCCTCCCCCAGGTCCGAGCTCCTCATCCAATTCCTTGGAGCTTCCCTCATTCCCATTCCATCACTCCCCTCCCATCAAGCTCCTCCCTTCTTCTGAGTGCATGAATGCATTCCATGCTCCCCAGGTCAAGTTATATTGTTCCTTTCTGTCTTGTGCTGATAGAACCACATCTTCTATTGCACAAATATTCCTCACCCTATAGAGCCAATCGGTTATCCTAGGGGGATTATTTTTTCTCCAATTTTGAGTTATCCCAGCTTTAGCTTCGTTGATCATGTGGCATATGATCGATTTCTTATATATTTTTATTGGGATCTGTGTTAGATGCAGCAGACAGAAAGCTGGGTCGTCCTGCAGTTGATATGTTGTAAATTTTTGGGTTATCCTTAGTACTTCCTCCCAATATTTCCTAATCCTTGGACATGTCCAAAATAGATGATATATAGTTCCCCTATCTTCCCTGCATCTCCAACAGATATCTGGGGTTCCCGGAAATGCCCTACTCACTTTCTCTGGTGTGTAATACCATCTGTTTAATATTTTATAGTTTAATTCTTGGAGCCTGGTGCTTATTGATGTTTTCAAGGTTAAATTGATTATTTTCTGTTGCTGAGTCTGTGAGAAATTCCTCTCCATATCTCTGGCCCATTCTCTTATAGATGGTATCTCCTGGCCTTCTAAAGATGTTATTCCTAACCTATACAGCCTAGATAGTAATTTATCCGGGGGTTCCTGGTTTTCACAATATCTTTCAAATTGTGTTAGTTCCCTTTTATATCTATTTGTTGATCCCAAAGAGTTCAGGAAATGGCACAACTGTACCGCTTGCCAGTTTTTAATCCCATATTTTCCTTCCTGGATTACCAATAAGGGTACAGTTGGCCATCTATCCTGTTCTGAAAAATGTGATATCTGTGTAAGGCCCCTCTCTCTAAGACTCCTATATGCTCCTTTCTCCATACCTGGTGGGAAACTGGGGTTTCCTAATACTGGATATAATGGGGAGAAGCTTGAGGTATGTTTTCCTAACTGGCATATCTTATGGCCTATTGCTAACGTCGTCCCTATAATTGGATGGTTTTTTAACTGTTTCGGCAATGTTTGATAGCACCATATTGCTCTTTGCAGTGGGACTTGGCTAATTTCTTGCTCTAAATCTACCCATAGTTTTGTTCCTATCCTCCTACCCCATTCTATAATCCTTCCCATATGAATCGCTTGATAGTATTTAGTTACATCTGGTATTGCTAAACCCCCATTACTCTTGGGTAGGCACATCCTACTCCTACTAATCCTAGGTTTTTTCTTAGCCCAAATGAACTTAAAAAGGAGCCTATTTATTTGAAGTAAATAGGCCGGGGGGATCTTGATTGGTATTGTTTGAAGGAGATATAGTATTCTGGGAAGTATACTCATCTTAATAGCATTACATCTCCCAAACCAAGAATGAAATCCCCCCTGCCATCTCTTCACATTATCCTTGATTATGTTCATCAATGGGGGGAAATTTGCTTCAAAAGTATTACCAAGTTTTGGTGGGATATAGATCCCCAGATATTTCAGGGCTGTCTTAACCCACTTAAACTTAAAATTAGGTTCCAAGGTTTGTTGTAGGCCCCTCGGTAGTTCCACACTCATAGCTTCTGATTTCTCATAGTTAATTTTTAAGTTTGCTAATTTCCCATATTCCTCTATTTCTCTCATCAAATTCTGTAGCGAGTCCCGGGGGTGAGACATGGTAAACAACATGTCATCTGCAAATGCAGAAATTTTATATTCTCTGTCTCCTATATCTAATCCCCGGACTCCCGGATTTTGCCTAATCCTATTCAGCAGAGGTTCCAATGTCAATACGTATAATAACGGGGATAGTGGACACCCCTGTCTTGTTCCATTTAATATTTTAATAGGCTCTGAGAGGATTCCATTTACCTTGACTAATGCTTGAGGTGTAGTGTATACCCCCATAATCCATCTATACATATGTTCTCCTAATCCAATATGTCTCAGTACTCCTGCCATGAACTTCCAATTAACTCGGTCAAAGGCCTTTTCGGCGTCTGTACTGAGGAAGATCGAGGGTGTTTTGGTTTCCCTTGCCCAGTGTACCAGGTTCAATACTTTAATGGTATTATCCCTGGCTTCCCGGGTCGGGATAAAACCCACCTGATCTAAGTGTATTAGCTGTGTCAGGTAGGGTTGTAGTCGGGCTGCTATTAGTTTGGAGAAAAGTTTTAGATCTGTATTCAACAATGAGATCGGGCGATAACTACCGCACTCCGCCGGGTCCTTCCCTTCTTTGGGAATCACCGCAATGTGTGCCATAAGGGCTTCCGGACGGAACGCGGTAGAGCGGCCGATCTCATTGAACAACCCAATCATATATGGTCCAAGGATGGGGAAGAAATGCTGGTAATACTGAATAGAAAACCCATCTGGGCCAGGGGCTTTCCCTTTTTTGACCATTTTCATAATTCCTTGAAGTTCCTCCATTGAGATAGGTCTATCGAGGATCTCCCTTTCGGTTGAGGGTATTCTTTTAAGTTGTGTTGAGGACAAATAGTCCTCGATCCTTCCTCTAGGGATATCTTTTTGTTCTAAATTATATAAGGAGGAATAGTATTCTCTAAATCTCTGCGCTATTTCTTTAGGGAGTAACATTATCTGTCCGTTCTTGCCCTTGATATGTGGTATGTAGACAGTATTCCTAATATCTTTTAGTTTCCCCGCTAATACTTTGCCGCACTTGTCACCTAATTCATATGTTATCCTTCTACCTACCTGGATAATCGCTTTAGCTTTGTACCTCAGTAGGTCCGCTAACTCCCTCCTTTTGTGTCCTAGTTCTTCTCCTACTTTGATTGACTGTGTACCTTTATGTTGAATTTCCAGGGTTTGGATATCTGTTGTTAATTTCCTCACCTGGCTCTCTCGATTTTTCTTTATTCTTGCCCCATGCTTTATCAATAAACCCCTCATCACCGCCTTGTGGGCCTCCCACACCACACTTGGGTCGCTCCCCGGGGTATCGTTGGTCCGAAAGTATTCTCCTAATTCCTTTTCTACTGCTTCTTTGACCTCTGGGGTCTGCAGTAGACTTTCATTCAGACGCCAACGATGTCCCGTGGAGAGAGCCTTACCTGATATTATTATGTCCATTGTCACTGGGGCATGGTCTGACCAAGTTATATTTCCAATTTTCACTTCCTCCACTCCCGTCAATAAATAGTGGGGCATCAGAAAGTAGTCCAGCCGGGAATATCTTTTATGTGGATTAGAGTAAAAGGTATAGTCCCTCTCCTCCCCATGTAATATCCTCCATACGTCAACCAACTGCATTTCTTTTAACTTTCGCAAGACTCGCCTCCTAGATTTACCTGATAGAGAAGAAGATTCTAGGGATGTATCTGATTTGGGGTCTAATGTCATATTAATATCTCCTCCTAGTATCAACTTCCCTTCTGTAAATTTATCTAATTTAGATAGTACTTTAGTCAGGAAAGTATCTTGACTCGTATTAGGCGTATATACAGTGGCTAGTGTTACTTTCTCGTCTCCTAAAGTGCCTTTTAGGAATATATACCTTCCATTTTCGTCTATCTGTTTTTCCGTTAATGACCAAGCAATCTGGTTGGATATTAATATAGCCACTCCTTTAGATTTAGATGTTGGACTGAATGAGTGGTAGACACATGGAAAAAATCTATTTTGTAGGTAGGGTAACCGACTGGCTCTGAAATGGGTTTCTTGGACAAAGGCCACATCTGAGCGCATTTTTTTTAATTCACCCAGGAGCATTCTCCTTTTTTCTGGGGTATTTAATCCCTTAACGTTAAAAGTGGTAATCCTTATACCCCCCATCTTTGCAGCTCAGAGTCCTCTCCCCTCTCCTCCTCCCCTTGGCCCCGGGGACAGAGATAGATGAATGGGTGAGAGAGGAAAAAGCACCGCTCCCAGGAGAGAAGAGAAAGAGAGAGAGAGAGAGGAAAAAAAAAAAAAGTGAGGGGGGTGAGAAATCCCCCCCCCCGACCCAATCCCCTTACTTATGACCGTAGGGATCAAGAGGTATGGTTCCAAGACCCCCCCCCTCGACCCCAGAGCCAATTTAGCTCCTGCTTACTTACTCTAGTACTCTATTCCCTAAGTATCCCCCTGAGTAATTCCCTATCGGGGGGTATTGGTTTGCGCACTCCTACATCGCGGTGCCCCCGCACCCTCCATCCCTCCTTCCACCTCCACTTTATTTTAATCGTGCTATATAGTATATTGCCCATCTCAATTAATCCCTGGATCTCAAGCATTCCTGTTTTACTTCCTACCCCCCCTTCCCCCTCCCCCCCCTCCCGCCCGCCCCGTATTATTGCCCCCTTAAGGGGCTACTCCTTCTCCCTAGGTGCCCGGTCCTAAATAACGCCAAGGTAATGCCCTCCCTCCTCTAAATGTCTTCGCCATATAAGTATCCCCCCCCCCTTCCTAGAACTGGAGTTGAATCCCTCTATAGGGTCTAGTACTAGTTGTTCCTATAGTCTATCATCTTCTCACGGTACATGGTGCCTAGTAATCTATAATGTAGTCTTCTTACAATAATTCAAAAGAGGGGGAAGCAAACAACAAAACTGATTTTATAGTGCATTCTAGAACATCCTGCGTAGCATATCTCAATAGATGCACTATCTAAATAGCTTCCCTCAAATCTAATTCACGTATCTATTCATAATACATCCATTTTACCCTAACAAAACCTTAATAAACTTTAATAATACATTAATAATTCCAAATAAATCATATTAATCCTTGTATCCAGTACTAGGGTTAAGTCCCTCTATCGAATATGTGTACTGATTATTTCAATAGTCTATCGTCTTCTCACAATACATGATGCATAGTAAACTATAATATAGTATTCTTACAATAATTCATAAAAGAGGAGAGCAAACGACAAAACTAATTTTATAGTGCATTCTAAAACATCCTGCATAACGTATCTCAATAGGTGCACTATCTCTAAGTAGCTTTCCTCAAGTCTAATTCACATACCTCTTCATAATACATCAATTTTACTCTAACAAAACCTTAGTAAACCTTAGTAGTACATTAATAATTCCAAATAAATTATATTAATCCTTCTTCCCAGGTTATCGATAGACCTGCTTGGGGGTTGGGTGCTCCCTCCCCCTCCACCCACCCTCTCCATCCCCCTCCCCTCCCACCCCCTCCCATACGTGTCTGTTCCCTTAATATGTGGTGATAATTAGTATTGATTGTGTATAGAACTTACTACTTTAATATTGAAAACTATAGTTGTGACTAACCTATCTAGTGATATACCCTCCTAATTAATAAGTTCATTGGACTCTCTTATTGATTCCCACCGCCCTTAACCTTGTGTAAGGTGATTTAGAAATTCTCTCTATTGTAGTGTGCTAAAGTGTATTATTACATTATAGTATATAATGTGATTATATTACCCCCCCTTGAACCCTCCCCCTCCTACCCCCCTTTTGACCCCCACCCCTCACCCCCCGCCCCCCCTTCCCTACCCTATTCCTCCCCTCTAGTCTCTATTCCCCCCACCTCCCCATCCTACCCCCCACCCCACACCCCTCACCCCCCTCTCAGCACACCACACATTCTTAACACCAACTACCCCACTCTGGAGTTTTCCAGCAAAAAAAAAAAAAAAAAAAAAAGTCCAGAGGAGGGAAAAAAAAAAAAAAAAAAAAAAAAAAACCCGTCAAAGGGATAAAAAAAAAGGGAGACACAAATCAAATCAAAAAGGCACCACGGGGTAGGACAAACAAAAAGGACTAGTCTCTCTCAGGGGTCCGGACACAAAAAAAAAAAAAAAAAAAAAATAAAAAAAAAAAAAAAAGAGGGAGGGGGGGGGGGGGGGGGGGGGGCAGAAAGGGAGCAGTCCACGGGACCTCCAGTTTCAGCTAGTCCTTAAGATTGGCTGTCTCCAATCCTCCACCTCCAAAGGGTCGATCCCCAGAAAGGAAAAAAGTTCCGGTAAGTCATTTTTGGAGCGCAGCCAAAATGTACCTATATCTTGTTTCCTAATTAATACCGATATTGGATACCTCCATCTGTATGTTCCCCCTAGTTCCCTTATTCGGTCCAGTATGGGGCGTAGCATAGCTCTTCGTTGCAGAGTAGCGCTTGATAAATCTGGTAATATCTTCAACTGGGCTCCATTAAATTCTATGGTCCCCATATCCCAAGATTTCCTTAATATTGCCTCTTTTTGTCTAAAATAATGCAGTCTGCAAATAACATCTCGAGGCCGAGAGCTATCTTTAGGTTTGGGGCCAAGGGCCCTATGCACTCTGTCCATTTCAAGATTTAAAGGTGGAGTATCCTTTAATAATATCAAAAAAATATTTTTTACCGTCTCTTGGAGGTCTTCTGGGACAGCTGCTTCAGGGATACCTCTTATACGTAAATTATTCCGTCTGTTCCTGTCTTGGATTTCCTCTAGTTGCAACTGTAGAGAGTTAATCGCATCTAGTTGTTTACTCTTTTCCTGTTCCAGTGTCTTCACACGCAGTGTGAGGTCTTTGGATGTGCTTTCATTCATTGTCGTACGTTTTTCCAGGCCCTGGACCTCCCCTTTAATCTCTTCCATATCTCTGGAGTGGGCTTCCTCTATTTTCATAATTAATGTAGTGATATCCTCTCTTGTTGGTAACGCCTGGATCAGGGATTTTAGGGTCTCAAGCTCACTCTTACCCCCTTCACTTAGTCTGGATGAGGAGTCACTCCCCCCTGTATTAATCACCCGGGGGCTTTGAGGAGCTATCTGTAGTGTCTCTACATCTGCCCGCACCTCTAGCCTTGGGATAATAGTCTGCGTTTGTTTTTGCAGACTCTCCAGGTTCTGAGCTTGCTCGCCCCCTTTCTCCATTTTTGAGAAATAACTCTGGATCTCCAGATGTCCCGCTGAACTAGGTAGCTGTGTTGACAGTGCAGTCCTCCGGGATGTCCGTGTGTCTCTCGCTCTAGCTGCACTCATGCCTCCCCTCCACTCTCCACATGCGGTCTCTCAGTTCTCAGACTTTACGCTACACGTTCCTTTCGGCGTCTCCCCGAGACAATTTAGGGGCGCTTAGTGTTTAATAGCTGTCTAGCTAATTTAATCGGGCTAGGGCTATGCTGAAGCAGACTCGCCATTCAGATCACTACAGCCCCCTGCATATTACACACTGCACGCCGTCACTCCCTACACAGCCATGGAGCCGTGGCTTCTCACAAACTTAGCTTCCCCGCCTGGACCTTCGCGCTTACTCCCGTTTCCGGTCTCCTCACTTCTCCTTCCCCACGTCCAGCTCCCTTTACTTTCAGTTCCGCCTGGATAGAAAGATCTCCTCTGCGCCGCTAACATGCGGACCGCACAGCCAGCGGAAGGTGGGGGCGCAAGCTGCACCAAGCAACAGGCAGCGGAAGCAGCGGGGGGTGAGGGGTAGGTTACCGACACTCTCGATGTCTAACGGCTCCAGGGATAGTCCGGGAAGTTTTACCAGGGATCCTCGCCAAATTTAGACCGATCGCATGCACACTTTCTCGGGCTATAGCTTTGTATCACGCACGGAGGGCATGGAGGTAGCGGGAGCTCACACCTTCACCGTCTCACTCAGCCATGCGCAAACCACGCCCCCCTAAACGTTCCATGAAAAGAGCAGAGTTTTAATCTGTCTTCTGAAGGTCAGGTGGTTTTCCTCCAACCGAATGCTGGTTGGTAAAGCGTTCCATAGTCTAGGACCCTGGAATGCAAACCTTCTTTCTCCTTTGGACTTGTATCTGGCTTTGGGTACTTTGACCAAATTTTGGTCGGTGGATCGCAGAACGCGATTGGAATTGTGGGCTTCTATCTTTTCGCATTGATATTGCGGAGCCTTCCCATGGATGCACTTATGAGTCAGACAGAGTGCTTTAAAAGCAATTCGGTCTTTTACTAGCAACCAGTGAAGGGATCTCAACGAAGGTGAGATTGATTCCCATGTTTTTTTCCCAGTCACAAGTCTGGCGGCCGTGTTCTGAACGACTTGCAGACGAGAGATTTGGTACTTTGGGAGTCCGAGGTAGAGGGCATTTGCATAGTCCAGTCTAGAGTTAACAATTGTTTCCACCAGGACTGCTACGTCTTAATTGGGTATAAACGGAATAAGTCTGCGTGGTAGGCGCAGCAGATGGTGAGATCCGCTGACTACTGACCCTATTTGTGCATCCATTGTGATGTAGGTGTCGAAGATGACCCCGAGACTTTTGACTTTGGAGCTAGGGGTGATGATTTGGCCCAGAATGGGCGGAGGTGTCCAGGTTGTTGCCAGTTGACTCTTATGACTGGCGTGAAACATAAGAAGTTCTGTTTTGGAACTGTTGAGTTTAAGATAACTCTTTGTCATCCAGTTTTCTATCAAAGAGAGGCATGTCTCTAAACTGAGATGATGATCCTTTTTGTTGCAGATGCGAAAATAGAGTTGCGTGTCGTCTGCGTATGAGTGATAGAGTAGTTGTTGACTACTGATGATTTCAAAGAGAGGGCGAAGATAGATGTTGAAGAGCACCGGTGACAGGGGGGATCCTTGAGGGACTCCACATGATACCGTGCGTTTTTCAGAAGTGAAAGATCCCAATTTCACTGTTTGTGATCGGTTTTCCAAAAAGGAATTGAGTTAAGCTCAATTGTGAACAGCGAAAAAGAACAGATGTAATGAAGAAATCAAAAAACAGCTCAGGTTCCCTCCCCAACCTCCAGGAACAGAATAATCTTTACATTCCGTTACAGTTCCTAGAAATCATAAAAAATAAAATAGATTGTCTTATCAGATCTATAAGGAAGGAAGATGTCTAGGGAAAACTCCACCCCCCCCCCCTGAACCCCCTATGGGATCACTCTGTGCCCTAAAGGGCAGAATAACCCCCATCACCCTCCCCCTCTCTAACAGTGCTACTGTTTTAATTCGATATCAAAAAGTTAACCTCAAAGGGTCCACCATAATACAATCTTATGAAAACTTACGTAACCCAGGAACTGGGTTAAATCAACCCAAAATAAATGAATATGTAACATCTAAGGAGATTAATAAAGGATATATGTTATTATTGTCAAATTATAGGAAAAGAACAACAGAAGTGTTCAGATTATGTTCCTCATTCGTGTATTAAACAGAAAGAAGGAGTAACACAAAGAAAATAATAAAAAGAAGGGAAGAGAGGGAAAGATGGAGAAAAAAGAAAGGAAAGAGAAATTAGTTATGAGAAGAGGGGAAAGAGGGAAAAGAGGCCTACCCGCCAAATGTGTTCATCAGACTGAAGCGATAACTAGCACCAAATCCGTGGGGTATATGAGATTCCTAAAATTTCATCCACGGTTCCAAAATCTTGTTAAATTGATTAAGGTTATCCATCATGGAGTTAAATCTTTTTTCTTGTTCCATTATCCATGTAACTTTTCTTTTCATACATAGAGTAGAAACCAATGGTTTCTTCCAGGCAGCTGCTAAAGTAATTCTAGATCCCGTCAAGATTAGTAGGGCTATCACTGGGGACTGATGTAAATTATACCCCGTGACCCTTCTTATAATATGAAATACTTTGTTCCAGTACCCGCGTATCCTTGGGCACTCCCACCATGTGTGGATCATAGAGCCTGTAACGGAATGCACCGTAACAGACTGAGATATTCCTATGTCTAGGGTCACCTTATGTCCACTAGGGCCATAGGGTGACAAAGAATCATAATTCATATGTTACAGAAGACATTAATAAGGGACATTAATAATAATTCATGTTTGCAGGATGTCTTCAAATACCAAAAGCGGTTAGCTATGCAATCTGGGCACACATGCTTTTGAAAGGTGTTAATTCAGGTCAGCCAGCCAGTGAGTCATACCTTTGTATAATATGCTATTGAAATATCTGAAGGTGTGGATTGCACCCACTCTCACTAGACTTTGCCATTGTGTGATAAAGCTGTATAGATAACTTATTCAACTAGATGTCTGTGTTATTATTCAAGGTTAATTGAACCCTATTGAAGATGCGGTGCCGACCGGTCTACATGGTTAGCTTACCTGAATGCCTATTAGAGTGTGATTGAAGCCCCCCATGGTGTGAAGGGGGGTGGAGATTGCATTGTCCTGTGATTAACTGTATTATGCTGTACTGGATTTAAGACGCTGAGAAAATACTAATAAATTGTCAGATCTTTGAAAGCAAGTGCAGAGCTTGAGTCTCGTCTTGTTTATGGGAATGGATATGGATCGTGAATGCAGTATTGTCGGAGTGTGTCAGATAAGCTTGTCGTGGTTGGATGGAAGGTTGTAAGCGGTGGTGACCGTTACATTGGTGGCACAGCAGTGGGATGATTCCATCTTCAGAAGGACGGCTACAAGGACACATGACAATGGAGACGCTGTATGAACGGATGAAGCTCTCTTCCCTCATGGACTTACTGGAGAGCCGGGGCAGACCGGCCAGCAACTGTAAGAAAAGGGACATTATCGCAGAACTTGACGAAATGAATAGAGCTAAGAGGCCCAGCGTAACAGACAGGACACCCGAGGAAGAATTTTTTGATCGGGCTGTTAAACATGGACTGGCACAATATGGTCCTAATCCTCCGCCGGAGATCATAGACCGGGTTATAGCGGCTGTGGATGCCACCTTGCGACAGCGAAGAAGTGCTGCAGCAGCTGAAGTGAGAGGAGAGGTGCAGATACCAGTCTCCATGGAAGAGGAATTCCAAAGGAGGTTACAAGAGATGCGGATACAGCATAGAGGACCAGTATCAGAGGAGGTCCTGTTGGGATGGTCGGATGTGATTCGGTGCCAACTCTGGAAGGAAGCGTTAGCTCAGGAGCAGCATCACCAAGGAAAGGTCCTGCCCTCCATCTATGCAAGGTACTGGCCGCAGTATGACGTACGACTGCTGTTGTTGGGGGAACAACCAAAGCAGGAGTGGATAGCAGAGTTAAGCAGTCTGATCCGGACAGAGATGCAGCTGGATGAGAGCTACAGAGCCCTCCGGTGGTATGTAGCCCAAGAGTGCCCGTGGTCAGCGGATGACAGCCCCACAGAAGGCTATGACTATGATGGCCTGGGATTGTTGTATTGGAGGATGTCCAGTGATCCCGACTTCGGGTATGATCGGGAGTGGCGCTTGGAGGACATAATGGAACACAGAGAGAAAAAATTGAATATCTCGGGAGGCCACTGGTCACAGGAAGATTTGGAATTTCTGGCCATTCGGGAATGGGAGCTGGAGGTCGCCTACAGACAGCTGCTAGACTCGGCTCAGCAGCAGGGTGGGGCTCCCATTGCCTGGGACTATGAGGAAAGTTCAGATGACAACTGTGAACTCCTGGCTGATGAATCGGCAGTGGAAAATATGGAGGAGATTTTCATCCCTAAAGCCGAAACGGATGGTGTGGAGTTTCAGGGAGCTGGGGCGGTTGGCCCCCCTCTCCAGCAACAAGCTGAGGTGGTAAAGCTTTTACCCCCAGCTGAATCACTGGCAACAGAGCAGGGTACCCCAAACCTCTGCTCCCAACTAGCAGAAGAGGGGGACCCTGTGGTAGTGGATGGGACTGTGGTCTCCACTCACAGCAACACAGCGGAAGAGCTGGCAACAGAACAGAGGGTCACGGACCTCTGCTCTCCACTAACGGAAGAGGGGGACACTGTGGTAGTGGATGGGACTGTGGTCTCCACTCACAGCAACCCAGCGGAAGAGCTGGCAACAGAGAAGAGTGTCATAGGCCTCTGCTCCTCACTAACAGAAGAGGGGGATCCTGTGGTAGTGGATGGGACTATGGTCTCCACTCACAGCAACCCAGCGGAAGAGCTGGCAACAGAGCAGAGTGTCATAGGCCTCTGCTCCTCACTAACAGAAGAGGGGGTTCCTGGGGTAGTGGATGGGACTTCAGTCTCCACTGGCACAACCCCAGAAAATGGTACATGACTGGGACAGGAGGATGTCGGCTTTGCTTTGCAAGCACCGGGGGGTTTTCACCAAGCACCAGTGGATGGGACTTCAGTCTCCACTGGTATACCCCAGGAAGGGGGGGCAGTTGGCCCAGACCCCCAACAGCATGATGGACTGAGCCCAGCTACCCTGCCTTCTCCCCAGCGGCAGGTGTGTTCTCTGAGAGAGGCAGAGGTTGGCGGGGTGAGTAATGCTCAGTTTGGAGCCATTTATTTTGGGTACAGTATGGATACCAGCATTGGAGGACGGGAACTACTGACGGACTTCGGAGTCAACCCGTTTGGGGTTACCACCTGTGTCCGTCTCCCACCGAAAGGGGAGAGATGTAACGGAATGCACCGTAACAGACTGAGATATTCCTATGTCTAGGGTCACCTTATGTCCACTAGGGCCATAGGGTGACAAAGAATCATAATTCATATGTTACAGAAGACATTAATAAGGGACATTAATAATAATTCATGTTTGCAGGATGTCTTCAAATACCAAAAGCGGTTAGCTATGCAATCTGGGCACACATGCTTTTGAAAGGTGTTAATTCAGGTCAGCCAGCCAGTGAGTCATACCTTTGTATAATATGCTATTGAAATATCTGAAGGTGTGGATTGCACCCACTCTCACTAGACTTTGCCATTGTGTGATAAAGCTGTATAGATAACTTATTCAACTAGATGTCTGTGTTATTATTCAAGGTTAATTGAACCCTATTGAAGATGCGGTGCCGACCGGTCTACATGGTTAGCTTACCTGAATGCCTATTAGAGTGTGATTGAAGCCCCCCATGGTGTGAAGGGGGGTGGAGATTGCATTGTCCTGTGATTAACTGTATTATGCTGTACTGGATATAAGAAGCTGAGAAAATACTAATAAATTGTCAGATCTTTGAAAGCAAGTGCAGAGCTTGAGTCTCGTCTTGTTTATGGGAATGGATATGGATCGTGTATGCAGTATTATCGGAGTGTGTCAGATAAGCTTGTCGTGGTTGGATGGAAGGTTGTAAGCGGTGGTGACCGTTACAGAGCCCATTCCGTTACATCCTCTAAAGCACAGAGGTGAGGAAGATGGATAAATAGAGGCCAGTTTTAGGGGAACGAGATACCATCTGGTAAATATTTTCACATTTGCCTCTATGAGGGACACATTCATAAGGACCTTAATAGATCTACTAAAGTTTTCACACCAATCTTTTAGAACCCATTCCTCTTGAATATCCTTCTCCCAAGCAAGCATATGAGTTAATTTGCTATCGTTTGCCGCCAGTAATTTATAAATACCCAAAATACCTCCTCTTCTCTCAGAGGCTTGATCACATTTATATTCATATGGAGATAGATGACCCGATATGATTTTATCTGTCCAAAGTTTCTGAACATAATTGTGAATCTGAGAAAATCTGAATCTCGAGGGAGGGAGTTCAAAATTGGCAATGAAATATTGTTCAGGGAGGGGTCCCAAATGTGAAAAAAAAACGCCCAATACAGTACACCCCCTTGTCGCGCTACCATTGAAAGGATCCAATATCTACATCCGAAGTGAAGATCGGATCTAGAAATATATCGGCTAAAGATCGGCTAAAAAATGTTTACTCCTCAAGAAATCTTTGCCGAACTCTATCAAGTAGTAAAAGAGTTCACAAAAAAGTAGTCTATCCCTGGGGTTGATTCTGCATCTCAAGCTTAAAAAAACATCTAATTGTACCTATTGGAGATGTTCCTTCTTTCAAAGATTCTGCAGAGTTTTAGATGCTCTCAAAGACTCGCTTTACTCTTGCAGGCCCAGCCCTGCAACTAGCTCTTGCTGTAATTTCAGTATGTCAAGCTGCAGCTAACTGGACTAGGGCAATGAACAACCAACATGCCTCCATTTTTCAGGAACCTGTTTTAATTGAGTAATTACAGTAGTTACCTTCTGCTTTGCTTTTGTTGTGTGTATGTCCTAGAACATGATACATTTCCAGAATGACCGTTCACATGTGCAGAATGTTGTGGCTAAAAGCCTGGGGCCAGATCCACAAAAACGCCCGTATCTTCAAGCGGGCGTAGCACATCTGATATGCGCTACGCTGCCGTAACTTTAACCACTTAAGACCCGGACCAATACGCTGGTAAATGACCCAAGGTGTTTTTGCGATTCGGCACTGCGTCGCTTTAACAGACAATTGCGCGGTCGTGCGACGTGGCTCCCAAACAAAATTTGCGTCCTTTTCTTCCCACAAATAGAGCTTTCTTTTGGTGGTATTTGATCACCTCTGCGATTTTTTTTTTTGCGCTATATACAAAAATAGAGCGACATTTTTGAAAAAAAAACACTATTTTTTACTTTTTGTTAAAAAAAAATCAAATAAACTAAATTTTAGTCAAACATTTAGGCCAAAATTTATTTAGCCACATGTCTTTAGTAAAAAAAAAAATCGCAATAAAAAAAAATAGCTACCTAGCGGGAACAGCGACACTAATACAGCGATCAGAAAAATGATCGCTTAGTGACGCTGGCAATAGGGAGTGAAAGGGTTAACTAGGGCGGTGATCAGGGGGTTAAAACTTTATTAGGGGGGGTGGGGGGGCTATCCTGAACCTAACACTAACTGATTTTACACTGCCTGTCACACTGACACTAAATGCAGTGATTAGATCACTGCATTCAGTGACACTGTGACAGGGGGGTGGGGGGGGTGGCGATCACAAGGGGTTAATGTGCCTATGTGAGTGTGTGTCAGTGTTGTGTTGGTGCACACTTACTTGTGATGTCTTCTCTCATCAGCAGCAGTGGGAAACACCGCTGCGATGAGAGGTGACATCATTTCCTCCTTCCTGTGTAAACACAGGAGGAGGAAGTTACACAAAGGGGGAGCGCTCCCATTGGCTGGGAGCGATCGCGGGGGGGCGGGTAAACGCTGACATCCGCCCGCTCGTCCCGGATCGCTCCCGGAGCCAGGGGGACCCCCGCACGCCGCGGAGGGGGTCCCGATGGGACCCCCCCGAACCGCACTTAGGCGGGGACGTAAATTTACGCCCTTGTGCCTGTACGAGCCATTCTGTGGCCGTATATGTGCGTGCGGGGGTCCTTAAGTGGTTAAGAGGCTCGTTGGGTATCCACAAAGCAATTGCTCCCATATGTGCGCCGGCGTAACGTAAATCAGCCGGCGTAAGCCCGCGCAATTCAAAGTAGGCAGGTAGGGGGCGTGTTGTATTTAAATTTAGCGTGAACCCATGTAGATGCATGGCCGAATAGAATGCCTAAGATACGTCGAACACTGCCTACGACATGCACAACCCTATTCGCGCACGACTTACGCAAACGTAAAATTCGACGGCTGTTCCGGCGTCCATACTTAACATTGGCTGCGCCTCATATAGCAGGGGTAACTTTACGCCGGTGGTATGCCTTACATAAAAAGCGTATATTGATACGCCAGGCGCAAGTACGTTCGTGGATTGGTGTATCTAGCTCATTTACATATTCGACACGGAAAATCAAAATTAGTAGTATAGTTTCATTGGTGATTAAAACATGAATTAGTATATATGATGGGAAGGAATCCAGTAGTGTAGTCCAGTAGTGTAGGACTAAATGAGTCACCACCATGTGTGCACCCACCACCTAGGGGAGAAGATTATATATGCTTACCAGAAGCAATTCCTCCTCCTCAGCTGAGCTACGCCAGCAACCTCAACCCAGCATGTGAGAACATGGATCAGGATGGCAATGCCCCAGATGGTAAAAAAAAAAAAAACTCCTTCCACCACACAACCATTTGGTAGGTTGATAGTTAACAGCATTCATAAAAAACAACAGAAAACCTCCACATAGTGTAAAACTGTACGGTTACAGGTTTATTTGGAATAAAAAGGTTTTACATAGATTCCAAGATGCATTAAGTAAAAAATCTCCTATGTGATCACAAAAGCATAAAATTCAAAAAGGCGCAATGGTATGGAAAGGACTCAATAAACCCAATGCATTTCATCTACAAAGACTTCAACTGGGGTATGAGTCCACATCCATGCACTATGCAATAATATAAACTCAATAATCAATAATAATTAAACAAACCTGTATACAACATAATGACATGTGGCCATATTCAACATGGTATACGGCGTGGGTTCCAAGCCTCAATGTGACCACCAATGATAATAGGTGCTAAACCACAGAAAGGCCTGGATAGAACCAAGGCTCAATGTGACCACCAACAATAATAGGTGCTAAACCACAGCAAGGCTTGGCTAGAGCCAAGCTCCAGACATCACTTAACTGCACAGCCGCACACAACTTGGTATACAGCTTGTGTTTCAAGACTCAATGGGCCAGATTCAGGTAGAGTTAGGCTGGAGTATCAGTGATACTCCAGCCTAACTGTCACTTTAAGCCGGCGTTTCTGTTTTCTGTAACCAGAAAACAAGAAACGCCGGGTTGGAGTTCCAATGCGATCGGCGCAATTGAATTTCGCCATCGCATCGCAACTTTAATTTAAAAATGGCGCCGGGGGCGTTCCCACTGATTTACGCTGAAAAAATATGTTAATCAGCGGGAATCGGCAATTCACGATCGTATTCGGGTGCGACGCAGTGACTTTCCGATGTTTCCGTAAACGATACGCGGCGTAAAGATAAAGCAGCCCCCTAGTGGAGTATCCTTTGTTAAGTATAGCCGTCGTCATCGCGTCGAAAAAAAAAAATCGCGTCGCTTGCGTAAAACGTCCATGAATGGGGATTTGATGTCATTGACGTTCACTGACAGAATTTGGAGCATGCGCACTGGGATGCATTGACAGTCGACGCATGCGCAGTACGTTCGCCGCGGGATCGCGCTTAGTTTAAAATGTACACGCCCCGTACCCGCCCAATTTGAATTCCGCCGGCTCATTTGCGATACGCTGCCGCAACTTTAGGAGCAAGTGCTTCATGAATAACAGCACTTGCTCCTAAAATTTCGCCAGCATAACGTAAATGAGAAACGTTACTCCAGAGCAAAGATGCTCCAATCTACCTGAATCTGGCCCAATGTGGCCACTGAAGATGATAGGTGCTAAACCACAGCGAGGCCTGGATAGAGCAAAGCCTCGATGTGAACACCAAAAATGATAGTTGCTAAACCATAGCTATTGGATAGAGCCAGACAGATATTCGGCTGGAAAAACACATTCCTTGTCAAAAATATTTATTGATTACACAATAATAAGTACTTACATTGATTATTTATACAAGGATACAGATAATGACATTTACATAAAGGTTTTTTTTTAAATAAATAATACATAACATAGAATATTTAAAGAGAATTAATTAGATCTTCACTAACTAGATACCTGGTGAGTAGCATTGTATACATGACTACCGTGCCTTAGGCCGCGTACACACGATCGGTCTAAACCGATGAAAATGGACTGAAGTCCAGTTTCATCGGTCCCAACCGACCGTGTGTACGGCCCATCGGTCTGTGGTCCTTAGGACCAAAGTTTTAAAACTTGCTTTAAAATCGGACTGATGGACGCCTGACCATCGGTCCAAACTGATCGTTAGTACACAAAAGCATCGGTTCAAAAACCCGCGCATGCTCAGAATCAAGTCGACGCATGCTTGGAAGCATTGAACTTTGTTTTTTCAGCAGGTCATTGTGTTTTACGTCACCGCGTTTTGACACGATCGGTTTTTTAACTGATGGTGTGTACGCACATCAGACCATCAGGCCACTTCAGCGGTGACCCGATGAAAACAGTCCGTCGGACCATTCTCATCGGGTTGGACCGATCGTGTGTACGCGGCCTTAAAGTATAAATTAAACTACCGTCATATTAACCACTTTAGCAAATAGAGCTTTCTTTTGGTGGTATTTGATTGTAACGGTTACCACCGCTTACAACCTTCCATCTATCCACGACAAGCTTATCCGACACACCAACAACCAGGCAGACATGATCCATTCCATTTCCCAGAATAAACAAGACAGCGCTCCGTTCTCTAGTTTCCAAAATGTATGAATAACTTTATTGGTTCTTAGCTTGCTTATATCCAGTACAATATAATGCAGTTAATCACAGGACAATGTAATCTCCACCCCCCTATTCACTCACTGAGGATAATTCTTTGATTGGTAGCTAGACATGACGGCACCGTATTATCAATAGGGTTCAATTAACCTTGAATAGTAACACAGACATCTAGTTGAATAAGTTCTCTATACAGCTTTGTCACACAATGGCAGTGAGAGTGGGTGTCTTTACATTGAATAGCCAACACCTTAGGATATTTCAATAGTCTATTATACAAAAGGTATGACTCACTTGCTGACCTGGTCATGTCATCATGACTCCTTGTGATATCTCAGTCCTGCAATATGAAGTATTATTAATGTCCCATCTCATGTAATATGAATTATGATTCACTATTAGCCACCCTATACCCAAAAGGGCACAGGGTGGATTTCGACCCAAGAGTTTTTGGTGCTGCTGGCACAAGAGTATCTCTCATCCTTCCAACGTCTCTGGGTGTCACGGGCCATTCTGTTACATTGATCATCTCTGCTTTTTTTTTTTTTTTGCGCTATAAACAAAAATAGAGCGACAATTTTGAAAAAAATTCAATATTTTTTACTTTTTGCTATAATAAATATCCCCCAAAAATATATAAAAAAAAATTTTTTTCCTCAGTTTAGGCCGATACGTATTCTTCTACATATTTTTTGTTAAAAAAAATCGCAATAAGCATTTATTGATTGGTTTGCGCAAAAGTTATAGCGTTTTCAAAATAGGGGGTCATTTTATGGCATTTTTATTAATATTTTTTTTTTACTAGTAATGGCGGCGATCAGCATTTTTTTTCAGTACTGCGACATTATGGCGGGCACTTCGGACACTATGGACACATTTTTGGGGCCATTGGCATTTTTATAGCAATCAATGCTATAAAAATGCATTGTATTACTATAAAAATGCCATTGGCAGTGAAGGGGTTAACACTAGGGGGCAGGGAAGGGGTTAAGTGTGTTCCTGGGTGTGTTCTAACTGTATGGGGGGGTGGCCTCACTAGGGGAAATCACTGATCTTCCGTTCATACATTGTATGAACAGGAGATCAGCGTTTCCCCCGCTGACAGGACCGAGAGCTTTGTGTTTACACACAAAGCTCCCGGTCCCCGCTCTGTAACGAACTAGCGTGCGTGCCCGGCGGCGATCGTACCCGCCGGGCACGCGCGCGGGAACTCGGGGGCGAGCGGGGACGCGCGCGCACCGCCGGAGGAGCGGACGCATAGCTACGGGCTCTCGCCCAGCATTGCCACCGTCCCGCAGTAATATGACGGCGGGCGGTCGGCATCCAGTTAACTACATGAGTTGTGACCTAACAACTTAAACTTATTGTAGTGAAGAACAATATATCTATGATAAATAGGGAGAATAAAGAAAAGAAAAGAGTAGTGAGAGAGAGAGAAAGTTCACAAGGGCGATCCAAGAACCAGTACGATGCATAATGATTACCATTTCTTAGGTATATGAGGTTTGCATTGAAGCGATTAATCAGCTACCATGGCAGAAGGACCTCCTCATTGAAATCCAGAGGGAAATAATGGTTTATCTAAGGGAGCAAAAGTTTTTTGAATTTTGGGATTTGGTCCCCGTCAGTGGCTATCATTTTGGCATGTGACATTGTGGTGTTCATTTTATTAATAGTTTATGCCAACCCCAAAGTTGGGGATTTCCATGCTTTGGCTATCGTTTGTTTTGCTGCAGTTAGAAGTGGAATAAAAAGATTAAATTGAAACATCTGAATATTCGGCGGCAATACATAGATTCATGCAATGCAATGCATGAATCGATGTATATTGTGATCAGTGGCGTGTGCGAGAGCCAGAGGGGGCGGCGCTCCAGCGCTCTCTATACACGCACCGCCACTGCTCATATCACCTTACCAGAATTATCGCAAACCCAAAGAAATCTGATGGAGGAACCTATAACGACGAAGATTTAAAAATAAACAAGCCACCAGGCCCAGATGGATATTCAGCATTATATTATAGAACATTTACAGGGACCTTTTCCCCCATGTTAGCTGGGGCATTCAATACATTATTAAATGGGCACTCCTTTACACAAGAATCTTTATTGGCAATTGTCTGCGTGATTCCAAAACCACTCACCGATGACACCTCATATGGATATTAAGCTGTTGACAAAAATTATGGCTAAACCCCTTAATGGTATCATAAATACATTTATACATAGAGACCAGGTAGGCTTTATGCCAAACAGGCAAGCGGGTGACAATGTCCGCAGAGCAATGTTTCTAGTGCATATTGCCAGGAAGCAACGTATTCCCTCATGCTTTTTATCCCTTGATATAAAGAGAGCTTTTGACACATTATCCTGGCCTTATATGTATTATTCTTTACAAAAATTGGGTTTTGGTCCTCATTTTATAAAATGGATTGAGGTACTCTATAACAATCAAAAAGCATACATAAAATATGCTGGATATAAATTGGATTCTTTCAACATTAAGCGAGGTACATGACAGGGATGCCCATTATCTCCCCTCCTAATTGCCCTAGTATTAGCACCATTAGCCCAATATATTAGAACAAATCCCACAATTGCTCCTCTTGTGTTAATGGTGACCTTTTTTCTCCTATGCCTGTGAAGCCTTGATTGGAGTTGAGGATGAGGCTGCTCTTCTTCATGCTAAAGAGGTACTAGTTGAAGCTTCTGTCAGATGTAGTTTTAACAAGGTCTGTTGTAGCTCCTCAGCAGATCTACATATGTATCTGGTACCTTGGTAGGTAAATCAAATTGAAAAGGGGAAGCCCCATTGGTAGGTTATATTGTGGCGTTGCAGCTCCATGAGCTGAGGTTTCATAGATCTTCTCTTTGCGATAGTAAGCTGGGATATGTCAATGAACAATTGATAATTATGGCCTTGAAAGGTTAGATCTTTTTTTCCCTTGCTGCAGCCATTAGTTGTTTCTTTATTCTGTAATAATGTAGTTTTTTGATTATATCACATGAGGGGCCATCTACTTTTTTGGCTGTGAGTGCACGGTGCACTCTATCCAGTTCCAAACGTTCAATGGGGATTACTGGCGGTAGCTCTTGAAAAAGGGCTGTGACTGTAGATGGCAGGTCTAATATTGTTTCAGGAATTCCTCTTATGCGGAGGTTGGAACGTCTGACCCTGTTCTCTTGGTCTTCCAATCTAGATTGAAGTGATAGGTTCTCTTCTTTTAGGTTTTCCAGTTCTGCCATACAGTCCTGTGAATAAATTTTAATTCCTTCCACTTTGAGTTCCAGCGCAGCTGTGCGGTTTGGAAAAACACATTCCAACACCACTCTACACAGGCAGATCCTTGGAACATAAATTGGATTATAATCTGACCTAGTTAATGATTATATAGATTAAACCAATAGAATATAAATTATAAATTAACAGATAAAATGTAATGTTTTAACATATTATCTACCTTGTATATAAGCAGAAAATACCAATATATTATGACAGAAATTTAAATTAAGCGGTATTAATAACAGCATTAATGTCCCAGTCCACATTCATGCCATATGGCCAATAAGATTTGCGTTCATAAACCCAAAAAGTTTCTAACCATGATACACCTCTAATACTGGGACCTCCCATCCATGAGGATATATATTATTGAGGCTTTCTGTTGTTTTTTATAGATACTGTTAACCATAAACCTACCAAACGGTTCTGTGGTGGAGGGAGGTATTTTATTTATTAGGTATTCTATATTCTCACATGCCGGATCGAGGTTGCCTGCGGTGGCTCAGCTGAGGAGGAGGAATTGCACTACTTGCTATCCAGAGCTTTGATATCACATGCCTGATTGATTCTACCTTCTGGCAAGCATGTTTAATATTTTCCCCTGGGTGGTGGTGGCGGTGACTCCTTTTGTCTTACACTCCTGGATTCCTTCCCATCAATCAATATATACTAATGGATTAATATTTTAATCACCAATGGGACTATACTACAATTTGGACGGTGCACTTTATTTAGAGATAATATCAATCAGATGATATTTAACATTTGATTCTTAGCGTGTTTTCACTTTATTCATTCATGCTGTTTTTGTTAAGATTGTTAAGGCTGCTAAGGTTTATTTTTGTGTATAGCGCAGTATTTTTATACTAATTCCTTAAATCTCAGGAGCCGTTTGCCAGCCCCTGGATCACTTTTACTTTTATTGAGCACCAATAGTGCATCTTTCTCTATACTTCCAATACTCCAACAAGAGACTGGTGTTTCTCCTACACAGCGGTCGTCCTGTCGTTTGCGAGCACCTACTCTCCTCCTTTCTAGTCACTGTACACTTTGTAATCTGTGAACCGTTCACAAAATAAAAAGCATTCTGTAAATGGACAAGGGAGAGAAGGTGCAGACAGGACAGCTTGTGTCTGAAGTATATACTTTTGGCACAGAGTGAATGTATAATTCTTCTTTAATGCTACTAACATGCTGTAAAATAATGTCATTGACTGTGAAAGGATTATCATAGAAAAAAACAACTATATAACAAAGGAAAAAAGTTATGCTGCACAAGTCATTTATACAGGAAGATGGTTTATTAAAGATAGCAGTCATGTCATGATAGTCATGTCAAGATTTTAGGCTTTCGTATTCTAACAGTGCTAAATTTGTTCTATTGCTTTTAGAGACTATGACCATACCTCCCAACTTTCTGTAATCAGAGAGAGGGACAACTTTTACTGCAAAGCGTGTAGGCAAAAGACATACGCCCCACTTATAAGGATAACAGAGAATACATTTTCAAAAAATAATAGTTAAATTAAGTGTTTATTCTGCTTTATATTGACCATTCAAAATAAGCAATGAGCTATTTCATGAGTTGGATGAAATGATTAGTGCACTATAAGGTCTCTTGCACACTGCAACTTGAAAATGCTCAGTATACAGCGCTTTTTTTACTGTGCTGCGAAGGAAAGTTGGACAGAGGGATTCGGTTTTGAAAGTGGGACAATCCCTTAACAGAAGCGGACAGTTGGGAGCTATGTATGATGCTGTTCTCAAGTGCCCAGCATGCCATTTTTTGCACACCATAAAGACCCCTCTGTGTACTTCACAAATGAATGAAATCTCAAAGTATATCTCACACATAGCTGCCTCCACTGAACTTTATAAAGTATCTACATGAGTTTATTTAGGGCCTAGAACATATATTTTTTTAGTAGAGAACTAAACAAAAAAGACATATGAATTCTGTGCTGTCAAAACATACACACGATCAAATCTATCTGCTGGAAACTGTCGGCCCGACCGTCTCCCAGCAGACAGATTCAATCGTGTGTACGGGCGAGCCGACGGATTTGGCCAGCCGACAGATTTGAAAGCATGCTTTCAAATCTGTCGGCTGGGAACCCGTCCGCCCGACATGTCTGCTGGTTAGTACGCTAACCAGCAGACATATCTGCTCGCACATGCGTCGAATGGTTTCGACGCATGCGCGGAAGTGTTTTACTTCCTGGTGCGGTGATGTGGCGGCGTCAACGTCACCGACACGTCAGCGCGCCGTCTGCCGGCGGGGATTTTGGTTTGATCGTGTGTACACGATCAAACCAATACGTCCCCAGCAGACAGATTTGTTCAAATCGGTCTATTCGACCGATTTGAACAAATCTGTCTGCTCGTGTGTATGGGGCCTTAGAGATACGACGGTGTATCTCCAGATACACCATTGTTTCGCTGTTTCTGTGCCCGGGTATCTATGCGACGTGATTCTTAGAATCAGTTACGCATAGATACGGTGTAGATCCGTCTGGCGTAAGTCACTTACACCGTCGGATCTTAAATGCAATACTACGCTGGCCGCTAGGTGACGTATATGCAAATGAGCATGATACGCCGATTCCTGAATGTTTTTGCGCCGCGTCGCAGTAGTTTACGCCATTTCCCTAAGCCTAAGGTTACCCCTGCTATAAGGTGGTTTAACTTTACGCACGCCATGTTAAGTATGGACGTCGGGACAGCGTCGGGTTTTTACATCGTTTACGTAACTCGTCGCGAATAGGCCTTTACGTTAATTACGTTGCCGTCGAAAACAATGTATTTGCGCCGTACTATGGAGCATGTACAGTTCGTTCAGCGCGGGGGCAAACTTAATTTAAATAGAAGCCGCCCCCTTTGAATTACGCGGGCTTACGCCGGGCCATTTACATTACTCCGCCGCAAATTACGGAGCAAGAGCTTGGAGAATACGGCACTTGCTCCTGTAAGTTGTGGCGGCATAGTGTAAATAGCTTACGCGATGCCGCCGCAGGATCTACGGGAATCTGGCCCGCTGTGTCCAGCTTCCCCGACCCCTCTTATGTGTAAATCACCCTGTGTCTCTAAGGCCTCGTACACACGATCAAATCTGTCTGCTGGAAACGGTCTGCTAGACCGTTTCAGCAGACAGATTCGATCGTGTGTACGGGCAAACAGACGGATTTGGCCACCCGACAGATTTCAAAGCATGCTTTGAAATCTGTCGGCTGGGAACCCGTCCGCCCGACATGTCTGCTGGTTAGTATGCTAACCAGCAGACATGTCTTCTCGCACACGCGCCGAATGATTTTGACGCATGCGCGGAAGTGTTTTACTTCCTGGCGCGGTGACGTGGCGGCGTCAACGTCACCGCCACGTCACCGACACGTCAGCGCGCTGTCGGCTGGCGGGGATTTTGGTTTGCTCGTGTGTACACGCGAGCAAACCAAAATCCAAGCAGACAGATTTGTTCAAATCGGTCGGTCCGACCGATTTGAACAAATGGATTTGATAGTGTGTACGGGGCCTAATAGCGGTACAGGGTGAATAAGAACCCCACTATGATCTGTTCTAGTCAGACTCAATGTTGGATATATGTATATATTGTGTGTTGTCTCATGCTGTTGTGGACTCTTTGCTGTGATCGTTTGGGGTGTGACTGTATACTATTGTTCTATTGTGGCTGTCTGCCTCAAATATTATGGGATGTGTAAGAGTATTTGTTGTGTTGTCCTCCAGCAGCCCCCCTGCTGATAAGATTGTTTACTGATGAGAAGTTTGAACACACCTGACCTGTGTGACTATTGTCATTGGACAGTTTAACTCGCCCTGTTTCCAAGGGTGGGGAGAAGAGTCTGAGTTATTTATCTGTTGTGTCCATGTGTGATAATAAATCAGTTTGTTGTTTGTCACTCTACACCAGGGGTCTCAAACTCAAATTACCTGAGGGCCACAAGATAAGTTTTCATATGCCATGGGGGGCCGCATGCAAACTTTCAAACTTCAAAAACAGTATTGGTGTCAGCAAATGTATTATGCCTCGTTTCCACTGCACGGATCGGGTCGGGTCAGTTATTTTGGAGCGGTTCGGATGGGGCCGGTCTAATCGCGTGACCGTTTCCACTGCAAATCGGACCGTGAGGGACCATTCAGGGTTTAGTAAAAAATCCTAGCGCATCCACCAATCAGTGAGATGCATTTGTAGGTCCGCCCTAACGCGCCCTAACCCTTGCTGGTGCGGTACGGTTCGGTTTTTCGGTACGCTTTCATAATGGAAACACCCAAAATAGCGCACCGTACCGAACCGTACCGAACCGATCCGCTCAGTGGAAACGAAGCATATGTAACCCCCAGCACTGGTGTCAGTGGACACATTATTAACCCCCAGCACTGGTGTCAGCGGACACATTATTAACCCCCAGCACTGGTGTCAGCGGACACATTATTAACCCCCAGCACTGGTGTCAGCGGACACATTATTAACCCCCAGCACTGGTGTCAGTGGACACATTATTAACCCCCAGCACTGGTGTCAGCGGACACATTAATAACCCCCAGCACTGGTGTCAGCGGACACATTATTAACCCCCAGCACTGGTGTCAGCGGACACATTATTAACCCCCAGCACTGGTGTCAGCGGACACATTATTAACCCCCAGCACTGATGTCAGCGGACACATTATTAACCCCTAGTATTGGTGTCAGCAAACACATTATTAACCCTGACCACTGCACACAGAGAACTGCACACGGACCACTGCACTGCTGACAGACCACTACACTGCCGACAGACCACTACACTACACACTGACCACTCACCATCATGGCACAGCACATCAAGGCTCAGAGCCCAGCAAATCAGGGCAGAGCACATCAGGGTACAGGGCACAGCACATCAGGGCACAGGGCACAGCACATCAGGGCACAGCGCACATCAGGGCACAGCGCACAGGGCACAGCGCACATCAGGGTACAGGGCACAGTACATCAGGGTACAAGGCACAGCATATCAGGGTACAGGGCACAGCACATCAGGGTACAGGGCACAGCACATCAGAGCACAACAGGGTACAGGGCACATCAGCGCACAGCACATAGGGGTACAGCACAACTGGCCACATCAGGGTACATGGCACGGCACATCAGGAAAGGACATATCAGGACAAGGCACATGGCACATCAGGGTACAGGACATGGCACATCAGGGCACAGCACATCAGGACAGGGCACATGGCACATCAGGGTACAGGGCACATGAAACAGCACATCAGGGTACAAAGCCCAGCAAATCAGGGTACATGGCACACATCATGGTACATGGGCCACAATCAGAGCACAATAAGGGCACATGGGGCATATCAGGGCACATCAGGGCACACCAGGGCACATCAGGCACAGCACATCAGTACAGGGCACATGGCACATCAGGGCACAGCGCACATCAGGGCACAGCGCACAGTACATCAGGGTACAGGGCACAGCACATCAGGGTACAGGGCACAGCACATCAGAGCACAACTGGGTACAGGGCACATCAGAGCACAGCACATAGGGGTACAGCACAACAGGCCACATCAGAGTACAGGGCAGGGCACATCAGGACAGGACATATCAGGACAAGGCACGTGGCACATCAGGGTACAGGACATGACACATCAGGGCACAGCACATCAGGACAGGGCACATGGCACATCAGGGTACAGGGCACATGAAACAGCACATCAGGGTACATGGGCCACAATCAGAGCACAATCAGGGCACATGGGGCATATCAGGGCACATCAGGGCACACCAGGGCACATCAGACACACCACATCAGTACAGGGCACATGGCACATCAGGGCAGAGGGTACCCTGATGTACAGCCCAGCACATCAGGGTACATGAGGCACATCAGGGTACATGAGGTACATGGGGCACATGGCACATTAGGGCACATCAGGGTACATGAGGCACATCAGGGTACATGAGGCACATCAGGGTACATGAGGCACATCAGGGTACATGAGGCACATGGCACATCAGGGTACATGGGGCACATGGCACATCAGGGCACATGAGAGCACATGAGGGCACATGAGAGCACATCAGGGCACATGAGAGCACAATCAGGGCAAAGGTCAGCGTTTAATTGTTGTTTTCTTCAGATACAGAGCAGTGCAGGAAGCGTCTGTCAGAGGTTCACTTCTCTCTCATGTCACGCTGCTACTCCCCGTCGGCCCCTCCTCTCTTCTCGTCCATCCCAGATGATGTCACAAGCAAATGGGGATGGACGAGAAGAGAGGAGGGGCCGCCGGGGAGTATCAGCGTGACATGAGAGAGAAGTGAACCTCTGACAGACGCTTCCTGCCCTACTCGTCATGCACCTCGATCTACACTTCCGCGGCACCCGCCCTGCCTGCGGGCCATTTATTACCGGTCGGCCCGCGGGCCGGTACTTTAAGACCCCTGCTATACACTGTGTTGAGGCTGGAGACTGGGTGGGCTAAAGAGTCTTGGATAGTGCTGGATCTGGACACTGGACAGAGGAAGCAATGACGGCGGATGTAGTCCTGGGTTTGTCACAGTGATAAATTAGAAGATTTTAACCAAGTCTCCAGATCCTATCTCCCAGGCTCACTGTTATACATATGTTCTCCCTTAACATTTTGTCTAGGAATACGAGGGGACTGAACGCTCCAATTAAATGCTCCCTGGTGTTCCAATTTATTAGGTCTTATAATCCACATATCTGTGTGCTTCAAGAGACCCACTTGGTAGGCAGTAGAACCCTAGCCCTTAAGAAGCCGTGGATAGGTTATCATTATCATTCTACTTACCTCAATTTTGCGAGGGGAGTTAGCATCTTGGTGCTCAAAACAACTCCCTTTAGACTCCTGGACCTGAACCTGGACCCGGATGGCAGATATGTCATTATCTATGCTCAGGTTCACTCCTTGAGGTGGGCCATAGTGGGTTTATATATGCTGCCACTGGCATCTTTGCTGCTGTTGAACCAGATCACGTCCAAGATTGTGGAGTTTGACACTGATAACACCATTATCTTGGGTGATTTTAATCTTGTCCCTGACTCAGACATGGATAGGATGTCGATGGGTGGTCCTCTGGACTCTGGCCTAGTGGCATGGGTGGAGACTTACGGTCTGACAGACATATGGAGGTGGAGACATCTCCAATCTCGGGCCTACACCTGTCACTTTGCATCCCACCGTACCGTCTCTCGGATTGACCTGGCCTTTGCCAGGAGGGCTGTCCTGCCCAGAGTCATGGACATCAAGATATTACGTAGGGGTATATTGGATCATGCACTGCTTCTTCTGAGCCTGGACTCATCTTTTGCACCGGCGGACACTTTGTGGAGGCTCTCTAGGTTTTGGATCTCAGATGAGGCAGTGAATGGGCGATTTAGAGGAGTAATGACCGGCTATTGGGACATTAACCCTGGTTCAGCTAAATGCGCTGGTGGTATGGGAGGCATTCAAAGCATATACAAGGGTACAGTACCAGACCATCATTGCTAAAACTCATAGGTAAAGGAGGACTGACTTGACTAAGGCTGAGACCAAGGCGACTGTGCAGGAGGCATTGTACATTAGATCTCATGACCCTCAACACTATTTTAGATTACAGTCCCTGACTGGGAAAGTGCTTAGACTCCGCACTTCTCTGACTCAGAAACGATTATTGGCTCAGTCTCAATGCATATTTGAGCAGGGCGAGAGATCAGGAAGATTGCTATCCTGGCTCTCTTGGGAATAGTCAGGGGGATTAGTGTGAATACCCATATCCTTGGCCCTGATGGTGAACTGCTGTATGCGCCTGAGGAGATAAACTATTGTTTTGTTACATTTTACCAATCTCTCTATAGTTCTAGGGTGACCTACAAAGTGGAGGAGTTGACCTCTTATCTAAAGAAAGTGGACATTCCAGTTCTAAACTTCAACCTACGGTAATAAGCTGGACAGTCCCATCAAGGCGCTTAAAACGCCGCAGTCTGGAAAAACCCCTGGCCCTGACAGTATTCCTGTAGAATTTTACAAACAATATGCTGAGGAGTTGGTTGCTAGACTGCACACAATCATGAGACACGGTGACCCGCAAGCTTCTTAGTTGCCTTGACAATCTTAAATGAGACGGTCATAGTGCTGACAGGATAGCCAGCAAAGAATCCCTCCTTGTGTTCCTCGTATCACCCTATATCCCTGTTAAAACATGGATGCAAAGCTGCTGGTCAAGGTACTGGCCAACAGGCTGAGCACAGTCATATCGGCACTGATTCACCCGGACCAGACGGGGTTCATGCCTCTAGCGATTATCCTTAGAACTGAGAGGGAGGTGAGGGCTATAGCGGTGGGTCCGGTGGGGGAACAAGTGTCCCTGTACGTGGATGACACTCTACTCTACCTTGCAGATGCTTCCTCATCTCTTTAAACTGCACTGAATATTTTTGAAAGGTTTAGTCGTTTCTCTGGGATTTGCATCAACTGGGATGAGTCGGTGGTGTTTCCTCTGCATCCCTTGGTTCCTCAGCTAGACACGGGTGCTCCTCTTCAGTGGGTGGAGGAATTCACTTATTTAGGAATTAAGATTTGCGGTATAATGGACAAATATATAGAAAAGATCATACATCCCCTCATGTCTCAACTCACGGTTAAATGCGCTGCTTGGTGCACTCTCCTATTGACACCTGTAGGTAGTGTCAATTTGCTGGAAATGGTGTATCTACCTAAATTTTTGTACTATTTTCGTAACACTCCATCACACATTCCCGGGGCCTTCTTCAGGAATTTGGAAGGAATACTGGTTTCCTTTATTTGGGCTGGGAGACAACCTAGGTTTGCGAAGCACATTTTATATCTCCCCCTATTGGGGGGTGGACTGGCACTCCCAAATTTTCAACTGTACTATTGAGCGGCCTTCCTTGACTCTATTGAGCATTTGCTGACCTCCAGCGTGATGGGGAAACCCCTGTCTACCTTGTATTTAGACTTGAGAGTGGTTCATGACACTAAACCTACCCTAGTGGAGGGTGGATATTCTGGCCCTGGGTGATGAGGAGTGGGAGGACTGCATCTCTACCTTCACATCCTCCATGATAAATACAGGTTTATACAGCTTAAGTTCCTACACAGGGCCTACTAACCCCCACATAGAATGGCTAACATATATCTCCACCGCGATCCGACCTGCCCAAGATGTAGGAGTGAAGTAGGGACGTTTTGGCACATGATTTCATCCTGTCCCAAGCTTAGGTCGTACAGGGAGGAGGTGGCCAGGACTTTAAGTGAACTGAGTGACACCCAGATACCACTGGAGCCTCTAGTGTTCTTGTTGAGTTACCTAGAGGAGGTCAAGGGTGACAGATATATCAAATTATGTATAACTTTTTCACTGTTTTATACCAGACGGGAAATTCTTTTAAAAATAGAAATCGAGTTCTGAGGAAATCGGTTAATTTTGTACTGCCCATATACAGACTCACTTATGAGAGCAGGCAATGTCCGGGCAAATTTGATAAGGTGTGGTCAGCCCCCTTTTTCCTATTCTCCAGGTAATCTTACTCCTGGTACTTGTCCTTTAACATGAGTCTGCCCCCCCATAATGCAGATTTATCACTCTTCACTGTTTGAACAGGGGTTGGACAGAATGATGACATTCTACCTGACAGTTTGATATGTATATGGGTTTATGTTTTCTTTTCAAACTAAGGTTCGATAATAAAGCACAAGATACTGCCTTCTTTCATCTGTACTGTATCTTCAAAGATGTCTATGTAATACTGATTTATTCACTAAACTTTTCTGTTAAAAAAAATAGATTTTTACCAAGTCTTTTCTGGTTAGTAGTGCTTGGTAGATTAGTAATATTTATTTCTCCACAAATCTTGCATCAAATCTTAGCTGTCTGACATTATGATATAAGAGCGAAAACGTTTTCCAACTTTCCATTTCACAAAGTTAAGAACTATGACTTAGCTTGGTGACCTAGTCAGATAGTGTGTGTGTTATAATGGTAATATAGTAGCAGGCATATGGGAGCAAATCTACACTGATTGGTCTAGATGCAGGTTGTAGGTCATGATTAATGAATGTGTAATAGATGAATTATATGCAAAGACTGACCCCCTTTTTAGGACACCTTAAAAGATGTTATCATCCTTCTCCAATATCAGAACTTTTTTACATAGACAAGTCCATGGGGGAAGCTTTTCATAAAGAGCTAGACCCACTTGCTTACGCTTTACCATAATTGTTACTAATTACAAAGCAATGACAAGGTGAAATTTGTGTAAATTAGACACTTGAATACTAATTTGTTATTAGCGCAGCAGCTACTTAAGTACTTTGATTGCTGCAGAATCGCTGGGGACAAATGAACCTGCTAATTACACTGGCCTGTATGGAACACACGTGGGTGAAAAATGTACTGAGCAGTAATAAGTTGGGCCTTATGCTGTACCAGAACAGAAATATCTTACATTACTTTGGGATTTTATTCATTTTATGCACCCACAGGTGTAAAAACCATCTTTATTAAACATTGTGTTGCATATACTAAAAATGTCAGTGCTGTCCTACTGGACCCAGGGAACATTCCTATTTTTTTCAGCCTAGACATATTTGCTTCTTTCTATTTGAAATACACTACTATTGGGTCCTTTTACACTGCCATGCTTCAAAAATGTTCTATGACTTGAAAAAACACATAGAGCATTTTAAATATATTGTGTTACAATTTATGCAATACATTTGCAGTGAATAGATAGTTGTTAACCTCTTGGCAACTTCTTGGGTGGGCCTTGATTCCGGGAGGCTGCATATTTGCATACCTAAATGTAAACAAACATGTGCCGAGAACAGTTACCGACAACTAACTTAAAGTTTCCGATCACTACTTGCGATTCAGAGCTTTCCAATCATGTGACTGCTGTGACAGCCAATCGCGGCGGTCACACAATCATAAACCCCGCCCCACCCCGGCATCAGAAACCCCTTAAAGGCTTGGGAGGCACTGGTGTTAAGATGTTAGCGTTCAAAAAAATGTAATAGCATTTTAAGGCGCAAAAAGATATACAAAACAGGCAAGTCAATGTACATGTTGGCAAAATCACATAGTATCATACAATTAGAGCCAGATTTAACAAGTTATAGAGGATCATAACTCCAAGAAGTCAGAGACTGTTATGAGGTATCTAATACTATCAGGAGAGATCTAATGTGTTTACATTGGGCTGGTATGTTGAACAACATTGCCCCAAAGAAGAATAGAAAAAATCCGCTCCATAGAGCAGAAAAGAGAGAAGCAAAGAAGTTAGGGAGAGAGAAAAAAGAAAAGGAGGGGAGGAGGAAAAAGAGTGGTAAGAAAAAGTGATAAAAAGACCTTTAACTTTCGGTGGGCTGTGATGCAATATATTAAACCAAGTACAGGTGACAAGGGTATCTTAACATAACTTGCCCAGGGCTCCCATGTTTGCTCAAATAGTTTCTGTTTATCATTAATGATACTAGCCACTTTTTCATGCAACATTATCCAGGATATCTTATGCTTCATGTGGCGGATAGATACAGAGAGAGATTTAGCCGACAGCAGCATAAAATAGACTAAACGTCCCGTGTGACGCGGCATATTGTCTGTCACATCATTCAGCAGGGCAATAGAGGGGAGTTGTGCTAGTTTCAGGCCTATTATTTTGCATATCATAAAAAATACCTTATTCCAATAACCCCTAATCCTGGGGCATTCCCACCATATAAGGAGCATAGTACCTTGTAAAGAACACCCTCTAAAGCAGTCTGCTGATGATGATGGGTAGGTGGGTGGGAACCAGATACCACCTTGTCAAATCTCAGACTGCAGTGCAAGCTCAGTGCGGTGTGAAAAGTAGCACTGGAACGGTGCATTCTTGTGTGAAAGGACCCATATAATTCATTCATTATACTGCTTATAAGGCCTGCTCAGTGTTTTGCATGCTCTCCATGATAAGGATATTTGCTTTCTTTTAGTCTCCTCTTCTTTCTGTCCTACCACTACCGCTTTTGTTTTTTAAATCCTAAACTCTCTCATCCATATTCTGGTAGTTAATTTTTAAGTTAATGTTTTTAAAGCAAAAGCGTTATACATGTATAAGTTACCTCTACATGCTTAGGCACTCAGCAAAATCTCTGGTTGGCTAAAATCCACTTCATTTATGCCTTCCCGATTGATGGCACCAATGTGTGTGTGCAGGTTACAAAGTGCTTATGGAAGTAAGTTCATTTCTCGTTATTGCAGTATATGGTTTGTTGGGGCAAAACTCACCTAATGTCTGTGGAGATCTATGCACATATAGGCCGCGATTCAGATACATTGGCGTATCTTTGTGCGGGCGTAGCATATCTTCTTTACGCTACGCCGCCGCAACTTAGAGAGGCAAGTGCAGTATTCACAAAGCACTTGCTCCGTAACTTGCGGCGGCATAGCGTTGCATAAGCCCGCCTAATTCAAAGTAGGAAGGAGGTGGACGTCATCTATTTAAATTAAGAGTGACCCCATGCAAATGAATGGCCAATTGAACAGCGCATTCGCGCGCATGCTCAGATTCATGTCGCATCTACTCCCTAGGATACATCGGCGCAATGCCTACGACGTGAACGTAACCTACGCACTGCCCTATTTACGTAGTACTACGTAAACGGCGTACGCGACTGTAACGGCTACCCAAGTAGGGAGAGGGTATCAGCCGTTGGAGACGTCCTTTTCCCTGGCAAGTTGCTATGCAAGTAAGTCCAGTATAAGCCCATCCACGAGATGCAGAGGGAAAGTCAGGTCCAGTTGTAAGATGCACAGAATATATATGCCATCGCATTCCCTTCCATAAACGAGACAGGCTACGTTTGAAGGGTCAAGTCTAACAGCTTTAATGGTACATTTCTTGGTTTATATCTTAGTTACAAACTTGTGAATAATCAAGGAACAATGTAACTCTCCGCCCCCTCCCTCCACAGGGGGGCCTCAAGTTAGACCCCCTGGCATCAGGCTAAAGAAGCCACATTCCTTTCACAAATACAATTCAATCACAGATAATCCCATCCGTAGCTAAACATTTCGGCACCGCAAAGCCTGACAGTTCTTTTGAACATAATTGACATGCTAATTCAATACACGGACATGAGACTGTTAATTTGTAATACAATACACAAAAGAGAGAAGAGACATTTAGAATTCAGCAGTGAAAGACTCACTCTACAATTAACCTTCTAAACTCAGAACTAACAAACCCAAAACAGCCCTCCAGATATCTCAGAATATAATGTGGATAATCCATATCTCAGGTAGTCCCAGATATCATTCATCCTATTGTAACACGTCCTTCGGTTCTTTGTACTGCATGATTATTATAGATGTACCAGCAGAATACATAGTTCCGTTACAGCGACGTAAAATTTGACGGTGTCGTTCCCTGGCCCATACCTTTGCATTAGCTGCGCCTGCTTTATGAGGGGTAACTTTACGCCGGACGTAAGCCTTACGCAAATCGCGTATATGAAGCAGCCGGGCGCATCTACGTTCGTGAATCGCCGTATCTTACTAATTTGCATATTTATAATGGGAACGCCGAATGCGTCCAGCGTAACTATGCGCCCATGATACGCCGGCATAGGCAAGTTACGTTGGACAGCTGAAGCCATGTTTTTCGACGTATCTCGCTTTGTGAATCGGCGCAAAGATGCGACGGCACACATTTGAAATTATGGCGGCGTATCCAGATATGCCAACGTAAATCGGCACACATTTGAAATTACGGTGGCGTATCCAGATACACCGACGTAAATCGTTTCTGAATCCGGGCCATATTCTCTGCTGTGAGGAGAAAACCAGTTTGAGGTCTCACACCTCTTTATCTCTTTGTAGTCCTATGTTTAGTATTGTGACTTTAAAAGATACTGTATATTAAAATATACTTTTTTGCTCTCAGCAAAAATGCAGCCTGCTGCCCCCACCTTCCACTGGTCTTTGTTGGTAAACTGCAGAGCTTGGGTGTCCTCTGAACTCATCTTTATCCAAACTTTCAAGTCACACTGTGCCAGGTTATTCCCTGCCTTTTTGGCACATGTAAACAAAGGGGTGAGATGCTGGTGACGCCAGTACATATTTAGCTAGTGACATTTACCACTTTGTTTACATATGTGAGGTGGTAAATACCCTGGCCTGCAGCTGCTTGTAGTGGAAAAAGGCATATAGCATGGATGAGTTCAGAGGACACCCAAGCTCAACTCTATATGGAAAACTGTAACTGTTTAACAGCCACACACCTCAGCACACATGCACTTATACAAACTTGAATAGGAAGAGTGGAAGTGTGTCCCGGCAGTTTTTCCCAGCAGTTTCCCTATGGAAAACACTGCAGTGGAGCATACACACCGCCGGGATTCCCGGCCAAAGCTCTCACCGCAGTTTTCCCAATGGGAAAATCTCTGGTGTGTACACGGGGAGTGACCGAGCAGGTTTTTACAGCTGGGAATCCCAATCTTGTGTACGGGGCATAAGGGTTCATGCACGTGGACATTTACAGGCATTATATATGCCTAGCATAGCTTCCTAGCGCTTTCCGGCACCCAGGAAGCCACAGGTGCCATGTACAGCCTGCCATATATGTGGAGCATTCTACAAATGTTTCATGGTAGGAAAATTAATTGTATGTGTTTGCGTGGATACATAAGAAAAACAAAGGACTGTTTATATGCACTTTTATAGTAGATTGTTTATTAGATATACTACTTAAGAGTCATATTTCACCAGCTCCATTTGTCTATTATTCTTAAATGCGTGGGTACATGCCAATGCCAAGAAGAATCAGCGTTTACAAAAGCATGGCCACATACAACCATCCACTTTTATGACAGGCCACCTGCCACTCCCTGGGCATGGGAAAGGACCAGTAAATGTATCCTATGCCTGTGAAATCCTGAGAAACCTCCATGTGCATAAATCCTTACAGTGGAATGTTTCTTCCTGTAGCTCATAGAAAGATTGCAGCAAGGGGAAAGAACTATTGCACAGTATAGTGAATTTTTACTCTTACAGACGTTGGTGCAGTGTTGCCAACCAACAGTATTTTTACTCAAAGCCAGTAAAAACCAGACACTTTTCTGCTGCCAGTAAATGCCAGTGAAAGGAAAAGATTGTCAGTAAAAATATGGCTGCAACGCTTGGCTCGGAACTAAGCATGCACAGTTCTGGTCCAAAACTCACCCAAGACCATCCGAGGGCCTGCTACAGTGTGTTCTGGTGGTGCTGGCAGGTCTGGCGTTGTCAGGATCACTTACTGTTCCTGTTTCTCATTCCAGTAATCTGAGGTTTTGGCTATGGCACTCTGTCTGTCTGTCCACCTGCAGGCTGATTAATTCGATCAGCCTCTGAGTGGAAACCAAGCCTTTTATAAGCCAGCTCAAACCTCATTTGGGTGCTTGTGATAGAGAGAGAGAGAGATACATTTCTTGTTCCCGATCAAGCTCACTGTCTGTCTGCCCTGCTTTGCTAGTTTGGATTTCTCTGTGTATGACTTTGGACCGAAATTTTTGGACTATTCCTTAAGCTCAGCCTGAATTTTACCTGGACTGTTATAGAACCATGTTGTCTGTCTGCTAACCACAAGTATCAATTTACTTTGCTCAGTTTGCATCTGCCCTTGTGTGGTGGCCAGGCACTATAGCATTGTGTATAAGTCCTGGGGGCAACCTGGTACCGGTAGGCCTGCTTGCCTTATGGGAAAGGAGGCTGCTATAGATGAAGAACACAGTAACCAGCTATAGTTTCTGACCACTTGCATTGGGGTAGACGTGACAGGTGGTCAAGTTATGTCTTAGTGCAAGGGAGCCAAACAGAGCTGCCGAAGCCTCATGTGTGGGTCTGTGGAACAGGAACAAGGCAAGCCAGGAATGGGACTGTCAGTACGGTTTGAAGTGGAGTGGACTGAAGGGACCACCTGGCATGGAGAGAGACTGTCGCTGTGAATCATGAGGGGACGTGTCAGTGAGGTGTCACCATCATCTGTTCTGCTGCACACTGTTGTCAGGGTGACTGTGAGAGTCAATTTCATATGTGTGTGTGTGCCTTCCAATTCTAATTTCTTGCCCTCTCTAGTACTGACCCTGAGCTACTTACTATATCAAAAATAAAATAAGAAATATGTTTTTGCCTTAATATCTTCCTTACACCACACTGGTTAAAAATGGTAAAAGTGGGACTTTGAATGAGATGCGATTTTAGCAAATATGCAATTAAATATAATATAAACACGGATAATAAATTATAAGTAACCATGTGACCAGGCTCAGAATTGTCAACCAAAAAGCACTAAACCAATTTAAACTGTCTAACTGATGTAAGTAAAAACAGAGGTTTAGTTGCAAGCATTTGCAAATACCTGGGAAGCTGCAGCGCCAACTCCACGGCACTCTGCATGGCTGCAGTCCTATCTATAAATTTAAGGTCTCCTGAAAGGGAGCCCAGGTGTGCTAATCACCAGGCAGAGGACAGGTGAGGACCTAAGGCCCGCCCCTACCTAGAGTTGGTATGGCAAATAAGAGCACTGGAAAAAAAGAAAAAAGAAAAAAGTAGGAGTGGAACAAGGACTGCCCAAAAAAACAAAATACCACCAGACTAGAGGCAGACCAACTCCAACTGGGTCCGCCAGTAAAAAAATGACAATGCATTAAAGAACTGATCAGTGGTAAATCTGTGCAGGCACTCCATTCCACTCCTAAATCGCAGGTATTTGCAAATGCTTGCAACTAAACCTCTGTTTTTACTTACATCAGTTAGACAGTTTAATTTGGTTTAGTGCTTTTTGGTTGACAATTCTGAGCCTGGTCACATGGTTACTTATAATTTATTATCCATGTTTATATTATATTTAATTGCATATTTGCTAAAATTGCATCTCATTCAAAGTCCCACTTTTACCATTTTTATCCACTTACAGGGATGGAGGCCTATGGCAAGATTGCTATATGCCTCATTCAAAGTCCCAACCCCCCTCTTTTATACACCACACTGGTAATTGCACATTGTACTTGTTTGTAGCCTAAATACTTAAAACTGTAAGTTTATAACTTTTGGAAATGACAGCAAGACCCGATTCACACTGGTGCGACATGGGCTCCGACTTTGAGAGCAAATGTCGCATCACATGTAAAATCAATGTTTCTCTATGAAAGCCGTTATAACAGGTCCGACTTGTGTCGGTCTGACTTTGGGAAAAGTTCCTGCACTACTTTGGTTCGACTTTGAATGGAAGTTGCATCCATCTTAATTGATGTGATTTGGATCTGACACTACAGGAAAATTACACAAGCATTCCCTGAAGTTTGCTTATAAGTTGCGTCAAAGTCACTCCGAAGTGGCCTGGCAAAGTCGCAAGACTTTCATGTATTGGTAGTGTCAACACGGCCTAAAAACTTGGCTGTGCCAGTAAATTTGGGTGTCAGTAAATTTCAATCTGGTAGGTTGGCAACACTGCGCTGATAATGCGTGGTCCATAAAGGGGTAAGTGGATTCTACGTTATACACAGCCCTGTAAAAAAACAATGTGTTGAATATATGATGCCAGAGAACTGTACTCTCCCAGGTTGGCAAAGTAGTGGCTTGCAGCACATAAGTTTGTCTGCGTTTTGTGAGAAAAGACAGCTGTGAAAGTCATCCCTAGTTGCCTGTGTATGTAATACCATCTGACATCATGACACTGAGTTGTATGTATCTATTCAGTGTTGATGGGAAAGTCTGTACTGTGCTCTGGAAAATTTCCCTAATGCCCATTTTGGTTCTTAGAAGCACAGTGGCCACGTTCTTTGCAAGTAAATTAACTGTTTACATCTGCCTGAATTCTCAGGGCACAGAGACTGGCAACTTTATGCAGACATAATTTAATATAGCATAATGCCTCGTACACACTATCAGTTTTCCCAACAAGATAAGTGTGATGTGAGCTGTTTGTCAGGAATTCCGACCGTGTGTATGCTCCATCACACTTTTTCTGTGAGAATTCCTGCCAAGAAAGGATTGAGAGCAGGAGCTACATTTTCGTGACAGAAATCGCGGTCGTCTGTATGCAATTACGATGCGAAAATAACATGCATGCTCAGAATCAAGCAGAAGAGCCGAACTGCCTATTGAACTTCATTGATCTAGGCTCGTCGTACGTGTTGTAAGTCACCGCGTTCTTGACGTTCGGAATTCCAAACAAGATTAGTGTGACCGTGTGTATGCAAGACAAATTTCAGCCGTTTTCCTGCTGAAAAAAAATCCACAGTTTTCCTGTTGGAAAAAATAATCATGTGTACAGGGCATAAGAATACACATTCAGAGCACCATATGTGTAGCTATATGCTTGTTCAGACATACGGTTATATGAACAGAATTCTACCTATTTGCTGTTGACAGGTATAAAAAAACAAAGCATTTACAACCTTTCTCATCATCAGTAATGAAAAAACTTTTCATATTTCATGCAATAGTTTTTATTGAACAGGAAATCATAATATACAGATTGGAAAATACTACTTTGGGTTCATACATGTTAACATAGATGAATATACAGATAGAACATCCACCTAGTATGATTTTTAACAGTTAACACTCTATCTCAGCATGTTTTGATACACTTTTTCTTTATTTAATTGGCTGGAAGGGACTCACTATACTGTATACGGTATACCCCAACACAGACATACCCTATATTACCAAAAGTATTGGGATGCCTGCCTTTACACACACATGAACTTTAATGGCATTCCCAGTCTTCGTCCGTAGGGTTCAATATTGAGTTGTCCCAGAAAAAATACACAAGGCAAGCGGCACCTCTGGGTGTAATAGTTTAAAACAATTTAATTGTAAACACAGTATACATGGCCACTCACATTTTAGTGGTTAAAATGTGCATGTAAATTCCCGGTGAAGGGAGGGAGGTCATTGGATCCATTGATCGATTCATCATCCCTCGCCTGCCTCTTCAACTACGCTCCTAGCCTCGTTCTGAAGTCTCTTCTTCCACCGCAGCTGGCTTCACTTCCACCAGCGGTGTGACAACACTTCAAGCTATACAGTGCTTCAGCAGGACCAGGAATCGAACAGATCTGATGACCTCCCTCCCTTCATCGAGAATTTACATGCACATTTCAACCAATAAAATGTGAGTGGCCATGTCTACTGTGTTTACAATTAAATTGTTTTAAACTATTACACCCAGAGGCGCTGCTTGCCTTGTGTGTTTTTTTTGTGTGTTTTTCCTGTAGAATTGGACATGGTTTCTGTTCCCCTCTGATGGCAGCCCTGAGAGTGTAACCCTTATCTTTACTACACCATCCTTTCCTGGCCCTTAGACTTTTATGCTATAATGTCAGAGCTTGGACTTTTCATCACTTCCTGACTGTACATACTATTATGTATACCTAGTCAACCAAAATACTGATTTGATACCTGTTGCACTGGCTTACTTGTAGTATTGAGTTGTCCCAACCTTTGCAGCTAAAACAGCTTCAACTCTTCTGTGAAGGCTGTCCACAGGGTTTAGGAATGTGTCTATGGGAATGTTTGACCATTCTTCCTGAAAGAACATTTATGAGGTCAGGCACTGATGTGAACGAGAAGGCCTGGCTCACAGTCTCTGCTCTAATTCATCCGAAAGGTGTTCTACTGGTTTGAGGTCAGGACTCTGGACTAAGGACTCAGGCCAGTCAAGTTCTTCACCCCAAATTCGCTCATCCATGTCTTTATGGACCTTGCTTTGTGCACTGGTCCAAATCATTTGGTGGAGGGGGGATTATTGTGTGGGGTTGTTTTTCAGAGGTTGGGCTTGGCCCCTTAGTTCCATTGAAGGATACTCTTAAGGCGTCAGCATGCAAAGATATTTTGGACAATTTCATGCTCCCAACTTTGTGGGAACAGTTTGGGGATGGCCCCTTCCTATTCCAACATGACTGCACACCAGTGCACAAAGCAAAGTCCATAAAGACATGGATGAGTGAGTTTGGGGTGGAGGAACTTGACTGGCCTGCAAAGAGTCCTGACCTCAACCCAATAGAACACCTTTGGGATGAATTAGAGTGGAGACTGCAAGCCAGGCCTTTTTGTCCACAGCAGTGTCTGACCTCACAAATTTGTTTCTGGAAGAATGGTCAAACATTCCTATAGACACACTCCTAAACATTGTGGACAGCCTTCTCAGAAGAGTTGAAGCTGTTATAGCTGCAAAGGGTGGGTCAACTCATTATTGAACCCTACGGACTAAGACTGGGATGCCATTAACCACTTCAATACAGGGCACTTATACGTCTTCCTGCCCAGACCAATTTTCAGATTTCAGTGCTCTCACACTTTGAATGACAATTACTCAGTCATGCTACACTGTATCCAAACTAAATTTTTACAATTTTTTTCTCACAAATAGAGTTTTTGTGATATAAGCGAAAAAAGAGCAAAAACTTTGAAAACAATACTTCTTTTTTAGTTTCTATTGTAAAATTTAGAAAATAAATATTTTTTCTTCATAAATTTGGGCCAAAAGTTATACTGGTACATATCTTTGGTAAAAACAATCCAAATTAGTGGATATTATTTAGTGTGAAAGTTATAGAGTCTACAAGCTATAGTGGCAATCTAATTTCTTGAGGCACTAACAAGTCAGGAAAGTACAAATACCCCCCAAATTACCCATTTTTGGAAAGTAGAGGTATTTAGTAAGAGGCATAGTGATTTTTTTAAATTTGTAATTTATTCCCACAATTCTTGGGAAAATAAAGATTTATTTTTTTATTTTTATACAAACTTGTCATATGAGCAGGTTATTTCTGACACACAGCATATGCATACTTGCAACTACACCCCAAAATACATTTTGCTACTCCTCTTGAGTATGGCAATACAACATGTGTGAGACTTTTGCAAGGCCTGGCCACATACAGAGGCCCAACATGCATCAGAGACCATCATCAGGCATTCTAGGAACATAAATGACACATATAATTTCATGATTACCTATCACACTTTTGAAGACCCTGGAGCACAGAACAATGTAAACGATCTCAAAATGATTTTTTGGAAAGCAAACACCCCAATGTATATTCTTTTACAAAGTATTTTATTTGTAAAACAATTCAATTCAACAGGTTACATTGACCATTAGATGTTTACTTGAAACTGAGCGTACAGAAAAGGATTGTGGGATGTGATTAGAACATTAGAAACATCACCAGAACAATATAAAGTTAGGCTGGGTTCACACTACGATTTTCCCATCCGTCAGCCGCATACGATTTATATGAAAAAACGTATGCGGCTGAAACGGATTGAACCGTACGTAAACGTATGCGTTTATAAAACGTATACGGTTTCAAAAAGTGCGTACGGTTCCATCCGGTTTTGATTAAAAAAACGCATACGTTTTTGGAATTAGTGTCATTTAATAAAAAAGATTTTCTTGTTTTGAAAATGCGCATGCGCAGACGAAAAACGCATACGGTTTATACGTATGGAACCGCACATATGTGCGTTTTCCATTGACTTTAATGTTAAAAAAAAACGTATGCGTTTGCCATACGGTTTCAAAAACGGACTCAAAACCGTGGTCGAACATGGTTTTGTGTACTGTTAAAAAACGTTTTGCCAGCAAATCGTACGCACCCGGATGCATCTGAGTGCATACGATTTGCAATGCATTGTCTATGTATGCGTTTTCCCGTACGGGCCCATACGTTTTCAAAACTGAAATCGTATGCGGCTGACGGACGGGAAAATCGTAGTGTGAACCCAGCCTTACTTGAAGTCCACATGGTGGAGCAGTCGGTGCTCCAAATTATGGTGCATGGTAAAATAAGACTAAGACAGATCAGATGAACAAATACAGTACAAAGCAGTACAATCAATGAAAATAAAGGCTGTCTATATATGCAAGTATACTATACATTAATAGTGGTGTGCAACTATTGTAACCATTTTGTACAAACAAAATAGTTATAATATAACAGTAACTGAAGCGTAAGAGAGAAATAAGAAATAAAAGTGGAAGGAATAGAAAAGAAAGAAGAGTAGAGAAGAAAAGGAGAGACAAGAGAAGAGTTCAGGGGGGGGGGGGGGGGGGTGCAGCGGGAAACCTTTAAATTAAAATAAGTTTATTGTCGAACCTGGAAGGTTGTGAGTACGTTATTCATGGTTGCCATACCCTGAGAAATTTGTTGTGGGTGTCTGAAGCAATGGCTGTTAATTTCTCGTTGATCATGATATCGTTCATGCGATGCTTGACTGCTTCAAAACTAAGCATCGGGGACTTCCAGGCTCTCGCAATGGCTCTGCTTAGTGGCAGTGAAGAGGTGTAGGGCTAGCAGTCGCTCAGGGCAAAGCAGTCACGGGATCGGTTTAAAAAGAAGAGCTTCATAGGGGTCTCATTTAAGGTTGGTGTGAAGTCTGTTGCGAAGAAGAGTATAGACCCTGACCCATCATCTGCAGACCCTGGGACATGTCCACCAAATATTAGCCATTGTTCTATCTTGTGTGCAGCCCCGAAAGCAAAGAGGAGAATAGGATGGAATGAAACGGGTCAACCTAGGTGTGTAATACCATCTATAGAACACCTTGTAAGCATTTTCCATTATAAGGACATTCTTGGAACTTTTGTAGAGGGTGATCGTTATGATCTGCCAGTCCTCTGGATCTATTTGCCTTCCCAAGTCCTTCTCCCATTGTAAATGATAGGATCGTACTGGTGGTCTCCTACAGGAAATGATTGAAGAATAGAGAAGAGAAATTATTCCTGGGGAATGGGGTCGTGCCCTTCATAAGCTCTTGAAAGGGGTCAAAGTATATGGGGTAGGTTGAGATTTTATCAGTTGGTGGAGGAAGTGCCTAATTTGTAGGTAAATGTAATGTTCTCGTAGAGGAATTTCATGGGAAGATCTAAGAGATTCAAAATTCAATATTCTCATGGGGGTGAACATACTGTAGAACGAATATCAGTGAAACCATTCTCAGTCCACCAGGAGAATTGCTTAGGATTGTCACATCTTGGAGGAAATACCGGGCATGTGTAAGGCGAAGTAGAGGTAAATGAGGGGATATTAAGCCTGCCGAAATCCGAGTCCCACAGGTGACCCCCAATGTATATTCTATGAAGTATTTGAAATTTTATGGACGGTTAATTTTTTTCCACAAGTTTTTGGAAAACATGAAAAAAAAATTAAAAACGTTTTTTTTTTTCACAAAGTTGTCAATTTGTAAGATATTTCCAACACCTAGCACATACATAGCAAAAATTACACCCCAAAATAGATTCTGCTACTCCTGAGTATGACGATACCACATGTGTGAGACTTTTACACAGCCTGGCCACATACAGAGGCACCTTCAGATGTTCTAGGAGCATAAATGACACATCATTTTCTGACTACCGATCACATTTTAAAAGGCCCTTCATATTTATAACACATAGCATGTACATACCAAATAACAAAAGATTACCTGTGGTTTTAGTGGTGCAGTGGTCCACAGAGGAAAGCATCTGTCCAGGCATCAGGCAGGGAGGTAGTCAGCGACAGCAAAAGCAATCGTCCAGGCAACAGGCAGGAATACTGTCCATAGTTAGTACATCTAGATATACTGTTAGCACAGCCAAAGCATTGGTCCAAGTAGCAGGCAGAGATGACTAGGCAGAAATACTATCCATAGTCTGTAGTGGCAGCAGGCAGAGATATAGTCAACACAGCCAAAGTATTGGTCCAGGAAGGACCATCAAGCTTAGGGCAAGGGGGACGGGGTAGAGGATTCTCCCACCCAAATCTCTTTGAAGTCTCCGGACACCAGACCCTGTTCTGGGAACACAGAAAACCAAAAACAGTTTTTCTCTACTCAGAAAGCTATTCTGAACCCCCTCATATGTGTGAGACTCCTGTGTAGAAGGGCAAAAGATTAGTCCAAGTGGCAGGCAAAAACATGGTCAATTAACAGGCAGAGGTTGGTGCACATGGAACCGTGGTTTAAAACATCAGGCAAATACATCATCGGTAAATAGACCAAGGTCAGTTAACGTGTAAGGTAGAAACATGGTAGCGGGCGAATAATTCACACAGGTATTTGAAAAGGGGAAACGGCTGTTTGTTAAAAATAAGGGCAACTAATATGTAATGGATGCGTGATAAATTCTGAAGCAATCTCCGATGCACAGGCCAGGTTGGGAGGGACATTGGGGGCAATAATAATTGTTATCTCTTCTAACTCCTCCTCTGCTGCATACACAACATTTCTTTTGGCTTCTTCTTACAGATTCTGTGGGGGGAATGTTATAGGGAAAATGTTGCTTGTGAATTCAACTTGCACTATCAGAGCGAATGCTTCTTGGGGGGGGGGGGGTCCGTGCTGGTAAATCAGGGCAGTGACAATGTCTTCAATATATTTGAGGTAGGTGATGGGTTGGTTTTCGGTTGATTTTACAAACAAATTAAACATGGCCATATTGAAAAGATGAAATGCAAGTAACAGGACTTTCGGGTTGACAAATATGGTTGTAGCATCTGATCATTTAAACCCCCCCATGAACAAATTATAGTCGTGGAAACATTTAGGCTTCACAACTTTACTTTTTTTTACGGTAAAGTTGACAAAAAGGGGAAAGCTAGTGTAATAATTGTGCACATATAAATGGTAATCTTTTTTAAACGGGGTATGCTAGCTCCCAGACAATTTTTCGACTGGTTCCGATATATGTGGGGCACCGATATATGTGGGGCTGGAGCTGGGAGTCTTTGCCTTTATAAATACGGAAGGTGTACACGAATCCAGTGGCTCGATCACAAATTTTGATTATTTTTAACCTGTACCAGGCTCTCTTACTAGTATTATTTTGGTCTGGGAAACACAATTTGTTGTGGTTGGAGTGATCTTGGGGAGGGCACTGTGAATTGTCATTAAAATGTAGGAAATGCATAATCATGTCATAGCGTGTCCTGTACATGACAGCAGAATATATTGGCATGTGGTGGATGGTGTTCGTGGACCAGTAGGCATTCAGTTCGTTCTTCTTTGTAAGGCCCATATTAAATGTAAGGCCCAAAAACAATTTAAATTAGTCTAGTGTGAGACGTTGCCACTGGAACATACAGGTGTAGAACGAATTGGGGATGGAGGCAATAAATTGCTTTGCATAGAGATTTGTTTGGTCCACCATATTCTGCAACAAATCTTTGGGGAAAAACAAATAAAAATTATCTAATTAGGAGAAATTGTTATGCCCTATACATCGGTTCATCCTATTAAAACGGTCTGATGGATTTTTTCATCAGATACTGTATCCGATGAAAAATTGCAGCGCAAATATAAACAAATATAAATACTGTGACCAGTATATGAACTATAAAGTGCATAGAAAATAAATAATCGTGATAATAAGGTCCATGTGTGAAAAAAAGTCCATAAATCAATCAATCCTCAGCAAGACCCAGCAGACAAAGGATTCCAGAATGGAAGTGAAAAAGATGACACCAAAAGATATCCTCCACCAGTGACAGATGGATTCTCACCTCATTACTTTGACCCGTATGGATCTCAAAGCTTAATCTGTGTAATCAGAGCTTCAGCTGCCAGCTCCCATAGGAAACGAATGGATGGAAATGACACCTTAGATCCGGACCCACTGGCTTAAACCAATTATAACATCATATGAAAGGGAAAAATCTAGTGCTCTCCGGTTGAAAAATACTTTTAATCAAGCAATAAAAAGTTGCACTCACATGTAAGGACACTCTGTAAGCCGAGTGTCAGCATAACAGCATGTAACAGCGATCGTGGGTGACGTTCTGCGTGGCTCCTTCCCCTGTACGTGTTACATCCCGTGGGCGGGACTTCCTCAGCGTGGGTTAAGGGAACACACGCTAAAACGTCCCACTTGACCTATATTTATATGTAGCCTCAGCATATCCCCCAATCACAACAGCATGCAGACGCCGCCCACAACAGCAGCTACAGCTAATCTGAGGAGCCAATGCTCCGGAATAGAGGCTGAGATAAGGGTTTATTAAAAGCAATGGTTATGTATGACTAAGGCCGCGTACACACGAGCAGACAGATTTGTTGAAATCGGTCGGGCCGACCGATTTGAACAAATCTGTCTGCTGGGGACAGATTGGTTTCGTGTACACACAATCAAACCAAAATCCCCGCCGCCAGACGGCGCGGTGATGTGGCGGTGACGTTGACGCCGCCACGTCACCGCACCAGGAAGTAAAACACTTCCGCGCATGCGTCAAAACCATTCAGCTGGTTTGCGAGAAGACATGTCTGCTGGTTAGCGTACTAACCAGCAGACATGTCGGGTGGACGGGTTCCCAGCCGACAGATTTCAAAGCATGCTTTGAAATCTGTCGGGTGGCCAAATCCGTCGGCTCGCCCGTACACACGGTCGAATCTGTTTGCTGGACGGTCAGCCGACCATTTCCAGCAGATAGATTTGATCCTGTGTACGCGGCCTAACAGTGACCAGTCAGACTTAGTCTGGTAAACAAAAGGAAAAATATTAAATATAAAATTCACCGGAGGAGTCTAATCACGTCTTAGAACATAATTCTTATTGGTAAAATTAGATTAAATCGGTGCATATATGGCATGAATACACTCTAAATTATATGCCAATATGTAAGAATATCATTAAAATAGAAAAACGTCAGCCACAATCGCCACATTAAGTGAGTATGCAGAGAAGACTATACTCAATATCAGCTATGGATAACTGTACAACTAGAGATACAACATCATGAGCAAACAATCAATACTGTTACAATGTATAATCATGTTACAGATACAATCTGGAAAAAGAACAATGAAGACTAGAATTATATGAAAATAGAATAGAATACAATAAAATAAATAAATAAAATTGACTTTAAAATTGCCATAAAAATTACAAATTAAAATACTCCAGAAAAAAACATCAGTCCCCCTATAAATCACCTCATCTATCTGAGATGAAGCAATTTAGGTCGAACTCTACGTTCAAACCTGCCAGGGAGGCTACCTTGAGCTCAAAAATCCAAAAGGATTCCCGACGACTCAGTTGCCTGATAAAGTGTCCACCCCTCCAGTGTTTTGACACCTTCTCTATCCCCCAAAATTGTAACCCCTTAGGGTCACGATGATGGTGTCTTCTGAAGTGTCTGGATACGCTATGAGTTTTGATACCTCTTTTAATACAGCTAATATGTTCCCCTATCCGTACGTTGAGTGCTCGAGAAGTGCGCCCCACATATTGTAGTCCGCATTCACACTCTAACATATAGACAACCCCTTCAGTGGTACACGTGACCAATTGTTTGATGGGGTACTCTACATGCGTGACCGAGGAGGTAAAAGTTTTTTGTTTTTTGACATTTTTCTTAACATGTTTACAAGTGGCACACCTGCCACAGGCGTAAAAACCTGATAAGAAATCAAATAACCTGGGTTGGGCAACTATTGGTGGATCTATGACCCCTGGAGCAATACAATTCCTTAATGCCGGAGCCTTCCTATATATGAATTGGGGGCGCTCAGGGAGAACAGGACCTAAAATCAGATCCCCCTTTAAGATGGGCCAATGTTTGGCTACAATTCTCTCGAATTTTTTGTGTTGTATGTTATAGTCCAAAATTAATTTATAATTGATAGGAATTTCATTGGCCACCAAACCAGGAGGTTTATCAGCAACAATGGTACCTCTATCCATAGACCTCACTTTCTCAATTTCCTCATTGATAGTCGGTAGGGGATACCCCTTTTGTGTACATCTCTCTGCTAGTATTTGGGCTTGTGATAGGAAATCATCCTCAGATGAGCAATTCCTACACAGTCTAACAAATTGGCCCTTTGGGATATTACATAACCAAAGCTTATGGTGACAACTAGAAAGCGGTATAAAGCCATTACGATCAGTGACCTTAAAATGATTTCCTGGTTTGTAACAGGTTGTTCTTTTTAAAAATGTCCAGGTCTAAGAAGGAGATCTGATCGTAGGACACCGTCCAAGTTAATACAATATTTTTTCATTAGTATTCAACTTGTTCATGAAAGATTGAAGACTGAGCATGTCACCCTCCCAAACCATTATCAGGTCATCTATATATCTTTTGTAACACAGTAGTTGTGGGGGTCTGTCCTGAAACACTACATCTTCCTCCTAGTGGGCCATGAATAGATTGGCCACACTGGGAGCAAAACGAGCGTCCATCGCCACCCCGCACCGCTGTAGGTAAAAGTCCCTATTATACCAAAAATAAGTTTTCAAAAGGCAAAAATTAAGACAATCAGACAGAAACTGCCTGTGTTGACTAGTCATATCAGTATTATCCAATGCCCATAGAACTGAGGCTACAGCATTCTCATGGCTAATGATGGTGTATAGTGATCCTACATCAGCAGTGATCAGAATAGTGTTCTGCATACATGGCAAAGAATCCAAAATCTGAATGATTTGTTTGGTATCACGCAAATACGCCCTCATTTTGTGAACAAGAGGTTGAAGAAAGAAGTCAAGGTATTGGCCAAGTCGGGATGTGACCGAGTCTATACCGTTGACTATGGGACGGCCCGGCGGTCACTCAGAGTTCTTATGTAATTTGGGCAGAAAGTATAGAATGGGTGTACGGCAATGATAAGGGTCTAGGTAGGAGGCTTCTTTTTTATTTAAAATCCCCTCACTTTTACCTCTCTCAATTAAGGAATGTAGCTCATTTTTTAATTTAACCATCGGGTCTCCTCTTAACAGTAAGTAGGTATCATGATCACTCAATAGTCTGGACATTTCCTCCTGGTAGTAGGCCTTACTAAGGACCACTAACCCTCCCCCTTATCTGCGGGGCGGATAACTATGTCATTCCTCTGCTCTAAGGATCTGATGCCTCGTTTGATATTTTGTGAATCCTGTACTTTCTTTATCTGCATTTCTTCCAAGTCCCTACATACCATGTTTTTAAAAACATCAAGATGCCTATTATCATTGCACTGAGGGTTAAATACTGATTTGTTCCTAAGGTTGGAATGTGTGAAGACAGGCGGAGAAGCATTCCTTTGTATCGGGTTTGAAAGAAAATATTTTTTCATGTTCAAACCCCGGATATATTTATGAACGCTCACGTACGTTTGAAATGTATTTACATTTCTGATAGGCGCAAATTTTAGCCCTTTGTCCAACACACACATCTCGTCTGCCGAAAGAGGGGTGCCACTACGATTAAAAATCCCTGCGCCTAATAGGGTCTTAGTCTTTTGGACTCGTCTACCCCCCCTGGTTCCTCTCGGTTTTTCCTTTTTTGACCTGATGGTCCACCTCCTACAGGGCCCGGGGGTCTCTGGGGTTCCCTCCACCCCCCTCCCCCCCATATTGGGGTATGTGGTGGAGGACCCCTCCAAGGGGTCCTCTCCTGACCTAAAAAATGATAGTTAGGAGAGGGTTCTTCCCAATAGTCCTGTAATGGGGAATAATGGTTATACATGGGCAGTGGGGGGCCTGTGGGTGACCTCCTCTACCCCGCTGTTGACCATTACCCCTATTGGGAACAGATCTCCACGGAGGGTTATCATATGTAGCCGGTTTATCATATTGCACAGGTTGCTGTGGATATGGGTAACTGTTAGCAGATTGGGAAAAATTAGCTGATTGGGAAAAATTACCCCTGCCTTTGCCCTTCCCTTTACCTCTACCTTTGGATGGGCCTTGCCCTCTCCTACTTGGGGTGTGCATTCCAGAGGCCGTGGGATGGAATTCCCCAGCATCTGCCCAGGCAACCTGGGGGCCCTGGGGTACAGGTGTAGGTGTATCTGGTACCGGTTCCGAGGTATCCATTGATGCCAACTGAGTGGGATCAGATTGGGTAGTAATAAGAGATTGCCATTTAAAAGCATGGTAGATGCCAAAATCATTAAGATCTCGCAAGAATTTCTTGCGTTTTTTATCCTGTATCTCCTTATCCCACCTAATTAATTAAGGAATTGTATTGCTCCAGGGGTCATAGATCCACCAATAGTTGCCCAACCCAGGTTATTTGATTTCTTATTAGGTTTTTACGCCTGTGGCAGGTGTGCCACTTGTAAACATGTTAAGAAAAATGTAAAAAAAACGAAAAACTTTTACCTCCTCGGTCACGCATGTAGAGTACCCCATCAAACAATTGGTCACGTGTACCACTGAAGGGGTTGTCTATATGTTGGAGTGTGAATACGGACTACAATATGTGGGGCGCACTTCTCGAGCACTCCACGTACGGATAGGGGAACATATTAGCTGTATTAAAAGAGGTATCAAAACTCATAGCGTATCCAGACACTTCAGACGACACCATCATCGTGACCCTAAGGGGTTAACATTTTGGTTGGGGAATAGAGAAGGTGTCAAAACACTGGAGGGGTGGACACTTTATCAGGCAACTGAGTCGTCGGGAATCCTTCTGGATTTTTGAGCTCAAGGTAGCCTCCCCGGCAGGTTTGAACGTAGAGTTCGACCTAAATTGCTTCATCTCAGATAGATGAGGTGAATTATAGGGGGACTGATGTTTTTTTCTGGAGTATTTTAATTTGTAATTTTTATGGCAATTTTAAACTCAATTTTATTTATTTATTTTATTGTATTCTATTCTATTTTCATGTAATTCTAGTCTTCATTGTTCTTTTTCCAGATTGTATCTGTAACATGATTATACATTGTAACAGTATTGATTGTTTGCTCATGATGTTGTATCTCTAGTTGTACAGTTATCCATAGCTGATATTGAGTATAGTCTTCTCTGCATATTCACTTAATGTGGCGATTGTGGCTGACGTTTTTCTAATTTAATGATATTCTTACATATTGGCATATAATTTAGAGTGTATTCATGCCATATATGCACCGATTTTATCTAATTTTACCAATAAGAATTATGTTCTAAGACGTGATTAGACTCCTCCGGTGAATTTTATATTTAATATTTTTCCTTTTGTTTACCGGACTAAGTCTGACTGGTCACTGTTAGTCATACATAACCATTTCTTTTAATAAACCCTTATCTCAGCCTCTATTCCGGAGCATTGGCTCCTCAGATTAGCTGTAGCTGCTGTTGTGGGCGGCGTCTGCATGCTGTTGTGATTGGGGGATATGCTGAGGCTACATATAAATATAGGTCAAGTGGGACGTTTTAGCGTGTGTTCCCTTAACCCACGCTGAGGAAGTCCCGCCCACGGGATGTAACGCGTACAGGGGAAGGAGCCACGCAGAACGTCACCCACGATCGCTGCAGAGTACAGAGAGACGGTCCTGTACACACGCTGTTACATGCTGTTATGCTGACACTCGGCTTACAGAGTGTCCTTACATGTGAGTGCAACTTTTTATTGCTTGATTAAATGTCTTTTTCAACCGGAGAGCACTAGATTTTTCCCTTTCTTTTTCCATATGATGTTATGATTGGTTTAAGCCATTGGGTCCGGATCTAAGGTGTCATTTCCATCCATTTGTTTCCTATGGGAGCTGGCAGCTGAAGCCCTGATTACACAGATTAAGCTTTGAGATCCATACGGGTCAAAGTAATGAGGTGAGAGTCCATCTGTCACTGGTGGAGGATATCTTTTGGTGTCATCTTTTTCACTTCCATTCTGGAATCCTTTGTCTGCTGGGTCTTGCTGCGGATTGATTGATTTATGGACTTTTTTTCACACCATGGACCTTATTATCACGATTATTTATTTTCTATGCACTTTTTAGTTCATATACTGGTCACAGTATTTATATTTGTTTATATTTGCGCTGCACTTTTTCTATATATATTTGCTATTGGGATTTTTTATGAATTATCTCCAGTGCTGGCTTGCATAGTTTAGGTTCTAGTTTAATAATTTATTTTCCAGCGCTGAATATCTTTTTCACTGTATCCAATGAAGCTGAATTTCATCAGTTTTGCCTACACACCATCAGTTAAAAAAACGATTGTGTCAGAACGGGGTGATGTAAAACACAACGGCGTGCTGAATGGAGTGCAATGCTTCCGAGCATGCGTCGACTTGATTCTGAGTATGCATGGATTTTTAACCGATGGACGTGCCCACAGACGATCGTTTTTTTTTTTCTATCAGTTTTTTAACCATCAGATAATTTTAAAACAAGTTCCTAGTTTTTTCACCGATGGATAAAAAAACGATGGGGCCCACACATGACCGGTTCGTCTGATGAAAACGCTCCATCAGACTGTTTTCATCAGACGAACCGATCGTGTGTACGCGGCATAAGTGTTGAGCTGAACACCTGGCTGTGTGGTGAAAGGGGGGATTATAGTGGATCCTGAGCTGGCAAGCAACCATAAGGGGGTTGTCAGGGCATTGGAAAGGTAGGAAAAAGTTAGTTTGGTGAAATCAATGGTCATTTTCCAATGTAGTGATGCCCAAAATTTGAAGGAGCAGGATGGAAACTTTTTCTCAAGGATAGAACTTTTTAACTGTGGTCTACATTCAGGAAAAATTAATCATCATTGTAATATCTATTTAACACGTCTTGGATTTGCCCAGGCAAATTCTGACATTTCTCACATGCATGTTAAAACCAGCATTTTTTTTATAGAAAATAACTCATAACCCTCAAACAGTATACATTTTTTGAAAGAGGAAGCCCTGGAAAATAAAATGGTGGTTGTTGCAATATTTTATGTCACACAATATTTGTGCAGCCATTTTTAAAATGCAAATTTTCAGGAAAAAATCGGTTTGCTCCAGTTTTAGTAAATCTCCCCCTCTGACTCTCTAAGGCCACGTACACACGACCAAATAAATCCGATCAAATCGGTCTGTCAGACTGATTTGATCTGATTTGTCTGCTGGGAGAAATTGGTTTGATCGTGTACACACGATCAAACCAAAATCCCTGCCGGCAGACAGCATTTAACGATTGGTTTGCGCAAAATGTATAGCGTTTACAAAATAGAGGATAGTTTTATGGCATTTGTATTAATATTTTTTTTTTTACTACTAATGGCGGGGATCAGTGATTTTTTTCGTGACTGCGACATTATGGCGGACACATCGGATAATTTTGACAAATTTTTGGGACCATTGTCATTTTCACAGCAAAAAGTGCTTTAAAAATGCATTGATTACTGTGAAAATGACAATTGCAGTTTAGCAGTTAACCACTAGAGGGAGCTGTAGGGGTTAAGTGTGACCTCATATGTGTTTCTAACTGTAGGGGGGCGGGGCTGGACTTGTGACGTCATTGATCGTCTTTCCCTATATCAGGGAACAGACGATCAGTGACACTGCCACTGTGAAGAACAGGGATGGTGTGTTTACACACACCTCTCCCCGTTTTTCAGCTCCTGTGACTGATCGCGGGACACCGGCGGCAATCGGGTCCACAGGTCCCGTGACCCACAGCTGGGCACTTAAAGGGGATGTACCCTTACGTGATTTTGGCCAGCCGTGCCATTCTGCCAACGTATATCGGCGTAAGGCGGTCTTTAAGTGGTTAACTGGTCCGAAGCATGTCAGTCTGACTTTGAAAATGCTCCCTGGAACAACTTTGGTCCGACTTTGATCCTACTTCAGCCCATTGAATATCACTGAAGTCGAATCAAAGTCCGATCGCCATCTTGCATGATCTGACTTTGGCATGCGACTTGTGCTGTGATGATCTTGAGGGGGAACTCCATGCCAAACTCCCGGCCCCCACCCTATGTGAATGAGTATGGGGTACATTGTACCCCTACCCATTCACCTGGGGAAAAAAACACACTACACAGGTTTTTAAAGTAATTTATTAAGCAGCTCCGGGGGTCTTTTCCGACTTCGGGGGTCTCTTCTGACTTCTCCGCTCTCTCTGGTTCTTCTCCCGCTGTCCGGTGTCTTCTGCCGTGTTCCTCCACTAACTTCTGCTCTTTTGTTGGCTCTTTTGCTAGCGGTTGAGCCTGGTCTTCTCCGTCGTCTTCTTCTCTCTGCTCTACTTTCAATGTTGACCCAACACGGTGCACAACGACTAATATTGGCATGGGGCGTGGTCACTGGGTGATGTCATCCGGTGATCCCGCCCCTTATGACATCACCACGGAGCACGATGGGAATGTGACGTCATGAGGGGCAGGATCACTGGATGACTTCACCTGGTGACCACGCCCCATGCCAATATAAGTCGTTCCGTATGCGGCATTACAGCAGTTGAGAGCGTCGCATCAACATCGGAAGAAGAAAGGGTTCAGTGCATGCTTACGTAGCATGAACAGTCCATCTGTTCAGTCAAGTTTTTTCGAAGAAAAAAAAACGGATGAAGTTTACATTCATTTTTCATCTGTTTTTACATCTGTTTTTTGCATCTGGAGCTATTTTTCATGCAAAAACAGACCGTTTGTCTGTTTAAATCCATTTTTTTTTTTTTTAAAGAAACGTTTTATTAATCATGCCCACAGAGTGGAATGGACGCATTGCTGGGGTTTAGAAACCTAGGTTTCCTCATCCATATTGACCACTGGGTCGATGGATGCCAAGCAGAATCCAGGGAAGAGGTGCTGCAGGTGTTCCTGCTGGAGCACTTCTTTGACAAACTGTCCTTGGAAGTCAGAGAGTGGGTCCGGGACTGAAAACCTTTCTCCTTGTCTAAAGCAGCTCGCCTGGCGGACGAATACACAGATGCCCACAAACTGGATAACCCTGTGGTCAAGACAACAGCTTGGGTGGATTATCGATTGGCGGCACCCCCTCTGGCTATCGCCCACCAACCCCAGTCGTACCATCCTACAGCACCACCTCCAGCGGCCACTTATTCTCAGCAGCCCAGATTTAACTCAGGTGTTTTGGGTATAAACAGCCAGGACACTATGTTTTTCAAAATTGTCGCTCTATTTTTTTTGGTGGTCAAATACCACCAAAAGAAAGCTCTAATTATGGAAAAAGGGACGTCAATTTTGTTTTGGAGCCACGTCGCATGACCGCGCAATTGTCCGTTAAAGTGATGCAGTGCCAAATTGCAAAAAGTGCTCTGGTCTTTGGCCAGCCAAATGGTCCCGTGCTGAAAGTGGTTAGATATCCCTTTTACATACCCTGGTGATTTGAAATAAAATGCACACAAGTTGAAGCAAAGGGGTCACCTGTGATCTGTTTGCTTGTAATTAGTGTGTGTATAAAAGGTCAATGACGTTCTGGGCTCCTGACCCAAGAAGTGGAAAATAAGGTGTTCTGTTGGAACCAAACCGGTAGACCAACTAAAATTTCAGCCACAACTGCCAAGAAAATTGTTCGGGATGCAAAGAAAAAACTTCAGGTGAAATACAGGACTCTCTGAAAACATGTGGTGTGTTGGTTTACAATAGGAGGCACTTGAAGAAAGATGGGCTGCATGGTCGAGTCACCAGAAGACAGCCAATACCATGCAAATGCCACAAAGTATCCCGCTTACAATACGCCAAACAGCACAGAGACAAGCCTCAAACCTTCTGGCACAAAGTAATTTGAATTGGTAAGACCAAAATTTAGCTTTTTGGCCACAACCATAAATGCTACATTTCGAGAGGAGTCAACATATGATGAAAGGTACAGAAGTGGATCGCTGATGTTTTGGGGATGTGTGAGCTACAAAGGCACAGGAAATTTGGTCAAAATTGTTGGTAAGGTGAATGCATTATGTTCTCAAAAAATACCGGAGGAACATTGGCATTCATCTGCCAGGAAGCTGAGAATGGGACGTACTTGGATATTCCAACAAGACGATGATCCAAAACACAAAGCCAAGTCGACCTGTCATTGGCTACAACAGAATAAAGTGAAGGTTTTGGAGTGGCCATCTCAGTCTCCTGACCTCAATATCATTCAGCCACTGAACTGGAGGCCATTTGCCAAGAGGAATGGGCAGCTTTACCATCTGAGAAGATAAACATCCTCATCTACAAATACCACAAAAGACTTTGTCATTGATGTTAACGGGGGCAATACACGGTATTAAGAACTGGGGTATGTAAACTTTTGATCAGGATCATTTGGATAGTTTCTGTTATTATGATTTAAAAAAAGTAAACAAAGTTGATTGATAATAAATAGCTTCAGCCAAACACTAACCATGAGTAAAAGAAAAGTTTTTGTGTTATTCATAGCCTGAAAAATGGCCAAGAAATCATAAATTCTACCAGGGTATGTAAACTTATCAGCACAACTGTATATGCCACTTTGTGTTGGTCTATCACATAAAACTGACACTAAATACAGTAATCATACATGTATGATTACTGCATTCAGTGACACTGTGACAGGGGGAGGGGGGGTGATCGCAAGGGGTTAATGTGCCTATGTGTAGTGTGTGTCAGTGTAGTGTTGTGCAGATTTACTGTGCGATGTGATCTCTCCTCAGCGGCGGTTGAAAAAAACGCTGAGAGGAGAGATCACATCACTTCCCCCTTCCTGTGTTTACACAGGAAGAGGAAGTGCAGAGCAGGGGAGCGTGCGGATTGGCTGGGAGCGATCTGGAGGGGGTGGACAAAAACGAATAGCCGCCACCTCGTCCCGGATCGCTCGTACAGCCGCGGGGACCGCCGCATGTACCGGGGGGGTCCCGATCGGACCCCCGACCCACGTCAAGACAGCAACGTATATATGCATTGATGTGCCTGCCTGTGCCATTCTGCCGACGTAAATGTACATACGGCAATCCATAAGCGGTTAAACACTTGCCTACTAGGCACTTTTACCCCCTTCCTGCCCAGGCCAATTTTCAGCTTTCAACGCTCACACACTTTGAATGACAAATGCCTGGTCATGCAATGTTGTACTCAGACAAAAATGTTGTATTTATTTATTTTTTTAAATCCCCTGTATGGGAGCATTGTGTCTTCCCTGTGAAATATAATGATGAAAGAAAGAGTTTGGTGGATAAAAACGTGACGGTGTGATTTTTTTTTTTTTGCTGATCCTAAAAATGATCCGATCCGAGGAACGATCCAAACCGTGAGTTTTTTGATCCGTTGCACCCCTAGTGGAATGGAATATCATAAACGGCGTTAACCCCTGACCGTTACAATTGTTGGCAAAGCAGTGGGATGATTCCAAAGCCTTAAAGGATGGCTACCCTCAAGGACTTACTGGAGAACCGTGGCAGACCGGCCAACAACCGTAAGAAGATGGACATGATCACAGAACTAGTCCAAACTAATGGAGCTGTAAGACCCAACGTAGCAGAAAGGCCCAGCGTAACAGACAGGACACCCGAAGAGGCAGGTTTTGATCGGGCTGTTAAACTAAGACTGGCACTCTATGGTCGTAACCCTCCACCGGAGATCAGAGACCGAGTTATAGCGGCTGTGGGCGCAAATTGGCTACGGCAAAGAGGTTCTTCAGCAGAAGTCACAGCAGCAACAACTGAAAGGAGAAAGATACATTTTCCTGCTTTTAAGAATTTCATTGAAACTGAAGGGGAGATTGATGGGTACCTTGCTGATTTTGAACGGCAATGTGCCCTACACCGGGTGCCCACAGAGGAATGGGTTACCATTTTGTCTGGGAAATTGTCCGGCCGGGCCAGTGAAGCGTTCAGGGCCATCCCAGACAAGTATATTATGAACTATGGACTGGTAAAAGAAGCACTTTTGGCCAGGAATGCTGTCACACCAGAGGCATACCGGAGGCGATTCCGAGAGACGAGCAAGCAGACTGGAGACTCATATACAGAGTGGGCATGCCGCCTACACCGCACTGCATCCCACTGGGTCGATGGATGCCAAGCAGAATCCAGGGAAGAGGTGCTGCAGGTGTTCCTGCTGGAGCACTTCTTTGACAAACTGTCCTTGGAAGTCAGAGAGTGGGTACGGGACTGAAAACCTTTCTCCTTGTCTGAAGCAGCTCGCCTGGCGGACGAATACACAGATGCCTGCAAACTGGATAACCCTGTGGTCAAGACAACAGCTTTGGTGGATTATCGATTGGCGGCACCCCCTCTTGCTATCGCCCACCAACCCCAGTCGTACCATCCTACAGCACCACCTCCAGCGGCCACTTATTCTCAGCAGCCCAGGACTACTAACGCCCATCAGGTGTTTTGGGTATAAACAGCCAGGACACTTTTTTTTCAAAATTGTCGCTCTATTTTTTTTGGTGGTCAAACACCACCAAAAGAAAGCTCTAATTATAGAAAAAGGGACGTCAATTTTGTTTTGGAGCCACGTCGCATGACCGCGCAATTGTCAGTTAAAGTGATGCAGTGCCAAATTGCAAAAAGTGCTCTGGTCTTTGGCCAGCCAAATGGTCCCGTGCTGAAAGTGGTTAGATATCCCTTATCAAAAGTTTACATACCCTGGTGATTTTGGTCTGATAAAATGCACAGAAGTTGAAGCAAAGGGGTCACCTGTGATCTGTTTGCTTGTAATTAGTGTGTGTGTATAAAAGGTCAATGAGTTTCTGGGCTCCTGACCCTTGCATCTTTCATTAAGTGCTCCGCTGGCGTTTCTGTATTGTGAGTCATGGGGAAAGCAAAAGAATTGTCAAAGACTCGGCGGGAAAAGGTAGTTGTACTGTATAAAACAGGAAAGGGATATAAAAAGATATTGAGGAATTGAGAATGCCAATCAGCAGTGTTCAAACTCTAATCAAGAAGTGGAAAATAAGGTGTTCTGTTGGAGCCAAACCATGGTCAGGTAGACCAACTAAAATTTCAGCCACAACTGCCAAGAAAATTGTTCGGGATGCAAAGAAAAAACTTCAAGTGAAATACAGGACTCTCTGTAAACATGTGGTGTGTTGGTTTACAATAGGAGGCACTTGAAGAAAGATGGGCTGCATGGTCGAGTCACCAGAAGACAGCCAATACTAGGCAAATGCCACAAAGTATCCCGCTTACAATACGCCAAACAGCACAGAGACAAGCCTCAAACCTTCTGGTACAAAGTCATTTGAAGTGGTAAGACCAAAATTTAGCTTTTTGGCCACAACCATAAATGCTAAATTTCGAGAGGAGTCAACATATGATGAAAGGTACAGAAGTGGATCGCTGATGTTTTGGGGATGTGTGAGCTACAAAGGCACAGGAAATTTGGTCAAAATTGTTGGTAAGATGAATGCATTATGTTATCAAAAAATACCGGAGGAACATTTGCATTCATCAGCCAGGAAGCTGAGAATGGGACGTACTTGGATATTCCAACAAGACGATGATCCAAAACACAAGGCCAAGTCGACCTGTCATTGGCTACAACAGAATAAAGTGAAGGTTTTGGAGTGGCCATCTCAGTCTCCTGACCTCAATATCATTCAACCACTGAACTGGAGGCCATTTGCCGAGAGGAATGGGCAGCTTTACCATCTGAGAAGATAAACATCCTCATCTACAAATACCACAAAAGACTTCAAGCTGTCATTGATGTTAACGGGGGCAATACACGGTATTAAGAACTGGGGTATGTAAACTTTTGATCAGGATCATTTGGATAGTATCTGTTATTATGATTTAAAAAAAGTAAACAAAGTTGATTGATAATAAATAGCTTCAGCCAAACACTAACCATGAGTAAAATAAAAGTTTTTGTGTTATTCATAGCCTGAAAAATGGCCAAGAAATCATAAATTCTGCCAGGGTATGTAAACTTATCAGCACAACTGTATATGCCACTTTGTGTTGGTCTATCACATAAAACCCCAATAAAATCCATTTAAGTTTTTGGTTGTAACATGACAAAATTTGGAAAATGCCAAGATGCATGAATACTTTTTTAATGCACTGTATATAAAAAGCATTATGAAAACCTTTTAATTGATCACATAATATCTGTGTTTAGAGGCATAAAGGGCATAGAGAGCTAGAGGTGGAGAAACAGCAGGGTATGATCTTCCCAGTGAATGGCTCTGCAGCGGGGGCAGGTCAGCACAAGTCTGACCATTGGAGGACAGACCTGCTTTGCTTCCAACACAGCCAGAATACTGACCACCCTGGGAAAGATGTGCTCTCATGCATGGTCAGTTTGAAATACCAAAGCAGGAAACAATACAAAGGGAACAGTATACTTTTAAACACAACTACATAGCATAGCATACACATATCAGGAATATGAAATGTTGAGGTTCTTTTACAGAAGGACAGTATAACATTTTAGGTGTTGAGATCTAACTTCCTGCACTAGGATTCTTGTCATAGAATACACAATCATGTATACATACATACTGTATATACAATACGTACAGTTCTTGGCTGTGCTCACAGACCCTTCTGCAGCCTCTCAAATTGTAACTTACTACAGTGCTACAGTCACAGTGATCACCGGAGTAAGGATCTCTTTACTCCTTTTACTGTCCCATCTATCATGTGACCACTGTTATTGGCTATCAGGACTTGTGCATTTTCCTACATTTCCCAAAAATGCTGCATACTTTCACGCCTGCCAAAAATCAGTACCATGCGTTTTGGTGCGGCACGATTTAAAAAATCATGTTGCCACTTTTTTGCCTGTTTTATGCATCTACAGAGCACCCAGGAATTATTCACAGTGCTTCACTTTTTCCACATTTTGTTATGTTACATCCTTATTCCAAAAAAATATTAGAGTAGTTATTTTCCTCCAAATTGTACAAACAATATCCCTGTAACGGGAGTCACTTTTGGGCACAGATTGAGCCAGGAAATAATGGACATATCCTGAATTACTTGAGATAGGACAGTAATAATAATCCACAATATATTCAGAATATCTTGAACTATTACTGGTTGTTGATTCTGAACTCAAAAGGTTAATTGAAAGATGTTAATTGATGTTAATCACCTCCAGCTACCTGGCTGTAGTGATAAAGCTTGCTGTGATTGCATTCTATTGTCTATGTTGTTAATTAAGTTTGGCTCCTAAGATATTTCATTGTGCTATCCTAATTGACACTGTATTGTGTGAAAGTCTATTGATGATAATATATAATGTGAATTAGCACCCTCTAAAAGGTCAGACATCTGACTGAATGTGTATTGGAGACTCGTTGTTATTACCCATTGTGTGATGTTGTGGGTGGAGTGTGTCATTGTCCCTTTGATTACTACAGCATGCTTTTTACTGTATAAAAAGAGCCTGAGTTTGTCATTAAAAGTCTATCCGTTTGGAACCAGAGAACAGAGCTGTGTGTGTCTTGTTTGTCTGGGGAATTCTTATGGGTCATGTCTGCTGGGTTGTGGAGTGTAGAGGGGCTGTCGTGGGTTGGTGGAATGTAATATCATAAACAGCGTTAACCCCTGACCGTTACAATCCCATATTGACAACGTGAAGGAAGTTTATTTGAAAGCTTTGCAAATTTATTAAATATAAAAAAAAAATCCCATGTAGATAAGTACTTACAGCCTTTGCGCAAAACTTTTTTAAAGCACCTTTGGCACCAATTACATGCTCAAGTGTTTTTTAGTATAATGCTGACAAGCTTGGCACACCTATTTTTGGGAAGTTTCTCTTATTCTCTCTTTGTAGGACCTCTCAAGTTCCCTCAGGGTTAAAGGGGAGCTTTGGTGCACTGACATTTTCAGTCTTCTCCAGAGATGCTCAATCGTCTTCAAGTCTGGGCTCTGGCTGGGTCACTCAAGGATATTCACAGAGTTGTCCCATAGCCACTCCTTTGTTATATTGGCTGTGTGCTTAGGGACCTTGTCTTGTTGAAAGATGAGCCTTCTCCCCAGTCTGAGGTCCAGAGCACTCGAGCAGGTTTTCATTAAGGATGTCTCTGTACATTGCTGTATTAACCTTTCCCTCCATCCTGACCAATCTCCGAGTTCCTGTAGCTAAAAAATATCCCCACGGCATGATGCGGCCACCACCATGCTTCACTGTAGGGATGGTATTGGCCAGGTGATAAGCAGTGCCTGGTTTCCTCCAGACATGACGCTTGCCATTCAGGCGAAAGAGTTCAATCTTTGTTTCATCAACCCGGAGAATTTTGTTTCTCATGGTCTGATAGTCCTTCATCTGCCTTTTGGCAAACTCCAGGAGGGCTATCATGTCCCTTTTACTGAGGAGTGTCTTCCGTTTGTCAACTCTACCATACAGGCCTGATTAGTGGAGTGCTGCAGAGATGGTTGATATAATTGAAGATTCTCCTTTCTCCACAGAGAAATACTGGAGCTCTGTCAGAGTGACCATCAGGTTCTTGATCACCTCCCTGACTAGGGCCTTCTCCCCTGATTGCTCAGTTTGGCCAAGCGGACTGCTCTAGGAAGAGTCCTGGTGGTTCCAATCTTCTTCCATTTACGGATTATGGAGGCCACTGTGCTCATTGGGACCTTCAATGTTGCACAAACTTTTCTGCACCCTTCCCCAGATCTGTGCCAGATCTGTGCCTCAATACAATCCTGTCCCAGACTTTTTCGTTTTTTATTTTGAATAAATTTGCAAAGATTTCAAACAAATTTCTTTCATGTTGTCATTATGGGGTATTGTTTGTAGAATTTTAAGAAAAAGCGAAGCACTGTGAATACTTTCCAGATGCATCGTAGGGCAGTTCATTGAATTTAATGGACTGCCCTAAAAAAACACACAAAGTAATGTGCAAAAACAACTTGCCTACTTTGACGCACTTGCTGGTGTGATTTCAGTTCTCACAGTTGTAATGTGATCGGGAGCCCTTCTGACTGGCTCCTGATCAAAAGCCTTGAAGAGAAGGCACAAATGCTGTGGACCCATATATGCAGCATCACGGCCTTAAAGCATACCATTCTCACCGCCTAATATATGCGTTATGCTGTCAGCAATAGGTTAATGCACATTTATACTTATTTGCTTATTGAAGAGATTATAATATATAAACCTATCCATTGGCGTGTGCACAGACCTGGAGACTTTGGGCAAGATTCACGTACACCGGCGCATTTTTTGACTGGCGTAGCGCACCTCCTTTATGTTAGACCGCCGCAATGTAGCGGCGCAATCACCGTATTGTTTGATTTGCGCAGAAATTAGCGGCTGTGCAACGTAATTTCAGAGGCGTAAGGCGGAGTAATTCAAATTGGGAAGGACGTGGGCGTGTTACATTGAAATGAGCCGTGACCCCATGCAAATGAAGGGCCGGCCGGATCGCGCATGCGCGCATGAAGCAGACCATGGTCAGCACCTCTGTGCGCATGCTCACAACTCGGGAACGGCGCAATCAGTGAAATTGGAAGTGGACCCGGGCAACTTAGTGAACTATGCAGACAGCATAAATAGACAGACACAAACGCACTTTCTTTGCAAAAGTACATCCCTTTGTATCTCTTCCTATACAGCAAGGTGCTTGTGTTCTGTTGTTTATTAGTGTTTGTTTGTGACGAGTCTTTGAGATGGGGACTGTTTTGCAGAGTGATTTTTGTCTTTTATGTGTTTTCTTTGTTGTTATTGTTTTTTAAATTAGAATTTTGCCGGGCATTTTTTATTTTTGCTGGTCAATATTTTATTTTTTGGTTCTGTTTGTGAATGATTTTGGAATATGGGGGTGACATTCCTGCCGGAAAAGGGGTGTCGCCCTCATTTGTGGTGGAGAAGTGATCCCCAGGTCCGTGTGAATGGTGTATGAATGTACAGTGACATAATTGGAGCCGTGGCATGGCGTTGCTACTCACAAGTCCTGCATGGTGGGCTTGTGCCAATCCAATGTGATGAGGATGTGATGTGTCTGTGCTAGGGACCACAGTGGTGTGCATGCATGCATTCTCATTGTGCCATGATTAATGTGTGTGTTTAACGTGCAAAGATGCCTAACGTGCAAAGATGCCTAATGTGAGCTGTCTCCTGGCTGCTCTTCCCTCAGAAGACGGGGTAGCCTCGGTTAGGGGGGGATTGTCTGGTTCGGGGGTCAGGTCATCACTTATGTCAATCTCCAGGCGCTTTCTCACTGGGAAGTTGTGCAGCATGCAACATGCACCGATTATCTGGCATACAAAGTTTGGGGAATACAACAGGGTACCATGGGGGGTTCCGTATAGGAGTCATGAGATGGGGTCCCAGTCCATGATGCTGTGATTTCAGCATCATGGGGGGGGGACAGTCATGCCTGCCACCCATGTCACTCACCAACCAGCCAGCTGTCCCCATACATGTTCTGTTCGAAATCTGTGGGGATGGGGCTAGGATTGTATATGTAGCTGTCATGGGTGTCATGGGTGGTGTCATGTGTTGGGCTGGTGATGTCCTCCTGCAGGTTTGTGGTTAATTCCAGGATGGCATGAGGGGTGAATCTGAAGATGCGAGACACCTCAGAATCACTCATGCCAAAGATGTCTATGCGTGTGTGATATATCAAGTGAAGAGTGAGGGGCTTGTATCAGATTAGATTATTATATCCATCAAATTTTTAAAGGGCTATTGAAAGATAGTGAGACCGTGTTTGTAATTTGTATGTATGTTATGTATTGATGTATATATGTATGTATTTTTTTTGTAAAAATGTTTATAAAAGCAAAGAAATTTTTTTTGGAAAAAAAAAAATCTTCTCCCGTGCCCTCCTCCGTGCCCTCCTCCTTCTTTGCTCATCTAAAGTCAGTAGTATAGCTATGAGCATGGATGCCACTGGCATGTTGGCATACAGTTTGTTGTGCAGCAAGTGTGACTGCTCAGCTCCTCACTAACAGTGTTGCATTAGCTGACACGTAGACGGATGTTACAGTGGCAATAAGACGAAGATCCAATTCAAATTTCAAAACCAGCTATAAACTGCTACAAGAAACAAAAGTGTATCTAAACCCTCAAAACAACATTTTATTACATTGCAGTTTATAAATGCTGAAATGTGATGGCTATTATTAATTTTTATTTTTAAGCTTATTTATTTTATTTTCAGTGACCCAAACAATAACATAATAATGTCTCTTGCACACGATACTCCTGTCTGAGCATCTACTTTTTCAGACTTTTTGTTTTATACATTGTCGCGCATATGCGTTCACGCTATTTTATTTGCAAATTCACACAAATTTCCACGCATGCGCAGAAGATTGTTTTTATGTTGTCACTGTCGATGGACAATCTGTGTAAATAAGGCGTAAGATACTGATCAAAAATGCAGATTTTTCAATTTTGTTTATACTGACGAATACACGTCGCTTGTTTACACACCTGTGTGCAAAGGCACATTACAGTTAATGGGCTGTATTTTAGCTCAGTAAAAAAATAAGCTGTACTGAGCATTTTCAAGTTGCAGTGTGCAAGAGACCTTAGGGTTTCTCCACTCTGTATGGAGCAGAAATTTAAACACCTTTGGAGAGCAGGATTGTCAGTCTAGGGAGAGGGTAGTGTGAGATGCTGTTAGATATTCTGTATATAGACAATTCAGAACAGACAGACAGTGCACAGTCCACATGGGCTTTGCTTCTTAACAACTTCCTGCATAGCCTATAGGCAAATGATGGCTGGGTTGGTCATTTGTTGATCCGGGTGGATGTCATGTAACATCCTCCCAGATCACACTTTGTGCGGGGCCGCGCTGCAGCACAATCTGTCACCGGCCGTGTACATGACTGATCAGTGTACCAGCCAGCTGCTTCTTCTTGAGTCACTCCGTTGTTGCCTTGCAGTATGTTTTGGGTCATTGCCATGCTGAAAGACCCATCCATGACCCATCTTTAGTGTTCTGGCTGAGAAAAACTTTTTTGCTAAAGGTACAGGCTGACTTTGCCGCATTGAGGGGCTAAGAGATGGGGCCATGGATAAACCTTGGATGGTAAAACCTTGGATGAGAACCTTCTTCCCTCAGCCAGAACACTGAAGATGGGTCATGGATGGGTCTTCCAGCATGACAATGACCCAAAACGCCAAGGCAACAAAGGAGTGGCTCAGGAAGAAACACATTAAGGTCATGGAGTGGTCTAGCCAGTCTCCAGAACTTAATGCTATAGAAAAGTTATGGAGGGAGCTGAAACTTCAGATGTCCAAGAGACAGCCAAGAGACATTAAAGATTTATGGCTAGATTCACGTAGAGTGGATTAATTTTATGCGCCGTAAATTAGAGAGGCAAGTGCTGTATTCACCAAGTTACGGCGGTGTAGCGTAAATGGGCTGGCGTAAGCCCACCGAATTCAAATGTGTTTGACGTGGGCGTGTTTTATTTAAATTAAGTGTGACCCCACGTAATTGACGTTTTTTACTAACGGCGTATGCCCAGTGTGCATGCTCCAAATGACGCCGCTATGACTCATTGGTTTCGACGTGAGCGTAATTTACGTCCAGCCCCATTCACGGACAAGTTACGCAAACGACGTAAAATTAAAAAAATTTGACGCGGTCCCGACATCTATACTTAACATTGGCTGCGCCATCTTTTTGTTGGAATATCTTTACGCCTGAAAACGCCTTACGTAAATGGCGTATCTGTACTGCGACGGCCGCACGTACATTCGTGAATATGCGTATCTCGCTGATTTACATATTCTAGGCATAAATCAGCGCACGCTCCCCTAGCGGCCAGCGTAAATAGGCAGCTAAGATACGATGGCGTAGGAGACTTACGCCGGTCATATGTTAGCAACATTTAAGCGTATCTCACTTTGAGAATACGCTTAAAGATACGACGGCGCAGATTCTGAGTTACGACGGCGTATCTACTGATACGCCGTCGTAACTCTTACTGAATCTGGCCATTAGAGAAGATCTGTAAAGAAGAGTGGACCAAAATCCCTCCTGAGATCTGTGCAAACCTGGTAACCAACTACAAGAAACGCCTTACCTCTGCACTTGCCAACAAGGGTTTCTCCACCAAGTACTAAGTCATGTTTTGCTTGAGGATCAAATAATTATTTTACTTACTTAACTGCATCTTAATTTATAACATTTGTATCATATTTTTTTTTCTGGATTTTTGGCTGATATTCTGTCATTTTAAATACATGTTATGATAAAAATGATAGACTCTTTATTTCTTTATAAGTGGGCAAACTTACAAAATCTGCAGGGGGTCAAATAATAATTTTCCCCACTGTATGTAGAAAAAAAACTTAAAATACCTTGAACTGTATACTTTCCAAAAATTGGCCATTTAGTGGGTATTTGTACTGTCCTGGTGTTTTCAGGCCTCAAGAAATTGGACTGTCCGAAAGTACATCAGCAATGATTGATTTTCCAATATATACCATAGTCTGTGGACTCTATAACTTTCCTACAAACTAATATATGCTGATTTGGGCTATTTTCCCCAAAAAAATGTAGCAGAATACATTTTGGCATAAGTTTATTAAGGACATTTATTTGCAAAAAACAAAACAAAAAAAATGTTTCCCTGCAGGATAATGGCATACTGACAGGGCTTACACTGTCCACTGGTCTTCGAGAACGTGACTCCCCCGTATGCTTGCGGGAGACACGGCTGCAGCATGGCTTACCATAGGCTTACCTGTAGGTGCAAGTGAACCAGGTGGGCTTTACCACCACTATAACTGCCAACAGGAAACAAGAAATTTAATTTAGGGAAAAGACATACACCAGATGTAGCTACAAACTTATAAACACTGCCATCTACTGGATAAAGAATATATCTACTAATTACTGATGTGCGGTAGTTGTTGCACAAAATACAATTCTGTATTTAATTAGATACAATAGCAAATTTAGATGAAATTGACAAATTAGTTAAAGCTGAACTCCAGCTAACACTTTTTTAAAGCAGTTACAACAACAGTTTTTTTTTCCTTTTAGAATAAAGGTTTTACATAAATGCATAACAACTGACCATTGTAAGCACTCCTGTCAGTGTTCAAGAGGTTGACAGGTGGAAATAAAGCATAAAAACCCTTGAAATTTTCCAGATTTTGTCATGTTATAACCAAAAAGTACATTTATTTTATTGGGATTTTATGTCATAGACCAACACAAAGTGGCACTTAATTGTGAAGTGGAAGGAAAATGATAAATGCTTTTTCATTTTTTTTTTTTACAAAAAAATATGTGAAAAGTGTGACACGCATTTGTATGCAGCCCAGCCCCATTTACCCTTTACTCTGATAACCCTAAATAAAATCTAGTGGAACCAATTGCCTTCAGAAGTCACCTAATTAGTAAATAGAATTCACCTGTGTGTAATTTGGTCTCAGTATAAATACAGCTGTTCTGTGATGACCTCAGAGGTTTGTTAGAGAAACTTAGTGAACAAACAGCTTCATGAATGCCAAGGAACACACCAGACAGGTCAGGGATAAAGTTGTGGAAAAGTATAAACCAGAGTAAGGTTATAAAAAAATATCCTAAGCTTTGAACATCTCACAGAGCACTGTTCAATCCATCATCTGAAAATGGAGAGTATGGCACAACTGCAAACCTACCAAGACATGGCCGTCCACCTAAACTGACAGGCCAGGCAAGGAGAGCATTAATCAGAGAAGTAGCCAAGAGGCCCATGGTAACTCTGGAGAGATGCAGAGATCCACAGCTCAGGTGGTAGAATCTGTCCACAACTATTAGTCGTGCACTCCACAAATCTGGCCTTTATGGAAGGTAAGAAGAAAGCCATTGTTGGAAGAAAGCCATAAGGAGTCCTGTTTGCAGTTTGCAAGAAACCATGTGGGGGACACAGCAAACATGTGGAAGAAAGTGCTCTGGTCAGATGAGACTAAAATGTAACTTTTTGTCCAAAAGAAAAATGCTATGTATGGCGGAAAACTAACACTGCACATCACCCTAAACACATCATCTCCACTGTGAAACATAATGGTGGCAGCATCATGCTGTGGGGATGCTTTTCTTCAGCAGGGACAGGGAAGCTGATCAGAATTGAAGGGAGAATGGTGAGTGCCAACCCCCCCCCCCCCCAACTGGAAAGATCTTGCAATGGATTATCCATCTTCTTTCCCTACCTTAAATATGTCTTTCATTTCTCACCTTTTCCCTCCTTTTATATTAATATCTATTAACCTAAAGCTTCACCACCCCTCTTCCTCCTTTATAGATTTAACAATAGTGAGAAGGGTTTCATTGGCCAGTGTATAGAACTTCCTAATTGCACTTTTTGTTGCCCAGACAAACCCTCGTAGCCCAACCAAATACATTTGGTGCTTAGTTCATAGCGCCCTTTCCTGCCCCCCTTTTTTTCCTTTAAATACCCTCTTCATTACCTACTGGTCTGGGTTTAACCCCCCAGTTTTTGAAGTTCAGTTGCTTGATACTTACAGCCTTCCAGATTTATGGCACTGATAGGCAGACAAACTGTTGTGCCTGTTACATTTATCCAACTGATTGTTGCAACACATAGATTTGTATAATAAAATGATGCTTGACATATTTATGTACTGTATTCTCAAAATGTATTTTCTCAATAAATCTTGTTTGGAATAATAAAAAAAAAAAAAGATTTAGCTTGCATTTGCTTGGTTTAAACGGACTAAACATTTTGCATTGTGTATTTAATAGATTCGTTTTCTTTCTGCTTCTAAAATCAATAAAGCATGCAGGGCTAGGTCCCGGCACAGGTGGCCAAGGTCTCCGGCCTGCAGCTAATCCTTTTTATAGATGGGCAGTGTGCTAAGTGCATGTGTCTAGGAAAGAGTAACTGGCCAGGGAGAATCTGTAATTTTATGAATTATGTGCAGATCAGCCCTGCTCTATAGGTCAAACAGCAGGCATATAGTCTGTCAACCTACCTAGGGATGTGCATAGGTGTGCAATGTACAAAGCACGAAAGGGACATTTGTGGAAGGAAAGATGTGAAAGACAAAGTAAGGGAAGAGTTAGGTTGAACAGAAAGTAAAACAAGTACTGTTCATTGTTCCACTCCACACTTTTTCACAGGTGGGGTAACCTAGATCTTTTAGAACCCAAGCAGCACCCTTGATCCCCAAACATGTACTTGACAGTAATGGTTCCTCTCTCCCCTTTTAAATAACTTTTTTCACTTCACCACAATAGTGGAAGTGGAAATGTTCCTTGCATCAGTGGAAGTAAACATTACCCCATTTGGTATTAGGAGGAAGAATGCTGCCCCACCATTGGTGTCATTGGGAGGAATAATGCCCCATTGTTTTTGTCAGTGGGAGAAATAATGCCCTGTTGTTGGCAGTTGGCAGAATAGTGCTTTGTACCAGTAGGAGCAATAGTGCCCCAAAGGCAAGCAAAGGGCTGAATCTAGCCCCCCTGGCCGCAGTTTGGAGACCACTGACCTAAGAGCCGGTTCACACTGGGGCGACTCGTCAGATGACTCAGCCGTCTGACAAGTCGCGTCCCATTCTATGCAATAGAATCGTTCTAATAGGAGCGACGCAAGTCGCTCCGACTTAGAAAAAGGTTCTTGTACGACTTTGGGGGCGACTCGTTGCGACCTGCATTGACTTCTATACAGAAGTAATTTTGCAAGTCGCCTCTGAAGTCGTCTTCAGGACGCCTTGCAGCGTCGCCCCCGAAGTTGTGCCGCCCCAGTGTCAATCAATTTCCTGTTTTCAAAATGATACAAAAACAGAACTAATTTCTTGTATTTCTCCTAAAGTCTTAATTGAGATATGTTTATTTAGTTGCATTTATCTTTACAATATATTTATTTATATTTTATTTTACAGCATCTACTCCTCCAAACTTGGTGGATAAACCTTGCCTCAGGCTGAAAGTTTACGTACGTCCAACAAGTAGGTGCCTCCCATTTCTGTTTGCATTATATTTGAGTTCACACTAAAGTTCCCTCATCTGCATGCAGGAATATATAAGTATCAGGTGCAGACTAGGAATAATTTTGCTGATTGAGCTGTTTAGGTGACTTGCTCCTAATTGTGCTTATTGAGTTGTTTAGGTGAAATCTGCTTAAAGGGGTTGTAAAGGTAATTTTTTTTCCCCTAAATAGCTTCCTTTACCTTAGTGCAGTCCTCCTTCACTTACCTCATCCTCACTTCCTGTTCTTCTGTCTGTAACTAAACACAGCATGTTTTGAGTTACAGAGGAGCTAATGCTAGAATTAATGAATTAAGCGCAGCGATACCTTATATGTGTGGTTTGAACACCAAAATGTTCCTTTAAGACGTATGGGCGGAAGTGACGTTTTGACGTCGCTTCCACCCTGCTATGGTATGGATACGGGTGGGGGCCATCTTGCCCTCACTCGTATCTGTACCCAGCCACTGACCCATACCCAGCCCTCCACCGCTACCTACGGCTCTGTTAAGCGGCAGAGGGCACGGGAGAGCGGTAGGCCCTCTCCCGCTTCCAATAACGGTGATCTTGCTGCAGAGACCACCATTATCGTAAAGATGGATATCTCGGTTGTGGCAGCAGTTGCTGCCGTTTCTGAGATATCCATCTTTAAACTGCCGATGCATATGTACATGAGGCAGTCGCTAAGTGGTTAATTATGTCCACCACCTTTTTTTACTCCTTAGAAAAAGTAACAAAATTGGCTGGACCATTATTATCGGTGCTCCTTTCACCCATATTTTTTCTCCCATATTTCCTAGTACCTGGTGTCCCATTAAAAGTATTGTTTAGGGATACTTCACTCTGTTTATCTCCCCAAGCAAAGAGCTGCTGACTGTCAATCAGCATCTTTCCTGCTCTGCTCCTCCATGCTCACTGGAGAGCTGAGCAGTGGAGGGGCTGGAAGCGGCCGTTATAGCAGCTCGCTGAAAGGCTGAGACGCCTATCAGTCCAGGCACCTGGCGGATCCAGATTAACAGAGTCGGGATGACGTGGTGCCTGGATTGATCTTGGTGACATCCGCTCTCTGCTGAAAACAGGTCACAGGAGTGCAAAATTAATGGCACTCCTGCGACCCGTAGGAGAAGTCAAGGCGAATGAGCTCAGGCTGGACTTCTCCTTTAAAATCATGAGGGGGGTTGAATCGAGATTGAGATTTTTTTTTAACGATTAATCATGCAGCTCTTTTGTTTTTTGTGTGTTTTTGCCCTTACCTTTCGTTTTTCCATGCAGAAAAAATATGTGGCCCTGGGTGTTGTATGTTCAGGGTGGAGGTGCGTATAAAAGCATAGGGAAAAAAAGTCGGCACTTGTACCAAACTCAATGTGAACCCAATTTGCTTGGGGTAGAGGGGAATAAAAAATAATAAAAATTATTATTAAAACACTGACTTATAGAAAGACCATAAAGTTCATTGAGAGCGACTTTGAAGGCAGCCCATTGGAAGAATAAGAAAGTTCTTTTGGAACAGCTGGGGATGAAAAATAGGCGCCGCTTTAAGTGCAGTATATCAACAGGTTTTTAATTCCACACATAGAAAAAGGGTACTCACAAAGGTACGATCATATTAGGCATTTAGGCATAATATGCCAAACGTCTGTGAAGTCTGTGCATCCGTATGGCTAATAGCTGTGGTCTCTTTAACGGGCTGCGCCAGTAATCACCGACACTTCCTGTAATTGTAATGTATGCAGAGGGAGCCAGGGGATGTTGTCACTTCTTAGTGGAGGAGAACCAATAGGCAACGTGTTTACTTAGCGTGTGCTCCTTCAGGCCCTCTGCATGCATTTCAGATAGAGAAAGTGTCAGCGTTCACCGGCGCAGCCCGTTCAAGAGACTGCAGCCAATCGCCATACGGATGCACAGACTTCATGGACGTTCGGCATATTATGCCTAAATGCCTGTTATGATCGTACGTTTGTGAGTACCCGTTTTCTATGTGTGGAATTAAAAACCTGTTGATATACTGCACTTAGAGTGGCGCCTGTGTTTCATCCCCAGCTGGAGGTGCGTATAAAACCATTACAGCTGCTATTATCAAAAATATATTCTAACAATTAAATAGACTTTAATAAGGAAAAAAATATTTGCGCTTTCCAATGTAGTGGTAAGTCAAACCTAAACTGATTATTCTGTGATTGACCACGGCCAAAGACGCCTGTCCTGAAGGCAACTTTAGGTTGCGTTGTAAATTGCTCCAAGTCGCGCTGTAAGTCGTGTTGCCCCTGTGGCATTTAGCGTTACACTAATTTGTGTATACCGTTTTAGACTTTGTTTGTTTAAAATGTGATAGCTGCTATTATTAATTTCTCTTGTTTTAATTTAGCGCAGTGTTTTACCCCTTTTTCACATACAGTATGGGTAGTGAGCGTTGTCATCCTAGGAAGGAACACAGATAGTGTGTTACTTGCAGGATCACCAGGGAAAATAAAGTAAAAAAGCCTGAAAAGAGAAAAATTAATGCAACCACATCTAATGACTAGTAAGCTGCAATATATACATTTTTTGTTCTTGCATATAAATAGTTTAGGCATATTTTTTTAAGAAGACTGTATGTTTACTTCATATCAGAGAGAATGTAATTTCTTTCATACATCTGAATGGGTCATTGTGGCTACACATGCACCATAAATCTCTTGACTGTCAGTTATCCCTGATTAGCAGTTTAGTATGCAGTATGTACTCTTGTACATTTTTAGACATCTGCTGTTTCATGCACACAAAACTGTGCTTACAAAAAAGACCAGGGATGTGCAATCGGAGAACATGCTTCAATTTAAGGAGATAATGTCAGAAACATTTCTGGCATCAGAGAGGATGCTAACTCGTTTTCGATCTAACTTTTAATTGTTAATTTACTCTCTTTTTCCCAGGAGCTGGGTTGAAGAGGATTGTGTATATAACAAGATTGTTGTGTATGTCTAACAAGATTGGTTAAGTTAAGCAGCACATAGGTGAGTCATTTTTTTTCCCTTCAACCAGCGGGTTGAACAAAAAAAAGTGACTTGATTTCCCCATCTACACATTTGATTTGGATGGGGGACTCCTCTCCACTGAGCCCTTGTATTCTGACGGTTGGGAGACTTCCCCTCCATCACAATACACTGATCAGCGCTAATGTTTTTAGCCTGCGTCTCTGATTAAATGGGGAAAATCCAACAGGGTGGTTGTACAGAAGTTGATCGAACCAAAGTGCTCATACATGGCCAAATGTCTATCCATGTAAGGCTATCTTTAGATATGAGTGGGTGTTATACAATTTCTTCAATGCTGAGAGGGTGATGCTTGTATATTTTGGAAAAAGCCTTCTGGCCCTGAAGATTAGTAAGCATTTTCTACATACACATTTTTATATACACTAATGCCACGTACACACGGTCGGAATTTCCGACAAGAAAAGTTTGATGTGAGCTTTTGGACCGTGTGTAGGCCCCATGGGGCTTTTTCTGTCGGAATTTCCGACAGCAAAAATTTTAGAACTGGTTCTCAAATTTTCCGACGGGAAAAGTTCTTGTTAGAAATTCCAATCGTCTGTATGCAATTCCGATGGGCAAAAAAAACATGCATGCTCGGAATCCTTAAACTTCATTTATCTCGGCTCGTTGTAGTGTTGTACATCACTGCTTTCTTGACTGACAGAATTTTGTGTGACCATGTGTATGCAACATAATTCCGTTGGAAAAACGTTTTTCTTGTCGGACTTTCTGCTAGTGTGTTTACGCGGCATAAGGCAAACCCCTAACACTGACCCACTCCGTTTGCACCTATGCATATTTTAGTGCAGTTTTCAGAAGCACACTACAGTCCATTCAACATGGTTTCCTATGGGACACGTTTGCATCAATACATTTTTCAGCTGGTGTGTTTTTGGAAAGGGTCAGGGACTTTTTTTTCCACTGCAGATTGCATTTTGCATGTTATAGACTTCAATGGAGCTGCACCAAAAATGCAAGTGTTGTGTTTTTTTATGCGTTTTGCAGTTTTTTTTCCCTTTACCACACTGTGTATGGCTGGTTGCTTAGGGGCAGGCCGAGAAGCTGGCTGCCATATCCTTAACAGCCGATGAGTCTGGATATCCCACTGACAATAAAAAGTGTTTTAAATCAGGCAAAAACAACCACATAGGCCCCCACCCCTAATCAATACCAGGCCCTTTGGGTCTGGTATGGATTGGAAGGGAACCCCATGCTACATTGTTTTAAAAAAATGCCCCAAAGCACCATGTCCCCATGTTGAGAGGGACAAATGTAAAAAGCACGGCAAAACATGTAAAAAAAACACATCAAGTGCAGCCACATAGATGTGAACCTAGTCTGAAGCCCTGTACACACGGCTGGGATTCTCGTCAGGAAAAAAAACATTGTTTTTCCTGACAAGATTCCTGGCAAGATTTTCTTGCCGGCCAAGTGTACAGACTTACAATTGAAAAGAACCGCCGTTCTTTTGAATGGCACGAATGCGGTGACGTCATCGACCACGATGAGCATGCGCTTGTCACATTCAAAGCCGTTGCCACAATCTTGCTTCACCCTACCTATGCCTTGGAAGCTACTGCGCATGCGTCAAAGTCATTTAGAACGTGCACGGGTTTCGATGGAGGCAGGTATGTATACAGACGCTCGGGTTTCTCGGCAGGAAAACTGCAGAGAATCACGATGAGAAAATAGAAAGCAGGTTCTCTATTTTTCTCATCTAGATTCTGGACAGTTTTCTCGACGAGAAACCTCAAAGTCTCATACACATGCATGGTTTACTTGGCAAGAAAGCTCTGTCAGCAGTTTTTTCTCTCCAAGAAAACCATTTGTGTGTACGAGGCTTTAATCCTTGCCTACCTGAACACTTAACTATAGCCTAATAATCCTCCCACCCCAACCTTAACACTTTACAGGTATGTAAACACAAAAACAAAAATGTAATATATTGCAGCTCACCAATGTTTGGAGGCTGCATTGTTTTTTTTTTTTTTTTTTGTGTTTTGTTTTTTTGTTTAAAGCTTATTTTTCTTTATTTCTACCTGCCAATTTCACCAATATTACATTTATTGTCTTATGGTTGCCATGCAAAACAAACTTTTTTACACAGCTGATGTGCAATTTGATTGTTCGATCAAATTGTTTGAATCCCTAATCAATTGATTAGTTGTAACTTCCCTTCCAAACGATTTAAGCTCAATTTAAATCAGATATTGTATTGGTTGGTATAAGTTAATCATTATGGATAGCACGGTACATTATGGTTTGGGGAAGTATGACATGTTTGTTATTTTAATTTAAAAAATACCTTTAGTAACACTTTTAACCACTTGCTTACTGGGCACATAAACCCCCTTCGTTCCCAGGCGAAATTTCAGCTTCCAGCACTGCGTCGCTTTTACTGACATTTGCACGGTCGTGCAACGTGGCTGCCAAACAAAATTGAAGTCCTTTTTTCCCCACAAATAGAGCTTTATTTTGGTGGTATTTGATCACCTCTGCTGTTTTTATTTTTTGCGCTATTAACAAAAAAAGAGTGACAATTTAAAATATATATATATATTTGTTACTTGTTGCTATAATAAATATCCATTTAAAAAAAAATAAAAAAAATTCACAGTTATGGCCGATACATATTTTTCGACGTATTTTTGTAAAAAAAAAAAAAAATCGCAATAAGCGACTGGTTTGCGCAAAAGTTATAGCGCCTACAAAATGGGGAACAGAATTATGATTTTTTTTATTTTTATTTTTTACTAGTAATGGCGGTGATCTGCGATTTTTATTGTGACTGCGATATTGCGGTGGACATATTGGACACTTTTGACACAAATTTGGGACCATTGACATTTATACAGCGATCAGTGCTATAAATATGCACTAATTACTGTATAAGCCCTGGTTCACACTGGTGCGTTTTGACATGCGATTTGGCAGTCAAATCGCATGTCAAAACGGGGTTGCCGGCAATGGCACTAATCGGGGACGTGATCTGGGCATTGCACCGATTTCAAAAAGTAGTCTCTGTATTTTTTGCGATTTCAGCCTGCGATTTACATTGACATCTGTGCAGAAATCTGCACAGATGTCTCTGAAATCGCGGCTGAATCGGGACTGCCGGGCGGGAGTGAAATCGTGCGAGTTCAGCTGAACTCGCACTGCTTCACTCCCGGCCCAGTGTGAACCAGGGCTTTATGGACTGGCAGGGAAGGGGTTAACACTAGGGGGTGAGGAAGGGGTTAAATGTGTATCTGGGGTTCTAACTGTGTGGGGGGAGGGGGGTGACTGGGGGAGGTGACCGATGCTGTGTCCCTATGTACAAGGTACACAGATCGGTCTCCTCTCCTCTGACAGCATGTGGAGCTCTGTGTTTAAACACAGAGCTCCACCTCCCTGCTGTCCTCTGCTCGTTTTCTCGCCGATCCCATGTACCCAAAGGACATCGCGGCCGCCAGATACATGCATCGGATCCCCAGCGATGCGGCGGGACAGTGTTTACCCACCGCATGCCAACCAGTGGCGGGCGAGGGTAATACACTAGAAATGACGTCCAAAGACGTATAGTTGGCGCCTCAGGTCCACGCTGTTGACATATTTTGTCAATAGCGTGGGTCTGAAGTGGTTAAGCAATCTGACAAGTAAAAACAAAAAAAAAAAAAAATGTGTTCCTGTTTAACCCCTATTAACTTATTATTAAGCCTAATTAGCCTGATTTACTCCTTCTTCTCCTTCTCCCCTTAGCTATTAGTTTCCTGTTTTTTTATTTCTATTTTTCTAACTACTAATATTAAACCTTTTTTTTAATTATTTGTGTTTGTTTGTTTGTATTTTGTGGCATGTTAAAAAAACATGCAAAAAAAATTCAAGCTGTAATTTTTGTATTTTAATACCTGTATTTAGTTTCACAGTATGCAACAGTTTGTTCTAGAATTTTATATATATATATATATATATATATATATATATATATATATATATATATATATATATATTAAACAAGACAAAGTACAGACATTTTTCTTTAACTTCTTATCTACAGTAATACCATTTTGAGGATTTAGAGGAAGTTTCCAAACAGGTCTCAAGGCTACGAGACAACGGATAATCTCAGTTTCTAGGAAGAGAGGGTTCAGGCTGTGGCAATTTGCTGAAGAGGTGGCCTGTAGAGAATTCCATAGACTTGTCAGCATCTTTAGTTATAACAGCAAACAACAGACTACTTACAGTTCAGCAGACATATAGCGTGGTTCTTTGATCTAAGGTCCAGGTTATAAGGCAGGCTGAGTTCAGGGAATAGTCCAATATCCGATCCGGGTCATACACAGGGAAATCCAAAAGCAAAGCAATGCAGACAAACCGGAGGCTTGATCTCCAACAATGCTTGTAATTCTGTCTCTATCACAAGCAAGGGATGGATTATTCGGTTTGCTTATATCAGGTGACTGATCAGATCAATCATCTTGCAGGTAAACAAAGACAGGAGAAAAGCAACCGCCAACACCCGGGTGCTGGAATGAGGAAAAGGGGCACTAAGTGATCATCATGACACTTATAGGTGGCTAGAACTTGCATTCCCTTATAATGGCAGCAGAAAAATCCCTAGCCAGTATGCTTCTTGGTGTGTGAAGGCCTCAGACATGAAAGGACCTACTCTACTACCTTCAGCACTGATGCCGCGTACACACGATAATTTTTTGCGATGAAAAAAACGAAGTTTTCAATCAGGAAAAAAAACGAAGTTTTTCAAACTTCATTTTCCAAAACGACGTTGCGTACACACCATCGTTTTCTACAAAGCTCTAGGAAAGTGTGGTGACGTACACCACGTTCGACGGCACTCTTTTCCATTGAAGCTCTGTCTCATAACTTGCTTCTGAGCATGCGCGGGTTTAAAAACATTGTTTTCAACATCGTTTTGCCCACACACCATCACTTTTTATGACACAAAAAACCACGTTTTGAAAAACGACACAAAAAATTCAAGCATGTTGGAATTTTTATTGGTCGTTTTTTTTTAAGACATAAAACAACGTTTTGCCCACACACGATCAATTTAAATGACGTTTTAAAAAACAAAGGTTTTTTTTCATCGCAAAAAATGATCGCGTGTACGCGGCATTAGGGTAACTTTACCAGAAAACCTGGTTTTACTGGCACTAGTTTGCATTCTTTGTTGTTATAGTGAGTTCAAAATGTTCACTCCAGCAGCTTTACATTTTCAATCCTCTCAAATAACAATGACTTGACACTAACATTTTGAAGATTTTCTATCTTATAGGGAACATTCTAAAAAATAGCAGTGCACTTTCTATACCTTAAGGCTCATTCTGTATCTCTATATCTGCATTGTGAAATCATCAACATTTGGAAGAACAAGAATAGTGATGTCACTACTGTGCTTTTGCTCACCTAAGAAAAATCTGTACATAAGGGCCTTTAGTACAAGGATCTGCATTTGCATTATACTTACCTATTCTCAAAGTTCTCTAGCCCAATCACATGGTCTCCCCAGTGGCTGGCTTCGGGGGGGAGAGGTGAGAACAACGACTGCAATGCCTTAAAGATGCTGTTACCCATAGGCTTGCTATGGGGCATGTGTTGTTGGCTGCCCTCTTCTCCTCTGAAGCCGCTGCTGGGAGCCTCTTTGAAGTAGTTAGGATAGAAGTTAGAAAGGGGGGGGGGTGTGGGTAGTTTGAAATGTAGTTAGTAATAAGTGGGCATTCCACTTTAACAATTAAAGCAGAACTAAAGGGTGAATACTCCCCTATACAGCTTTCCCCCTCTGCCGCTGGCATCTTTTTCTAAATGCTGGTCTTTGGGGTGCTTCATTGGCCAGGGTGGGATGATGTCACTCCTGCGTATGCACAACAGCCTGTCATCCCGGCCCTCAGAGATCGGCATGGTACTGTAAGCTATGCTGCAACTGCACATAACTGTTGGTAAAACAAAATTATATTGTACAATAAAATTGTATTTAGTGTGTCCTTGCTTTAACCCCATTCTGCTTCCTATACATTAATAAATACTCACTTTGTCACACAGAGTGCATAATACCAAAATAAACCACTCATTTTGCACAGCAGCTCGGTTTCGTTTTTTTTAGGTATGGCAGACTTTTTACAATATAAGAGTAAATGTAAAAAAAACTGTAAAAAAAAATATGTTTAGGGGACACAAATTAAAAAAAAACAGTTTTCCTGTTTCGAATGTCCTTTGTAATATTTACAAAGTTTGTATTATTCCACCACCCTGAGGTTCTAAATAATTTATTTTTATGAACCAATCTGTCAGCAACCTAAATAACTCACATTTATACTTTCTTTTTGTTTTCCTAGACGATTCTCTATATGAATCTCCAGAGCCTATCTTCACCAGCAATAATTCGGGCCTAAGCCTCAGGGTCCCACACTCCAGCCTTGGTTTTCTTCTGTTTTGGACTATCATTGTCTTGTAGCTATTTTATGGTGATTGGAATCAAATCAGCATTAAGGTGGACAAGCAGAAGTAGATGAAGAAACTGTCTGACATCAGGATACGTGGAATATTTGAGTGGCATGCATATGGAAAAGAAACCAGTTCATGGAACTCCCCTCACACGAACGTTGTGAACAATGTTTTTTTTTCTGAGGGTGGAAAATTGCTGATTTACTTGTAGACTCCGAATGTGGGTTTGCTGGAGTTTGGAGCTTTCCAGTAACTTTCTTTTTACATTTTCAGACCAAATGTATAGTCTTTTTATTTTGTATTCTTAGTATGTTTCTTGCTTTTGCACCAGTAGAGCAAAATAATTGTGGAGATTTTTTTCCAATATGCGTGTAACGGGATCCGGTTCACCCTGACTGTTTCCATCTGACACTTCCCTCCATTCTCCTGTCATAGTCCATCCCAATTTTCCTCCAAATGTTTCAGATTCATTTCATGTGAAATATTTTTGTGGATATGTGAGGTGCATCTATTGAGGGACCAAGATTGGTATTTATGCCCCTTTTGTCACAAAGACTAGATGAAGCAGCCAAAAGACCAATTGTTTTTTTCTGTAATAGTTTTCTAGTGCTTCTTTTCATTCAGACAGAAAATCACACCTAAGATCCTTATTATGTCAGTATCCTTTGTAGCAATTCTGTTTTCTACCATCCTGTTGTTCATGGTAGCATCACCTGAACAGCCCGTGTTAAATAATTAACTGTCCATTGTGAATCACTTTATTAAGCTCTTAATCGATGGAATGTACCATGTGATGATTATTGATTCAGACTTCAGAGTATTGCCTCCTCACCATAGAGTATTTGTTCATAGGAACCTGCATTCATTTGCAAACATATTGATATCAGTATTGTAATTTAAAATGCATACTGCCTTTGGTTATCCTGTAACAAAGTCTGTTCACACAGGGAAAGAGCAGTACATCTCTTGAACTGCCCATTATAGTGGGAGGGTGGGGGTGGAGGGCTGCTGGGGTGTTCTGTGTTAAATTCATTGATCATCAGATACGAGATGGAATAGATGAACAATAGTGGTGAGTGCCGAACATACAGCCATTGTGGATATATACTATATATTTTTAAGTTAAAAATTTTAGAAGATTAAAAAAACAAGTTTTAACATACTGAATTTATATATACATCTAAAATACTGAGTAATTCTTTTATTTAAAGAAAAAAAAATGTGCCAGTATCAGAGATATTCCAAAAAGAAAAATAAGAGAGCATTTAATGGTGCTGCAAAAAATAAATAAATAAATAAATAAGTATTTTTGACTGCCTCTGAGAGTAGTTTATAAAGGAAATCAGGTAAAAAAAAAAGACTCTGGATCGAGCAATTACAGAGGAGTAACTTAAAGGCTGTAATATATATATGTGTCTGTGGCACCTCCGCTTTTAAGTGGTGGTATTTTAACAAGAATTTCTAACTTGCACTTAAGCTCTACTATATGTGCTGGTTTGTCTTCTTTACCTTCATCGACTTTTTAATACAGCAAAAAATAAAATAAAAGGAATGTGGTGTTGTTTCACAAGCTCCTGTGCTCCAGTGGCTAATGAAAACTTAAACTTTGTCTGTTTTACTCTCTATATGTGATTCTCTCATTCCATCGCTGACTATCTGTCTGCTTGCTATAGGTGCAAGTCTCAGGCATTCTTCATCCATGTGTGTAAATAGAGCCAGCAGGTATACTGTGATTTTCTATGTATTGCTGACAATGAATTTTATGGAAGTTGTATGATTTATAGACTAGGAAGCAAAAACTTGCAATAAAATACATTTTATCCACTCTCGTTTCTTTCTGCTCCTGCCTTGCCTCATATAATTTTAGAAAGGGTCTATAAAAATGAAATAGAATATTTAATATTTTTTTCCTTCCAGGGCTTTTACTTTTCCCACTGCTTGGGGAAACTTACCTTGACATTTATGATTTTGGAAGCACTGTATTAAGAAGGGTAATATTATTTAAACACATGTCTTAAAGAGATACTATTACTTACATTTTGTAATGTTTATTAGACCATGTCTGCAGTTTTATGTTATGTCCCTTATTTTCTTTATTTGTAATAATAGGTGACAAACAAGAAGTCTCATCTTTCAAAAATCAACGCCGTTCCTAGAGCTCAGCATATTTGTTACAGAATTTCCTCAGTTGGCTGTGTAGTTTTGAATTATGTACAATGTGAGATTTGGCTTTAGTGTTAATGTAGGCTGTGCAGCCCATGGAGGCTCAAGCCACAACGGTCCATCTGCCAGATTGCTATTTCAAGCCTCCTTGATGCTTCAAAGATGCATTTGACTTGCATCTGACATTCTATTGACCTGCTTCAAGCTGATTTTGCACTCTTATAGACTTGTATGGGAATGCAAAACCATGTTTGAAGCAAACAAAAGTCTGTGTACCAAGGCCCTAATCCATCAGCTAGCCCTACTGTACCTGCTCATATTTGATAAGTTCATATCAACACGTTTTTTATGCATGCCAGTCTTCTTAAAACTGTCTACTTAGACAAAAAATATAGTATATAATGTATATTTTGTAGATACAGTACAAGGGTTTAATTTTGATTTATCTAAAATATACACATATTGTCAATTTATTTTGTGTCCAATGTACACTGCCTTGTGAGAACATATGGCACCTATCTTTCTTTGCAGAATTATTTTGTCACAAGGGGTATTCAAGGATGTAGATGAATCCTGTATTGTCAAGCCCTCCTCTCCTGCTGCTCATCCACACATTTCACTTTGTTTACAGTCAAGCCAGAGAAGCTATCATGGTGTCCTATAGTGTCTCATTATTATCTGGGGGACATAGAGGCTGGGGGTGTCCTTTTTTTTAGTTATTGTGGAGTCCCACTTTAAAGATTTAGGGCCAGATTCTCATATATTTGCCTTGGCGTAGCGTAAGCCATTTACACTACGCCGCCGCAACATAACAGAGCAAGTGCCGTATTCTCCATGCACTTGCTCCGTAGTTTGCGGAGGCGTAGTGTAAATGGCCCAGCGTAAGGCCACGTAATTCAAAGGGGGCGGCTTGTATTTAAATTAGGCACGCCCCCGCGTCGATCGAACTGTGCATGCGCCGGCCGGGGAAAAAGCCCAGTGCGCATGCTCCAGCTCACGTCGGAAAGCATCGTTAAAACCGACGTCAAACCGACGTGATCGTCACTACGCAATGCCCTATTCGCGAACGAGTTAGTAAAACGACGTAAGCGACGGAAAAAGCCGATGCTGACCTGACGCCATACTTAACATGGCATCCGATGGCACCCGACGGCATCCGACGGTACTGCCTAAGGTTACCCCTCATATTAGCAGGGGTAACCTTACGCGGATGAAAACGACGTACGCGACGACGGGGCGGGGTAAAAGCTTTTGGGAATCTGCGTAGTAGCCTCATTTGCATAGGCAAATGAGAAAACAACGTAAAGGCCACCTAGTGGCCGGAGTTGTCATTACAACTATGATCCGCAAGTGTAATTGTATTACACTTGTCGGATCTTCAGGCGTATCTATGCCAAAGTGATTCAAGGAATCACTCGCATAGATACCCGGCAAAAAAAAACGGCGATACGACGGGGTATCTGAGATACTCCGTCGTAGCGCCTCTGAGAATCTGGCCCTTAATGTCTAGTTTAAAACTGACAAGATTCTTGCCTGTGCTTTTTTTCTGTAGTCGGGGAGAGGTTGTTGTTGCACGTTCTTTGTGGTGAAAGCTAAGGCTTGTTACATGTGGTGGGAGATTGGGGGAGAGGTATTGTTACATGTACTGTGTGGTGGAAGCAGAGAGTGGGCACGTGTGCTGTCCAGTAAGAGAAGGTTTTGCTACATTAGTAAATGATGGGGGAAGATGGTTGATGGATGCGGTGTGTGGTAGTTGTTAGATGTGATGTGTGGTACGATGAGGGTTGTTACATATGTTGTATGGGGGGATGGGAGGGAAAGGTCAGGTTCTTATATTATCATGTTATGGAGTTTGTATGGCCAGTGAGAGCTCTGGACAGTAGCGTACACAGGTAGGTGTCCTAGAGAAAGGGAGAGAGGTTGTAGGGTTGATGGACTGGAGGAGATATCAGTATATTAGACCTAAAACATAATAACGGTAGGCACTAACCCTATAAATTGCACAAATACCAAAACATGTGAAACAAGCAATGTCCACACAGTGTCTATATTATATGCAAATATTTATGGATAATGTGAAGTCCATTATATAAGTAATGCTAGGTGACAAATTCTTCTTAAAAACAGTGTGATCCACCAGGTGTAGCCACACTCCTCATTCACCAGACTCACTCAGCCACACAGCAGCAACATAAAATAAAAAGAAAGGTATAACCCAGGATGTGGGAAAGCCGAATCCAGTAAATTCAGTAGCTTCATTGCCGATATGCATTCACCAAAAACAAAAGCCTAAAGCCCAGAGAAAAATACTAGTGTAGTATGTTTATTACATTTGAATGTAAAATGTATGCTCTCACATATAATGGTGTCAGGAAAATGGTGCCTTTTTATTAGTTGAACTAGATGGACTTGTTTCTTTTTTCAACCAGACTAACTATGTAATATGGTTCCACAAACAATTCATTTTTAAAATATGCCAATTACATTTTTCTACATTTATTTTCCTACCTAGGTGACATTCTGTTACTTGCGTGTTGGTGTATCCAAAGTCAAAATGTTAATTTTTAGTATTGGTTAGAGTGATAAAAGTTTAGAACGGCTGTCAATTTGTTATTGCTGTGTGTCCCCACTGTGGAGATTTACCCTCTCCATTTGTCCTAGTGACCTCTGGAGCCCAAAAAATTTGAGTTGTAATCACCACAGGAATAGAAAGGAAATATTCCAATAAGGACACTTATTCTGGTGACAATTAAGAGGGGGAACGAAATCCATCAATTTAACTGTTGCCCAAAACAGACTGTTATTGATAACAATCATAGCTGGTTGTGCTCTCAACTGAACTGTCAAACCATCAAATGGCTGGTGTCATATCTGATCACATGTGCAGCACCATGTCAACTGCAGATACATCAGAGGTTAAGATGCCAGCTTTCTTGGCTCTAAAGTAAAGGAGGGTTTAGTTTAACCTTAAGGTAGAAGTCCAGGTCTTTTTTTTTTTTACGTTTTGGAGAGAGTAGGGAAGGGTTGGAACATTCTCAAAATGTTATTGCTGCCTGTGACCCCACTGAAGAGATTTGAACTATGCCAGCAGCAGCAGCAGCAACTAAGACATGTAATGAAGGGAAATCTTTCCCTGGGGTGGCAGAGGGCAAACAAGCCCACTCAGCCTTTTGCTGTTGATAGGCTACTGTTAATTGAAATCAATTTTGTGTGCTATGGCTGCTGTATAACTATCCTAAGGCCTTTGAAGCTAGCTAAGTTAGGAAAATCTTTTTCAACAAATGTGTTAATTGTTGCTTTGGTAGGGCAGCATAGTGGCTAAGTGGTTAGTACTTTTGCCTAGCAGCACTAGGGTCGTCACTTCACATACCAACCACGGCATTACCTGCCTAGAGTTTTTATGTTCTCTCTGGGCCTGTGTGGGTTTCCTCCCACACTCCAAAGACATGCTGGTAGGTTATTTGTCTCGTGTATAAATTGGCTCTAGTATGTGAATGTGAGTTAGGGACCTTAGATTGTAAGCTCCTTGAGGGCAGAGACTGATGTGAATGTGCAATATATATGCAAAGCGGTGTGAAAATTTACAGTGCTATATAACTGTACCAGAAATAAATAAAAAGGTGCAGAAGTAATCTTTTCTTTGTATCTTCCTCACCTCAATTCTTTGAGACTTAACAGAAGATCAATATTATAATGAACTGAAACTCAACATATAATCTTGAAGCTAACAAGCTCACTGCATCTAAGTAGTAAAGTAGTGCTGAATGCAGTTATTTAAAGTGGAGTTTCCATCCCAAATTTTGTTTTAAGTATTGTGCTCATTAGACCTAAAAAAGGAAAAGAAAAACATTTTTTTTTTTTTTAATCTGGAAATGCCTGTTGCTATTCTGTCCCACAAAATCTGCCTTTGGAATCACCTAGGATTCTGATGTCATCTCCCTCTAATGCTCCTGGGAAATGTGTGTCATCATTTCCCAGGATGCAGTGCGCTGTCCAATTATCACCCCCCATCCAAGACTTCCAGGAAATAAGTGCTTGTTGGCTTCACAATGCCCACAAGCAAAATGACAACGGTGTGGACATAGTTTTAAAAACTATCTTTTTTAAATAACTATGCAGAGTGGCGGCGGATTGTAAAATAGTAAGTGACCGGATTTATAGTATAAAAACGCATGATGAAAGGACATACATTTAAAAAATGCTAATTGTGGTTTGAACTCCACTTTAAGAAGGCTTACACTTGGCAGGAATATGTTTCTACCCCGTCCAACTGGTCCTCATATGAAAATCTTTGCATTACATTTAGTCAACTGATTTAGTGATCTGAAAACATGTGCATTTTGTACAGTGGCGTAGCTAGGGTATGGTAGCCATGGAGAGTGCCATGGGCGCCATATGTAGGGGAAGCTGTTGAGTGGCTGGGCAGCAAGGCACTTACCAGGGTCTGCGGGTCTCTTCTTCCCTCCTCTTGAGCATAGGCAGGATCTTCTTTTCAGCACCTTTGCTAATGGACAATGGCAACGCTATCCCTGCTGCGTTCAGCCACAGCCCTCCCCTGTTCTCCCAGGCTTTCCTATTCCATCTGGTCGGATTGGCAGCGCACAAAGAAGGAAGAGGAACATCCGTTTCTCCCTCTCCTCTGTGAAAACTGAGGCCTTAAGTGATGAAGATTTTATCACTTCCAGTATTGGTTTTGCATTTACCTGGCCTTGAAGGGCAGAGGAGGGATCAGGGGTCTAATAAACCCCAGATTTTTTCATAAAGAGGATATGTCACTACCCAAGGTATCACAAGGGATGATAAATATCACTAGTTTTGTTTGCTGTTTTTTTTTTGTTATAGTTATCTGAAAGATGGGTTTCAAATGTTTCGACAGGGGCACAGTTTCAGTGTTTACCATAGGCGCTATTTTCAGTAGATGCATCTCTAAATATGTACTGATGGATGTGGCATGAGAAGGTGATGCTGTTGCCTTTAAGGAGAGGGCATTACAGAAGAGGGGGAGTTGCCAGGAAAGTGCATGAGCAGAGTTGTTCTTTCTTTGGCACTTAATCTGTGGTCCTAACACTAAACAATGAGTGTCCCCACAATGGAGGCACATGCATTCTAATGGATATATGAGGGGAGATGGACTGAAGGGGAGCCACCCCTCCTTAAAGGTGCAGGAGCACACCAAACACCCAGCATGTAGCACAATGGCCGCAAAGGTGTTGGTGTACTGCTGGACCAATACAAGCACCACAGGTGAAACATAAACATGTCCACCGCCCCATCTATAGCTGGCCATAGCAGTAAGTAGCATTAGAAGGCTAAAGCAGATAACAACAAAGCCTGGGAAATGCCCAGGGAAAAACCAAGCCTACTTACCAACCAGCTCGCAGACAACCAATTAACCTGTCTAACAGTATGCGTTAAAAACTAGGGTTTTGTCCGCACGCATTTGCAAACTATTAGGGTTGCAAAGGTTGTCTTGCCACCGGGCCCTGGTGTTTTGCCACTGTGGGGTTCCCCAGCTGTCCTGTCCCTGCTATTGACAGAGCTGGTCTGGCGTCTGTCTCCTTGGCAGTCTATTAGGATCTAGTGCTGGTGACATTATGGGTGCATGCATAGGAAGGCTGGCACTATTGGTTATAGAGAGCTGACCCGCCAGCTGGTCACCTAGCAGCAGTAATGTTGTATAACCTTCTCTGTTGACATGCTGATCGAGATGTGATCCAGGTGATGCTCCCAGTCAGATCTAATAAACAGTATTTATGAGCATCCCGAGTACAACCACATATATATAATCAACCGTATGTTCAGCAGCCATGTGGGCTCTATGCCTGTAAAGTGTGGGCTTTGGTCAATAAAATCACTGATATTTAACACTAGGATTTGACTAGGAGCATCACCTGGATTGCATCCCGATCAGCTTGTCAGAAAAGGCTCCACTGCTGCTAAGCAACCTGCAGGGAGCTCTACTGTCTACAACCAATAGAGATGGGCTTAGTTGTGTTTGAAATTCCACATGCCTGATCTTCCGCCAGGAAGCCAACACTCCACAGTGCTAATCACAGCCAGTGAGACATTTCCTAATATGTGCAGCTGCGGACTGGGAAATGTATCACTGCCTGTGATTAGCGCTGTGCAGTGTGGACTTCCTGGCAGGCTCTGGCATGTGGAATTTTGAACATGCCCAGCCCATCTCCAACAACAAATTGTGCTGGCCCTCCTGTACATCAGCCCCATAAAGAAACCAGCACTGGGTTCCAATCTGCTGCCGCCGCTACCATGGAGACAGAGACCAGCGCTGTGAATAGCCGAGACAGGACAGCAACTTGGTTGGTTTTTCCAGCACTGGTCCACACTGGGAGGATTCCCCCATCCACCTATAATGTGTAGATGGGGAATTGGATTATTTATTTTTATTTTCATTCAACCTAATAGTTGAATGAAAAAAGTGATCAATGTATGGGCTGCCTAAGAGCTAAGACCAGTCATAGACAGTTTAAACTTTAAATCTCAGCTGGTTCAGCAGCAACTGGCTGAGATTTGAATCATTATCGAGCAGATTCTCTTATGATTATTACTAGTGGTTGCTATAGCCACTAGTGATAATCACTGTTTGTCAGGAGAATACAGTTGCTGGGCAGGAGGGATATTCCCCTGTCAGCACTGTCTGTGTTGATGGGGGAATCATGCAAGTTTCTTTACTGCAATCTGTGGATGCAGGAAAAAAATTTGCACCATATATTACCTGCCTAACTGAAAGTGAAAGTAAATTGTGAATGTCTTGAAAGAACAGGAGAGGGGGAGGGAGACAGATGGGGAAAGAAGGGATGGAGATTATGCAGTTCAGTGATTACAGTGTACTGCAGTCCACGGTCCAGGCTAGAATCTCAGGCATCATTCACACACAGCCAGGAATGCTGCTGATTTTAATATTTTTCACCCACACATCCGCTCTCTTCAGATACAGCATGCTGGAATAGTGTGGGCGGGACTGGAATGAGGAGGGGGAGCTGTATTCCTCCCTGCTCGTATGTGAGTATAGTAAGGGGGGGGGTTCTCTGGACTCGCTGGGCTTTGAAAGAGTGTCATAGACTGACACTCGGCTTAGCTTGCAGTCACCACTCTCGGTAATTTACAGGCTGGTTCTCCTGTCCTAAGGATGGGAGAAATCAGTCTGTTTTTTCAGTAACCGAGATATAGGCTTGGGCCCCCCACCCGCCACAGTGCTCGTGGAGTCCTTCCTGCAACTCGCTTTTCTCCGTGCCAATGTGGATGCAGGGGAAGGAGAAGATCGGGCGGCTGTGGTTGTGCATTATGCAGTGCCAGAGAGCAGAGGGAGATGGAGGAATCCCCCGCTCTCCAGCGGCGGCGCAAGCAAAATACAAAAAATTCAAGACATCAAAACACCTAGCTGAGTTTCACGAACATGACTAGTGAATTTTAACTAAGCTAAGTGACCATTGCCTACTACTTTAGTAAATTATATGTAATTAAAATAATATCAGGCTGTTAAATGTTTCACTTATGGTAGGCCCACATAAATGGCAAAATTCTAAAAATAAAATGGCGTTTTTGGGATGGACTGTATACTTTATAACTGTTGAGCCACATTAATAGAGCTAGCAAAAGAACTGAGTGTATATGTTTCTGCCATTCCCAAAATAGGAAGATTGTTTATCAGAGTCAAAGACCGTGTTCCTGTTTTGGTGACACTTTTGTTCCTGACATAATATTTAATTATGGCCTAAACTGAAATAGCAGCTATTGCTTTCACGAAAGAGCAAGTATTGCATCAGCTATAAAATTGCCCATTTAACTTAGAGAGTTCACCTTTGTGGTCATCCTTGTTCTGTACAGTGATGGTATATCATTGTGAAGCTGTTTACTGTAAAGCACAGTTCAGATGAATAAAAAATATATTTGTAGGTAACATACTCTCTTAAATTATAGCTTTTTGTTTACTTACCCTATAAGCTTTCCAGTCTCATGCCGCGTACACACGATCATTTTTCGGGTATAAAAAAACAAAGTTTTTTTGAAAAAGGAAATTTAAAACAATCGTGTGTGGGCGTCAAACCATTTTTTGGGTTCTGAAAAACAACGAAAAATAAATTCGAACATGCTCTATTTTTTAACAACGTTTTAAACAATGTCGTTTTTCGGGTTGTAAAAAATAATCGTGTGTGGGCTTTAACGACGTGAAAAAGCCGTGCATGCTCAGAAGCAAGTTATGAGACGGGAGCGCTCATTCTGGTAAAACTACAGTTCATAATGGAGTAAGCACATTCATCACGCTGTAACAGACAGAAAAGTGCAAATCGTCTTTTACTAACACAAAATCAGCAAAAGCTGCCCCAAGGGTAGCATTATCCGTATGGAACTTCTACTTTATAGTGCCGTCATACGTTTTGTTCGTCACCGCGCTTTGCTAGAGCTTTTTTTTTCCACTATTGTGTGTAGGCAACGTCGTTTTAATGATGAAGTTGAAAAAAAACTTTGTTTTTTCTAGAGGCTGAAAACTTTGTTTTTTACAACCCGAAAAAGTCCTTTCTAATAGTGCAAACATATAGCTTCAGGAAGAGACTGCTTCAGTTTTGGAGTAACAGGGTTTGTGTGGATACCCTCTTAAAGAGGGAATTAAATGTCTTATAATAAAACCCCTTTTTCTTCTTCTGACATTTTGCAAGTGTTACAAAAAAGGTTGCAATATTTTTTATGAATAAGCAACATCTACCCGTGTATGTGGTTTTTGTTCTATGAAGTCTATTCATTCCAAAATCAAATGTTAAAAGCAAAGGAAATCTTTTGAACAACATTCGAATGTTCTGAGAATTTTCCTATGAATTTTCCTAATGCCGCGTACACACGATCGAAAAATTTCCGATAAGAAAATTGTGAATTTTTTTCCGACGGACAACATTAGTAGCCAGCATTTTTATTTATTTTTCCTGCCGAGAAAACCGTGCGTGTGTACGAGGCTTTACTTTCTGCATTTACAATAAAGTTCATATGAAACAAAAAATGGGAACTGTTATGTAGTGAAAAGCGGTAGCCCCTTACCTCCAGCTGATGACAGCAGGAATAGACAGCTGCCGGCACACTAAACCACTGCAACTTAGTGTGTGGGCAATGTGAACCAGCCCTCATGCCGCATACACACAACCGTTTTTAATGTTTTTAACCGTTTTTAATGTCACGGAAAAAACTAAAAAAAAATTTTTTTTCTTGACGTGATTCTTGTCAAGCTTGACTTGCATACACACAATCATGAAAAAAAAAATGCAAAGCGTGGTGACGTACAACACGTACGACTGCACTGTAAAGGGGAACTTCCATTTGATTGGCGAATTTCCCTTCTCATAACCTGCTTCTGAGCATGCATGTTTTTTCCCCATCGTTAAAGCCTACACGCGACTGTTTTCCACGACGTGAAAAACGAAGAGAAAAAATAGAGCATTTTCTACATTTTTAATGCCCATTTTACACGTCAAGAAAATGCTCTGGAGCATACACATGGTCGTTTTTAATGACCAATTTAAAAAATAGAATTTTTCTTGTCATGAAAAACGGTCATGTGTACGCGGCATTAGAAGCATTTACTTAGCTGTCTTAGCGGTGTAGATTTATAACCATCTGAACTATTGCTACAGAATGAAATAACCCTGTTTGCCTAATGCAAAAGTCTCAGTGTTTCTTCTCTGCTGAAACCTTATAGTTCTACAAAAAATATTTAAAAAAGAAGTATAGGTTTCTTTTTTATTTCAGAATTATACTTACCCAGGTGGATGCAGCATCGGTCCCTCAGCGCCGATGCACTGATCGCTTGGTTTTCTCATCTCTGTGAACAGAGAGTTGTAGACTGTCAGTTACAGCTCTCAGCTCATCTCCCTCTGTACTCATTGGAGCGCTGAGCTGTGGAGGGGGCAGGGCGGCCGTCTCCGTGGCCTGCCTGGACTGATATCCGTGATGTCAGAAGAGAGCGGACTTCAGCATGCTCTCTGCTGAAAATGGGTTACAGGAGTGAAAAGCAAACTGCACTCCTTGCGTTTTTGTATTTGTGATTGTATTTATTTATTTCAGGTACTTACATAGTACCTTCAATTTACAAAGTGCTTTACATATACATTGTACATTCACATCAGTCCCTACCCTCAGGGAGCTTACACTTTAACCACTTCCATACAGGGCACTTACGCACCTTCCCGCTCGAGCCAATTTTCAGCTTTCAGCCATGTCGCACTTTGAATGACAATTGCGCGGTCATGCTACACTGTACCCAAACAAATTTGGTGTCCTTTTTTCCCCACAAATAGAGCTTTATTTTGGTGGTATTTGATCACCTCTGCGATGTTTTTTTTTTTTTGCGCAACAACTAAAAAAAGACTGAACATTTTGAAAAAAATAAAGTTTTTATTTGTTTCTGTTAATGTTTTTGTAAATAAGTACGTTTTCTCTTTCAATTATGGGCATTGATATGGCAGCACTGATGGGCACCAATGAGGTGGCACTGATAAGGTAGTACTGATGGGCACCGATGAGGTGGCACTGATAGGCGGCGCTGGTATGCGGCACTGATGGGCACTCATAGGCGGCACTGATGGGCACTGATGGGCGGCACTGAAGGGCACTCATAGGCGGCACTGGGCACTCATAGGCGGCACATATGGGCACTCATGGGCGGCACTGATGGGTACTTATGGGTGGCCCAGATGGGCACTGATAGGTGGGCACTGGGCATGGATTGGCACTGTAGGGTGGCACTGATGAACACTGAGGTGTGGCACTGACGGATCCATGTTGCAAATCAGTGCCCATTTGTGGTAACGAGGTTCCGCCGAAGACTCGTTACCGAGATCGGGGATGCAGGGTGTCAGACTGACACCCCACATCACCGATCGCCGCGATGCGCGCCCCTGGCTCAATATCCTGACAACGTCATATGATGTCCAGTCAGAAACTAGTAACCACTTTGCCGCCGTCAATCTGTCATTGGCAGGCAAGTGGTTAAGATCCCTAACTCACATTCAGACTAGAGACAATTTAGACAGGATTCAATTAACCTATCAGCATGTCTTTGGAGTGTGGGAGGAAACCAGAGTACCCAGAGGAAACCCACGTAGGCACAGGGAGAACATGCAAACTCCAGGCAGGTAGTGGTCATGGTTGGGATTCGAACCAGCAACCCTTTTTACTGCTAGGTGAAAGTGCTATCCACTTCACCACTGTGCCGGGGTTATGGGGTTATGGCATACTTGTACAAGAACGTTACACATTTTGTCATAACATAAAATATTTTTTATGGATAATTTTATTATTGCTACCACATCTATACCTTTTATCCTAACCACTGGTATATTGTAGGCTACTTTCACACTGGGGCGTTGCGCCATCGGCGGTAAAGTATGTGTTTTAAAGTTTTTTGTTTTTTTTTGCTGCACTATTCGGCCGATAGAGGGGAGCTTTTAATTCCTGCTAGCAGCCAAAAAAGGGTTAAAACCGACAGCAAAGCGTGCTGCAGCGGCGGTTCGGCGGCGATGGCAATTGATTTCAATGGGCAGGGGTGCTTTAGGAGCGGTGTATTCACAGCTCCTACAGCGCTTCAAAGATACAGTTGGCAGGACTTTTTTGAGCGTCTTGCCAGCGCACCGCTCCAATGAGAAAGCACTAGGGGTTTCATACTAGGGTAAAAGGCTCTTTTAGGGCGCTTTGCAGGTGCTACTTTTATCGCTATAGCGCAGGGATCCTCAAACTACGGCCCTCCAGCTGTTGCGGAACTACAAGTCCCATGAGGCATTGTAAAACTCTGACATTCACAGACATGACTAGGGCATGATGGGAATTGTAGTTCCTGAACAGCTGGAGGGCCGTAGTTTGAGGACCCATGCTATAGCGCCTTCAAATAGCCTCAGTGTGAAAGTAGCCGTAGTGTGCTGACGGCTCTCCTGCTGCCTGTCCTTCATTAAGGCATGACATGTACTAACACAATTGATGCTGTTACAGGGAAAGTTAGCACAAAGGTCCCAGTAAAATTTTACTATGGGGCCCAATGATTTGTAGTTACTCCCCTGATAACAACCAGTTAAATACCTTTTAACTGAAAGTCAATTTGTTGATGTGAGTTACTAGACTTTGCGTATTACTATTATTCTGTATTTTATATTATGTGTAAATCATAGACTTGTCTTATGGAGCTGACTGCTTGTTTTGCACTTTCCATTGACTCATCAAAATGATCATTGAGTTAGCAATGCATTGACTCAGAGAAGATATCTACATATAGTTAGGCCATCTATTTAGGTGATTCAGATTCTGACCCACTTTCCTTACTGATTACTGCTCAGCAAAATTATGTTTATTAGAGATACTTAGTAAGTGTTAAAGCTGAACTCTAGGCAAACATAATACACACATGAAACTCACATAGGAGATATGTACCCGACTAAGACCTGAACATTGGGAGACAATGGGCAGTTAAAAAAAAAACAGCTGACATTCGGCCTGTGTGTGGTGTATGGCTTTTTGGCCCGCTTCTGTCGATGGGCATTCTGGAAAACCAGCATCTGTACCGACTCCCGATCAGCGCTCTCAGCCAATGGCAGAGAGAGTTGATAAGAGTGTTCTGGCAGGGGGGCCGTCCCCCTGTCAGAACACAATAGCTCAGCAGGGGAGATCGCTGAACTAACCTTGCATGGTTAGTATAGCAGCTCTGGCTGGAGATGACTGTTCTTTAAACCGTGGGGTAGAACAAAAAAACAAATAATGTGTACCTGGTTTAACCTCCCTGGCGGTATGATTCTGTCTGGAATTACGTACCAAAAGCGGTACAATTATTTTGCATGGAAATTCTGCGTTTTATACTGTAGGCCTGCAATTCTTAGGAATAACTCACTTAAATTTGTCCAAACAATAGTCTAGTAAACATCTCTGGTATGATAAAGTTTGAAACACAAAATCATAAAATTATAATATAATAAATAACTATAAATAATTATAACAAATAATAATGTAATTATAATAAAAATTATTCACTAATGTAATCAAATCAAAATTACTGAAATTTGCTCAGTTGCAGAATTGTCGCTGTCATTACTTTTATTTTTTTATGACGAATTTCCCCACAAATCGCTATCGCTCAATTCTGCAAGTGATTATCATTTATTATCGCTGTTTTCTAGCTGCTCTAAAATCACTTTTGACATAAAGGGACACTTTTGGTTGCTATGGACAATCTACAGTTTGCAGGCACAAAAAAAATGTTTTTATTATGTAAAAGAACATGCAGGGCACTGGGCAGACCACTAGGGACAAGGGGGGTGTGTACTTTTTACATACAGTACTGTAATCTATAAGATTACAGTATTCTGTATGTAATGTGTTTGTTTACTTTTTTGAATTTGCCGCCGGTCTCCGCCGCCGTGCGCCGTTACGTCGCAGGGAACGGAGATCGGCGGCGCGCGGGCACTGTGTGAGTCGAATGGAGGACGCCACTCGCTCACACAGCGGGGATGCATCGCTGGATCCAGGGACAAGGTAAGTACAGTATACCCTGCCTGGATACAAGGTAAGCCAGCGCGCTGCAGGCTCTGCATATTTACCCCGAGCGCGACTCGGGGATATCGATTTTTACATAAAAAATCCAACCCGAGTCGCATTCGGGGATACCGCCAGGGGGGTTAAATGGGTTGTAAAGGTAAAAAAATCCCTAAATAGCTTCCTTTACCTTAGTGCAGTCCTCCTTCACTTACCTCATCCTTGGATGTTGCTTTTAAATGTCCTTATTTCTTCTGAGAAATCCTCACTTCCTGTTCTTCTGTCTGTAACTACACACCGTAATGTGAGGCTCTCTCCCTGGTGTGAAGAAAGCCTCTTAAGGGGGGAAAGGGCGAGCAGGAGTGTCAGGACGCCCACACTAACACACAGCTCTTTTCTCTATCTGCAAAGAAGAGAGCGTCCTGAACCTCCTGCTGGCCCCCTACCCCCTCAAGAGGCTTTCTTCACACCAGGGAGAAAGCCTTGCATTACTGTGTGTAGTTACAGAAAGAAAGCAGACTGCGCAAAAACACTCAAAAAAATATATTCAAAGCAGCTGAACACTGAAGGTCAATAGAATCCTTGAGTAGAGTACATAAAAAAAGCAGTGCAGCGCTAAACAAAAAATAATAATAATAAATAATAATAATAAAATGAGTCCAAAAGAATAATAAATAAAAAAGTGATCAATCAGAATGAAAATGGTTAAAAAATCTCTTTGATAGTCAGTAGGCTGCTCAGATGAACTCCTTAAAAGCAAACAATTATCCTCTACCAGGAGTACAAACCGCTCACCTGAACGAAAGGACCTCTGTGTGAGCAGCAGGTCAAAAGCACTTGTCCCTCAACCAAGGGGGGGGGGGGGGGGGTTCACCAAGCCGTGTCTCCGCACGTCCTCCTTTTCTCCAGAGACTCCAGATGATGGATGGTCATCCAATACACTCACATATGGAATGTTGTCATGGAAAGGTATAAAACAAACACATATTGCTCTCCGTATGATCACAATACAAATAAATTTAATAAAAAAAGGTACTCACAAATATAGCACTATATCCTAGTGCATAGAAAATGGGTATACAACAATAAAAAAAACAGGTAGGTGGCTGTCCTGACATCAATAAGAGGCCCCCGCATGCGTATCATCCCAAGGCACAGGACTTCTTCAGCGGATATGGGGCTAATGTGTCAGGATTTAATATATAGCACGATACGCGTGCGGGGGCCTCTTATTGATGTCAGGACAGCCACCTACCTGTTTTTTTATTGTTGTATACCCATTTTCTATGCACTAGGATATAGTGCTATATTTGTGAGTACCTTTTTTTATTAAATTTATTTGTATTGTGATCATACGGAGAGCACTATGTGTTTGTTTTATACCTTTCCATGACAACATTCCATTTGTGAGTGTATTGGATGACCATCCATCATCTGGAGTCTCTGGAGAAAAGGAGGACGTGCGGAGACACGGCTTGGTGAACCCCCCCCCCCCCCATTGGTTGAGGGACAAGTGCTTTTGACCTGCTGCTCACACAGAGGTCCTTTCGTTCAGGTGAGCGGTTTGTACTCCTGGTAGAGGATAATTGTTTGCTTTTAAGGAGTTCATCTGAGCAGCCTACTGACTATCGAAGAGATTTTTTAACCATTTTCATTCTAAATGATCACTTTTTTATTTATTATTCTTTTGGACTCATTTTATTATTATTATTTATTATTATTATTTTTTGTTTAGCACTGCACTGCTTTTTTTATGTGTGTAGTTACAGACAGAAGAACAGGAAGTGAGGATTTCTCAGAAGAAATAAGGACATTTAAAAGCAAAATGGAAGGATGAGGTAAGTGAAGGAGGACTGCACTAAGGTAAAGGAAGCTATTTAGGGGGAAAAAAGTTTACCTTTACAACCACTTTAACCACTTCAAAACCCCACGCTGTCATATGACGTCCAAAAAGGGGGATCTCTTATCCTGGGTGGACGTCATATGACGTCCTGTACTTTGTGCGGTGATATCTGAATGATGCCTGCACCTAGAGGCATCATTCAGATATCATTTTGTTCCGACGGCGATCCTGCGCACCATAAGAATGATCATAGCGGCGGTTCCGGACATCCCCCATCCTGCCACCATCCGGTGCTTCTCCGGGCTCTGGCATGCCATCGGGGGCCCGAAGAAAGGATCGCCGTGCACCGGATGGGAGACATAGAAATGACTGGTCATCTCGCCCGGGTACCTGTAAGTAAACAAACCGCAATTGCGGCTAGTAAGAATGAGATCTGTGATTTTTTTTTTACAATGTCATTCTTTTCAGCCGGGAGGAGAGATGTGGGGTCTTACTGACCTCACATCTCTCCTTAAAGAGGACCTGTCACACACTATTCCTATTACAAGGGATGTTTACATTCTTTGTAATAGGAATAAAAGCGATACATTTTTTTATTTTTATTTTAAAGTGTAAAAAAATAAATAAATAAGTAAAATAAAAAATAAATAAATACAATTTATGGAGGTGGGTTTTAATGCCCTGTATTGAAATGGTTAAGGATTTGTTTTTTTCTATCCAGCCAGGTCTGAACTGTACACAACTCTACTCTGTTGTTCAGGGACTGCGAGAGGCCATTACAAAAAAAAAAAATCAGGCGCTTACACTAATTGCAATATCACATTTAATAAAGTATTAATGAATACAGACATACATAATTTTGTATGTTTTATATTTGCCCAGTGTTCAGCTTAAGTGTATGATAACCTTGCATAAAGCAATGTATTTCCTTATGATAAAGATTTAATAAGTTATATATATATATATACATACACAGAGGCATAGTTCCCAGGATCTTAGAAAAGAAAAGGAAGGTTAATGCATTCCAGGGGCTAAACCAGTACTTTATAGCATGCATTCCTAGCAATCAAAGTAAGCTGGTAGAAAATAGTACCTTTGCATTTAACAAGCACAGGGCCAATGTCAAGCACTCGGTAGAAATCCACAGGGGAACATTAAATATTTCCCTCTGCAATTTCTCTGTTTATATGCTGAGGAACAAACATACACCTAAGAATGCTTTCTTCCACAGAGCACATTATATGATTGCTAGTTACAAAAATATATAAATAAATGCAAAGAAATTCTCTCATCCACAAGGAAAAAGGAAATTCTGCCTGTCCATCTTTTTGTATATATACAGATACAGTATATACAGATGGCAAACATACTTTAATGGCAATTTATAATCATTATTTTATTTGTAGGTAAGAGATCTGAGATTGTAATTATGTAAATAAAGTAAAGCATGTAAAATAAAACAGGAAATAATAATAGGAAAATATTAATAATATAATTAAAATAACAATATAATTCTATAGCGCTTTTTTTCATAGGGGTCAAAGTGCTGATTGAATTATAATTTTCAAAGAGAAAGATTTGTCAGGTGTTGCTATAATCTTATGCCACGTACACACAATTGGAATTTCCGACAAGAAAAGTTTGATGTGAACTCTTGGATGGAAATTATGACCGTGTTTAGGCCCCATCTGACTTTTTGTGTCAAAATTTCTGACAGCAAAAATTTGAGAGCTGGTTCTCAAATTTTCCGACGGGAAAAGTTCTTGTCTGAAATTCCAATCACCTGTACGCAATTCCGACGCTCAAAAAAACATGCCTGCTCAGAATTATTGAACTTAATTTTTCTCGGCTCGTTGTAGTGTTGTACTTTACAACGTTTTGTGAGATCATGTGTATGCAACATAAGTTTAAGGCAAAATTCAGTCGGAAAAAAAATCCATGGTTTTCTTGTCAGAATTTCCAATCGTGTGTATGCGGCATTAGGCGACTGCAAGTACCTTGAATCTGCATGCAAAGAGTGTGTTTCCTGGACAATGGATCTTTCCTACTCTCCCCCCAATCCCTAGCACTCACCTGACTTCTCTCACTGTTCCAGCACTGTGTTGGCTACAGCACCGCTCTCTCAAATTCCTATCAGGAGGGTGTGAGTGTGTGGCTTAAGGCCGTACACACGATACAAAAATCAGAAGTAAAACTTTGTCCGACGATTGATCTGCTGATTTTCGGATTGTTAGTATGCGGCTTCCGACAGCCGATTCCAGTTTTCGTACGAAATAAGCAAGATGTGCAGACTATAAAATTTTTGTCATATGTGGACTCTACGTCCGATTTTCATTTAATTAGTATGGTTTTCATAAGAGCAAAATCGTAAGAGCAAGACTACGCATGCTCAGAAACGAAAGAATAACCTCTTTTATTATTATAGACAAACATAGCCTTTTTTATCACTTTAAAGCGGAGTTCGCGCCGAAAAAAAAATAATTTAAAGTCAGCAGCTACAAAAAGTATAGCTGTTGATTTTTAATAATCTGACACTCAACTGTCCTACGATGCAGAGATCTGGGCGTACGAATCCCCGCTCCTCTTCTCTTCCTCTCCACAGCGCTGGCATCACTACTGTGGGCACCCAGCTGTGGCACGCACTGCCATGCTGCACGCTGTGATTGGCCAGGCAATATTCTGGGATCCGAAGATTGCAGGGATGGAGGGGAAGAGGAGAACTTCCTTTCAGTGCCGCGGAGCCCCGGGAGGAAGTGGGAGCAGGATGCCTCTAAAAAGAGAGTATCTGCCCCCCCTTCCCCATAAAAATGACATGCCAAATTTTTTTCCACAGTGTGGGAAAATTAAACAGGCCTGTTATCTGCTGTTGCACTTACCAGTGATAATCTCTCAGAAACTGGTTTTGGGATTTTGTGGCCTGGTCAGTATGTTTTTTCTTATACTGTCTTTCCATCTAACAGCCAGGTGGAAGGCTATGAGGACTCCTCTTTGTTTGAAGGATGCAGAGGCTGTGTAGACTTGGGGATATGAGGAGCTCAAGAATTTAAGGGTGGAGCAGGTTGTAAATTGTGTTTCCTGTAGACAAGTCATATGCAGTAGCGAGAGAGCGGAAGGCATAAGTGCGTTTGTGTGAGGAATTGAGCCCTTGGACATTAAGAGTAAAAACATTTAAGGGGGTCATAGGTTCTGGCATGGATCATATTACAATGGTTGTAGTGCATAGTGTTGTTGATTATTAGGGTGCCCCTGGGATAGAAAGGAAAGGAAAGCTTTGAGTAGCAAGTGGAGTGGAAAGTTAGGGAAGCAAGAAAAGAGTGAATAGGTTGTTTGATTCCATTGTGTGTAATGCACGGTCATCAGTGGCGGGTGGTGCTTCATTTTTGGGGGGGGGGGCGCAAACAAAACACCAAACAACCCCCCCCAACGTCACTCGCAGACAATGTGACCTGCAGACAGACAGAGGGATAGATTGGACAGGACAGAGACAGATAGATATACAGATAGATAGATTATATATCTATCTGATTATCTGTCTAATTATCTATCTGTCTGATTATCTGTCTGGGTATCTATCTATCGGATATTCAGATAGATAGATAATCAGATAGACAAATAGATTATTAGATAGATAGATAGATAGATAGATAGATAGATAGATAGATAGATAGATAGATAGATAGATAGATAGATAGATAGATAGATACCCAGTCATATAATCAGACAGATAGATAGATAATCAGATAGATAGGCAATCTATCTATCTGATGTATCTATCTATCTATCTGATTATTATCTGATCAGATAGATAATTAGATAGATAGTCTATATGATTATCTATCTGATAGATAGAGAGATAGATAGATAGGTACCCAGATAGATAATCAGACAGACAGATAGATAGACAGATAGACAAATAGATAAATCAGATAGATAATTAGATAGATAGATAGATATATAATTAGATAGATAGATAGATAGATAGATAGATAGATAGATAGATAGATAGATAGATAGATAGATAGATAGATAGATAATCAGGTAGACAGAGAGAGACACACACAAAGAGAGAGACAGAGAGAGAGAAAGAGAGAGAGACACAGAGAGACAGACAGAGACAGACAGAGAGAGACACAGAGAGAGAGACACAGAGAGAGAGACAGAGAGAGACACAGAGACAGATAGACAGAGAGAGGCAGAGAGAGACAGACAGAGAGAGGCAAAGAGAGAGACAGAGAGAGACAAAGAGAGAGACAGAGAGAGAGACACACACAGACAGAAAGAGACAGACAGAGAGAGAGAGAGACACACAGAGAGACAGAGAGAGACACACAGACAGAGAGAGAGACACACAGAGAGACAGAGACACAGAGAGAGAGAGACACACACAGAGAGAGAGAGAGACAGAGAGAGAGAGAGACAGAGGCAGAGAGAGAGACAGAGAGAGAGAGACACAGAGAGAGAGAGACACAGAGAGAGAGACACAGAGAGACAGAGAGAGACACAGAGAGAAAGAGAGAGAGAGACACACACACAAACAGAGACAGAGAGAAAGACAGACAACGAGAGAGAGAGAGAGAGAGAGAGAGAGAGAGAGAGAGAGAGAGAGAGATAAGCAGCAGCCCCACCTCCCCAGTTCACTCCGAGTCCTGTGTTTGTGTAAGATTATCATCAGTGACAAGCAGCTAGCGGCGCTAGTACTGCCAGTGACAAGCAGCAGTGGCGGCCCCCCTCCCCTCCCCCCGCAGTTCACTCCGAGTCCTGCCGCCCAGCCACACTAAGCTCTGAAGCAGCAGTGTGCACTCGCAACAGCTTCAGGTTTCCCCCCACCTCAATGTGCTGATCAGACATCTGATCGGCACATTAATCGGGGGGGGGGGAACCCAAAGCTGTTGCGAGTGCACACTGCTGTTTCAGAGCTTAGTATGGCTGGGCGGCAGGACTCGGTGTGAACTGCGGGGGGAGGGAGGCCGCCGCTGCTGCTGCTTGTCACCGGCAGTACTAGCGCCGACTCCACAGTGAGAAGTCTTCAGCTGCGCTGGGGCTCGGTGGTGGTGGCGGGGCTGGCAGGCAATGAATGCAGGGGTGCTGGCATGGGGGAGGGAGCCGTCTGTTCCTTACCTTCAAATTGTTGGCGCTACTCCTCCATGATGCCCCCACACGTGCTCCAGCTACCACCAGAATACCGGAAGTGATGACATATTAATGGCACTGCCCACTGACCTCTCCTCCAGTCCCCGCCAAGCCAATACCATGACAACACTAGTTATACTAGCAAATGAAATGACAGTGGGAGTGTGTGCGGGCGCACAGCTTGCACCCTGCACACGCCCTAAACACGGGCAAATCAGCTTCCCAGCCTGCAATCAGCTGATTGCAGGCTGGAAAGCTTCCCATAGACCGCCGCATGTCCGGCGCCTGTTCACTCTTAAAGTGACATATATTTATTTATTTTTTACAGCTGGGGGGCGGCGCCCGAGCGCCCCCTATGGACAGGCCGCCACTGAGTCGGACACAGTGGGGGAAGCAGTGATCAACCTCGGGTCACCACGACCAACTTGCATTATGTACATTAGACGTGATGTTGTGATGAGTGTAAGTGGGGTCCAGCAATGTGTGAGCTACTGTGGTTTTCAGATATTGGTTGCAGATGGGAAGAGACGGCAACTGTGTGGGTAAGGAAAGGTGATAGAAACTATTCATAAGAAACTCATGAACTCCCTATTAAGGTATTTCGTAAGAGTATGGCGTATCTGTTATTTAACAATAAGAAAACGCCTTGTTTGTTGGGAGTGTTAACTGTGATTTGAAACACAGCCAAAGCTTAAAAAGAACATTTTCAGATAGACCTTGGAACTTTAGGTATATCAAACAGTAGGTGACTTGGCACAATGGGAGAAGGGGGAGTTGTTGGAGGATTGCGGAATAAAAAAAGAACATAGAGAACAGTAGTTATTGAAACATAACCCTTTGTAAGAGATTACATAGTGCAGCCTATACTAGTGAGCCATTCAGGGGGACTTCAGTGTTGAAGTTAGACTGCTAGAGACATAATTCCAATATGGGCGCCAGGAGCAAATACATTTACAAACAAAAAGGAGGGGAAGTGGGGGGAGGGTTGTGATAATTCAGTGGCCTACTTAAAAAAGCAGGTTTTGGAAGGGGGTCAGAGGTGATGGAATGGTCATCAATTGCAGGGGAGATGCTCCTGGGGTCCATAGGGCCTGGTGGTGAGAAATATTCAAAGCCAGGTGTGGGGAGGAGAGGAAAAAGATAAGAGAGGGGGGAGATAGGAGGGGGAGAGGAGGGAAGGGAGTGGGATGTGGGAAGGGAGAGGCATTATGAAATGAGGGGAGAAGGGCTATTTAGAGGACAGTGTCTAGTCCCTGTATAAAGGTACTGCTGTAAAGTACCATGCTGTGGATGTAAAAGGCACTTGTGTTGGGTCTAATTGACCAATGTCCAGGAAGGCAGGAAGTTTGAGGAAACTAATAGCTAGGGTGTAACAATCGCTACTTGATTAGAGTCTGCATTGGAGTGGGTGTAAGGGAAATTGAGAAGACAGTTCAAGGGAGAGTCGTTCAGTTCATGAAACCGGCTTAGGCTGGTGCTTGTTTGTGGGTGCTTGCATTATTTTTGACTCTGGGGGAAGCGTTAAATGTCTGCGAGGAGCAGGATGCGGTTCGGCAACGGGTTCCTTCAGGAGTGGGGTCAGCTGAAAGTAGATGAAGGTCATGGAGGGTAGCTTGGAGATCTGCTGCGGATCTGCACATGTAGTGGGTTCCTTGGTAAGAGAAACTGACAGAAAAGGGGAATCCCCATATGTAGGTTATGTGACGCTGCTGTAGGACTTTTAAGTGGGGTTTCTTGCGCGTTCTTAGAAATGGTCAGGGGGAAAGAATCTGGAACATTTGATAGGTGTGGCTCTGGAAGGCTAGAACGCCTTTGTTCTGGGCTCCTATCATAAGCTGTTCTAGCCTTCCAGAGGCTGTTCATAAGCTGTTCCTTAGTATGAAAAAAATGTATCTTAACAATAATTTCTCTGGTTTTCGTAGGGCCAGGGCTCTGTGGACTCTGTCCATCTCCAGACATTTGTAGGGTGTAATGGTCACCACCGTTTACGCCCTTCCATCAACCCATGACAAGCTTATCTGACACACAAACAAATCGGCAGACATGATCCATTCCATTTCCCAGAATACCGAGACTGACCGTTCTGTTCTCTAGTTCCAAAATTAAAGAATACTTTATTGGTTTCTTAGCTTGCTTATATCCAGTACAGCATATTAAAGTTAATCACAGAACAATGCAATCCCCACCCCCTAATCATACACTGGGGCTAATTAGCGTGTCGGGATCCTCCGGGGTAATTGACCACGCTATAGAAAGTGCACCTCAACTCAACTCAACTCAACTCAACTCAACTCAATTATCTAGACATTTCGGCACCGAGCCTGACGAGACCTATCACATTCCTTTATCAATAGAATTGACATGCTAATTCAATACATCTGAAGAGAGACGTGTGATCTTGAATACCCAATTTTAAGTGTAAACACAGGGCTTTAACCACTTAAGGACCCCCGCACGCACATATACGGCCACAGAATGGCACGTACAGGCACAAGGGCGTAAATTTACGTCCCCGCCTAAGTGCGGTTCTGGGGTCCCATCGGGACCCCCTCCGCGGCGTGCGGGGGTCCCCCTGGCTCCGGGAGCGATCCGGGATGAGCGGGCGGATGTCGGCTTTTACCCGCCCCCCCACGATCGCTCCCAGCCAATGTGCGCGCTCCCAGCTCCTGTCACTTCCTCCTCCTGTGTTTACACAGGAAGGAGGAAATGATGTAATCTCTCATCGCAGCGGTGTTTCCCACCGCTGCTGATGAGAGAAGACATCACAAGTAAGTGTGCACCAACACAACACTGACACACACTCACATAGGCACATTAACGCCTTGTGATCGCCCCCCCACCCCCCCTGTCACAGTGTCACTGAATGCAGTGATCTAATCACTGCATTTAGTGTCAGTGTGACAGGCAGTGTAAAAAACAGTTAGTGTTAGGTCCAGGGTAGCCCCCCACCCCCCCCTAATAAAGTTTTAACCCCCTGATCACCGCCCTAGTTAACCCTTTCACTCCCTATTGCCAGCATCACTAAGCGATCATTTTTCTGATCGCTGTATTAGTGTCGCTGCTCCCGCTAGGTAGCTATTTTTTTTTATTGCGATTTTTTTTTTTACTAAAGACATGTGGCTAAATAAATTTTGGCCTTAATGTTTGACTAAAATTTAGTTTATTTGATTTTTTTTTTAACAAAAAGTAAAAAATAGTGGTTTTTTTTTCAAAAATGTCGCTCTATTTTTGTATATAGCGCAACAAATAAAAATCGCAGAGGTGATCAAATACCACCAAAAGAAAGCTCTATTTGTGGGAAGAAAAGGACGCAAATTTTGTTTGGGAGCCACGTCGCACGACCGCGCAATTATCTGTTAAAGCGACGCAGTGCCGAATCGCAAAAACACCTTGGGTCATTTACCAGCGTATTGGTCCGGGTCTTAAGTGGTTAAACAGTTTTATCACACAATGAAAAGGTCTGTCAGGAGCAGATGCAATTAACACGTTTCAAAAGAATGTGTCCACACATTGAAGAGCCAACAACTTGTGATATCTCAAGACATCCTGCAAACATGAATTATTATTAATGTCCCATCTCATGTAATACATGAATTATGATTTTATTAGCCACCCTACGCCCAAAAGGGCACAGGGTGGACTTAGACCCAGGAGTTATTAGTGCCGCGGGCACAGGAGTATCTTTCATCCTTCCAAAGTCTCTGGTTGTCACGGTTCATTCCGTTACATAGGGTAAGGAGGGAGCCAGCACCTAAAACATTCCGGTCACAGTTGCTTGGAGGTCTATAATTGTTTCAGGGAGAAAGCAAATGCAGAGGTTAGAGCAGCGGGCCCTATTTTTGTAGTCTTCGAGGCACATCTGGAGGGTGATGTTTTTGTCACGGAGGGCTTCAAGGTCATCAGAGTGGTTGGCCATCATGACCTCCAGGTCGTCCATGCATTGTTTCAGAGCTGCTGTGTGGTGTCCAATTTCGCGTATTTCCCACAACAGTCTCTCTGTTATGCGGTCAGATGTTTGTTTTAGAGCTTTGTTAAGCATCCGCTCAAATTGATGGAACAGGTCTGGTGGAGAGGTGTCAGAGTGGAAAGCTAGGGGTGTGATCCCGAGGTCTGTATCGACTCACTATATGCTGCAGCAATCTGCAGTGTCTGCTTGTGCTGGCTGGATGTGCTCGGCTGTGAGGAGGAAGAAGATGCCACCACCATCTTGGAAGAGGCCCGTGCTAGGACTTTGCGGATGGTTTTCAGCTTATACTTCTGTTTGGTGCCGCCATATACCATCCCAGTCGGGTCTGGTGGGTGTCTGCTACTCAACAGGGCAGCAGGTGTGAGGAGCGTTCCTGGGCTCCAGTTTTTTAATGGCCGCGGAAGTCCATGAGCAGCAGAGCTCTAGTCAGTCATGTCCTGCTAGGATGGCTCTGCGCATGCGCCCCCGAGGCTGAAACTTTTTAAACATAGCTGGTGTGATATGTTACCTCTTTTTAGTTGTTGATAAATGGAAGAGCAGTATGGTAATGCACAAGGTAGTGATCTGTCCATACAATGGGATTTGTAGTTAAGACTGCTACACATGGGCCGAATATTGGCCGGTATCATCCAGTTTAACAGAAACTGGTCATCATTCAACCAGTGTGTACAGTAGCTTGTCTGACATAAGCCGGCCTAACGCCTAATGTTGAATGGGCATGCTAGAAAACCAGTAGCTGGGCGGTGTGTTCTGTTTGGGGGAGGGGTTCCTCTGTAAGGCCTGGTTCTCCCCAATGTGTTTTTTTGTGCTTTTTGCAGAAACACACAACAATCCATTTAACATGGTTTACTATGGGACACGTTCCCATCAATATTTTTTTCAGCCGCTGCACTTTTGGAAAAGGGTTATGGACTTTTTAAACGCAAAACGGTGCTTTTTGGTTCAATGAGCGGAGAAGCTGCAGATAAACATGTAGTGCATTTTTGCTGCAATCGTGTTTTTTAATTTGCACAATAACAACAAATAGGCCAAAAAAATGCAAAACGCATAAAAAAAGCAAACAAAATGTGCATGCAAAAATACAAAAAACACTGCAGAAATGGATCAAAAGCAAACTGCATAGGTGTGAATCAAGCCTTAGAACACAATAGCTTAACAGGGCATCACTGTACTAACATCACATAATTAGTACATTAATATCCTCACAAGCTGCTCAGTTTTTTTTTCAATCAGCCCCTTGGGTTTAAAAAAAAAACTGCGTGTACCAGGCAATATATAAGCTGTATACGATCTTTTGGGTGAATAACAGATGATACATCTTGAGTAAATCCCAAGCACTGTCAGAGAAATTGGGTTTTAGTACATTTTGACTACAGAAGTGAATTGAAAAGTAGATGTATTTATTATACAAGCCTGCAGGGAGAGCTCCAGAGAGAGTATTGAATTCAAGTTTACTCTGACTATCTAGGGGTAATACAGTAGGTGTGTTACTGGCCAGAGCATCAGGTGAAAACGGGAGGGGGGGGGAATACTAAAAAAGAGAAAATTAATGCAGCAACCACATCTAATGATTGGTAAGCTGCAATTAATAAATGTTTTGGTTTTGCATTGAGTACTGATTTAGCCACTAGGCGTCAGCGCTATAGCCGAATGACGGCCACAGCGCGGACCCCAATTGCCGGGAGGCCGTCAATAGACAACCTCCCTATCGCGCTCTCCACTGGTGCACACGGGGCGCGCTGTGAACACCCGAGTCACTGAAACTCCCAGCCCCTTACCACATGATCAGCTGTCAGCCAATGACAGCTGATCACGTGATGTAAATAAAAGTTCTGCAATCGTTTTTTTTCTCCTCAGCCGATTACCGACTTATGTGCAAGGGACATTGGTCCCAAAGAGGAAGGAGGCATATCTGCCTCATCTGTGCAATCCGTACCCCCTGACAGTGCCTTCTGCCATTGCCAGTGTCCACAGTGCCCACCAGTGCCACCTATCAATGCCCACGAGTGCCACCTATCAATGCCCACCATTGGTGCCAATCAGTGCCACCTAGCAGTGCTGCCTTTTAGTGTAACCTAGCAGTGCCCATTATTGCCACCCATCAGTGGCCATCACTGCCACCCATCAGTGCCCATTACTACCACCTATCAGTGCCCATCACTGCCAGCTATCAGTTCCACTTCTCAGTGCAAACCAGTGCCACCTATCAATGCCATTCAGTGCCACCCATGAGTGCCACCCCTGTGTCACCTCTCAGTGCCCACCAGTGCTGCCCATCAGTGCCCGCTGGTGCCACCTATCAGTGCCGTATTATCAGTGCCCATCAATGCAGCCCATCGGTGCCCATCAGTGCAGCCCATCGGTGCCTATCAGTGCAGCCCATCAGTGCAGCCTCATCAGCATACATCAATGAAGGAGAAAAATTACCTGTTTGCTAAATTTTATAACAAAATATAAAAAATATTTGTTTTTAAATTCGGTCTTTTTAAAAAAAAAAAATAACATACAAAAAACACAGCGGTGATCAAATACCACCATAAGAAAGCTCTATTTGTGGGAACAAATAATAAAAATGTCATTTGGGTACAGTGTTGTATGACTGCGCAATTGTCATTCAAAGTGCATCAGTGCTGAAAGCTGAAAATTGGTCTGGGCAGGAGGGGGGTTTAAGTGCCCAGTCAGCAAGTGGTTAATCAAAACTGAATGTTTTATAAGCCATATTACTGTGTTCCACTTTCCTATTAAAGTGGTTGTAAACCCACTTTATTGACTTTTACCTACAAGTAAGCCTATAATAAGGCTTACCTGTAGGTATAAAGACTATCTCCTAAACCTGTACGGTTTAGGAGATATTCCCCTCGCAATGCGCAGCGGTGCATGCGCAGGGGGGAATCTACGGCCAAAGGACCGGCCACCGCCGTCCTGGCCGGATTTAAATCTCCCGCGCGCATGCGCGGGAGTGACGTCATCGCCGCTCCAGCCAATCACAGCACTTGGAGCGGCCATACCCGGAAGACACGCCGAGTCAAGATGAGATCTCGCTCGGCGTGGACCAGGTAAGTTTCCTACACCTCGTTCCGAGGTAAGTATTTCATAATGAGCAAATATGCGGTGCATACTAGCTCATTATGACTTTTGCCTTGCAGGTGTGGGGGAATTTTTTTTTTTTTTTTTTGCGGTTTACAACCGCTTTAAGAAGAAAATGTTTCAAATAGAGGTTGCTTTTCAATAACCTAGGCATTAAAGTCTCCAAATATGAGTATTCTGGGATGGTCTACGACCAGCACACTCCAACTGTCCACACCATTGTGAACTTATCTTGGGCAATGAAAAACGAAGTAGTTGCTTAGTACTGCAGCTTCTAGAATGGGTCCTGTATTTTCACCTAGCCATGTTCTTCCCAGAATACAATGAGATCAGCTGCTATGACCGCTGTCTTATTCCTTATTAGTCTGCCATTACAAAGAGTGGTTGTGATGCAGTTAGCACCTAAATTCTTTTGCTTTTCATTTTTAGCACCCTGGGGTTTAGTCAGGGAGATCCTCACAAATTTACTTTTCAGGATTAGTTATCTTGGTCAATTGATAAAGATCTGTTGATTTCTCCCTTAGTTTGGCCTTGCTGTGCTTTTCTCTTCTACCACTAGGTGGCTGGATACTTGGTGGTACTAGATATGAGAAGGGCAACCCAATGTCAGGGGTTTTCTTGGATTCCTTGGCCTGCTGGGTAGGGTGACCAGACATCCCCAGTTTTAGGGGACAGTCCCCTGATTGAGGACACTGTCCCAGGACCAAGTTTGTCCCTGGTTTTGTCCCCAGATTGGATTTAATAGGGGGCAGGGGCAATTTCAAAGACAATCAGTGCAGAATAAAAAAAAAAGAATTACACCCCCCGCTCTGCCGTGTCTACTAGAATAGGGGGGTTGTATTTTTCCCATTATCTGTGCCCCTTTCTGATGATCATGTGCTGGTCGGAGCGGAGGGAATATTTCTTCAGTTTCGCTCACATGTTCTTCTGCCTTGGCTCAAGTCCTGGCCAGCCACCTGCCTATCTCCTTGCCTTCCCTGGCGGAGTGATCTTCCTCCGCTCCCCATCCTGTAGGGGCCTGAAGAGTAAGACTTGAGAGGCTGTGAGGCAGGCGGCAACGGGCAGAGAGTCACTGATTGTTGCCATTTGCCTTCCCTGGCAGAGTGATCTTCCTCCGCTCCCCATCCAGTAGTAGCCGGGGCCTGAAAAGTAAGACTTGAGAGGCTGTGAGGCGGGCGGTGACGGGCAGAGAGTCGCTGATTGTGAATAGATAGTAAAGAAAAAATATGTCCCCGGATTTCATTTTAAAAATCTGGTCACCTTACTGCTGGGAGAACCTATATATTCAGGTGAGGTTAGGTCATCTATGTTCTGTTCCACCTGGACGGCTGTCTGGGTGGACGTGTGTTGTGTGCCCTGGGCAGCGCAGTGACGTCACCACGCTGATGTGAGGAGGAAGGGTTCCTTGGTATGCCGGCCGGCAATTTTTAAACGCTGTTTTTATTTTGGATTTTTGTAAGTACAATCCTTTTTTTTTTATAAATGTAACTATTGCGGAGTTACGCTATGGTCTCCCTTGTTTCTGTTTATACTTGACCTATTGGTCGCATGAGCACAGAAGAAGCCTTGAGACCCGAAATTTCCACCCTGTGTAAATCCATCTTGGTGTCCTCTTTTCCTAGAGGTTTAAGGCGGCGGCTGGGTTATAGCTGATTGTCAAATTGGGCTTGCCCTCTGGTAAGCGGCCATTACATTCGGTGGTGGGCTTCTCACTTGGATTGTATATGGAGTCACTGCGGTGTTGTCTAATCAATACTTAGAGGATCAGGATACAATATAAACTGCTGTTTGCCGTTTTACTCTGTCTAGGGGTATACCCATTATATTTATCCTCCTGTGCTTGTTGACTTTTTATACATTTAAGATTTGGCACAGCTTTTTTCTTTTTATTGTTGTTTTGTGCCCTGGGCTGCTAGGCCGGAGACTAGGGGCATCTGGCTGCTAGACTGTGTGAGGGCCTATCCAGAAGTAAAGAGAGCAGTGCAGGGTTGTGGTTGCAGCTTGCAGTCCAACCAGAAGTGACCGTTCTGCCAGCCGAAGAACCTGTCAGTGGTCAGAGGTAGAAGGAAAGCTGCCGCCACAAAGGGACGACCAACCTTTACCAGGGACCACAGTAAGTGACTAAAGGTGGAGAATCGCAAAACTGAAAACTCACTAAAAAATGCATAGGTGTGAACCAGGCCTTAGGCTGCATTCACACCTATGCATTTTTGTGCTTTTTGCATTTTCCAGATTTGCACTACAGAACGTGTTCCATAGGAAACCATGTTAAATGGACTGTAGCACAAAAAATGCATAGCTGTAAATTCAGCCTTATACAGTAGGAATCAGAGAGCCCTGCTCGTTAGAGCTTACAATTTAAAAGTATATCACATGTGATCACCCCTGTGCTCCACCAAACACAGCCTCTTACGAGAGATATCAGACCTTTAACATTAAGGTCATAAAAGCATGAGGACTATCCGGGGTAACTGTCAGTTAAACCCCCTCAGGCAGGCATTACAACTCCTCAAATGTCAGAAATGGACCCTGGAGACCATGGAGATACTGCTACACACATTTATTATAAAAAGCACCAATGGGGACTTACGTGGGGAAAACGAAAATACAGCATGTATCAGCCAAACACTGTCTGCCGGCAGAATAAATAGAAAACTTACAGATACAGAATCCTATACCTACAGGTGATCCAAAGGGAAAGTGGGAAAAATAAATCCCTATAAAACATGGTTCAATTTGCTGCAGCGTGGGAAAAATAAACTCCTTTCTGATTTCCCAGAAGGCAATCACATATTCTCTGCTTCAACAATCTCTGGTGTTCCATAAATGCTAACATCAAATTATATTTTGTGCATTTAGGAATGCATTCAGCTCTATTTTATTGCATTTCAGTGCCTTTTTCATGCGGTCTTGTGCATTTCCCCCCTCTCGTCATCTTGATTTAGAACATGTGCCTTTCAGTGCATTTCTGGTGTGTTTACATACATTTAAGTGCTTTTTTTGTTTTAAATGCATTTTTCCAGATGCATTCCATACAGAAAAATTGCAGCATGTTCTACTTGTGTTGACAGCACTGGAACACACTTCACTTATGTAAACTAGGACTATTGGAATACATGGAAAACACTGCACAATAATTGTGTTTTGATATTTTTGAGGCAGATTAACCACTTCAATACTGGGCACTTTTACTCCCTTCCTGCCCACAGCAATTTTCAGCTTTCAGCCCTGTCACAGTTTGAATGACAATTGCGCGGTCATGCAACAATGTACCTAAACAAAATTGTTATCATTTTGTTCACACAAACTAGAGCTATTTAATCACTTTTTTTTTTGCTAAATAAATAAAAAAATACTAAAAAGTTAGAAAAAATACTTTTTTTTCTTTGTTTCTGTTATAAAATGTTGTAAATGAATAAGACCCCTTTCACACGGACGGATAGAATGGTGCATTTAGCTGCAGATTTTATAGTTTTCTACCGCAGCTAAAAGCACACAATGCTTTCCTATGGCCCCATTCACACACATCGTTTAGCTGCGATTTCATTACTTGCGGTTTGGTGCGAATAGAAAAAATAGAATTGAATGCATCCATGTGAGATGTAGCGCAGCTATATGCACATAACCGCAGGTAATCACAGTCTTTTTTGTCAACTACGGACAGCAGTGTGAGAAAAAAAAGACAACAACAGGAAGCACACCATAACCAAAAAAATAAAAAGGGTTGTTATTGGAATGACTACCGCAGCTAAACGCGCCCGCATATAACCGCACTTAAACGCATGTAATCGCAATGTACAAATGCAGCTAATCGCAGTGCCTGGAGCCTTGAATTTCACAAAACATTTTATACTTTTAACTGCAGAAAAACAGCCTAATTGTTCTTCAGAAATTTGGCCCAAAATGTATCCTGCTACGATTCTTTGGTGAAAATAACCCAAATCAGTGCATATTATTTAGTCTGTAGGAAAGTTATATAGTCCACAAACTGTGATATATATATACTGTATCTGAGAATCTATGGGGAATAACTTTACGCCGGACGTAATCTAAGAATTGATCAGTCCTGATGTACTTACAGCCCATCTCTGAGATGTGGACTATTTGTGTGACAGCACAAATAGCCCCCAAATTACCCTTTTTTTGGAAAGTAGACAGTCCAAGGTATTTAGTAAGAGGCATGGTAGGTTTTTTGAAGTTATAATTTTTGGAAAAAATTAAGAAATTTACCAATTCCCGAGCGGCGCGCGACTATTTACGTTGACAGAATGGCCTGGCTGCGCATATGGGCATTAATATATGTCCCTGCGCACCCAATCGCCACCCAGGTTGAAGGGGAGAATTTTGCCAGTCTATATAGAGTTAGGTACCACTTCTGGGCTATCTTTTGAGAGAGATCCCAGTGATTCACACATCTGGAAGCTTTGTACATAATTCTAAATGCATATTGCCATTGATTCGGTGTAAATGTCTTACCCAAGTCTGAATGGACATTTTGAACTTATGTTGCTCACCGTTTCTGGGTGAGCATCATTTAATTATGTTTGTACTATAAAGGAAGAGCGAAGGAGAGCGGGACTTTAAATGAAGTGTGTCCGGGAAAAGTTTGAAATGGTAAAGGATAATTAAAGTAGATTATGATCATTTAATATGTTCATATAATGTATCGTACATAACTATATTACATTACCGAAGAAGATCATAATTATACAGTATTCAATACTTATATAGATAGATTCAAATTCATGTCAACAAAGACAAAAATGATAAGGTTAAAATACATATACTTTTATGGAAAGCTTAAAGCAGTTCAGAACAAAAATCGTGATATACAGACATAAAATGCAATATGGGGTATTGTGGTAACATATAGTTGGAGCATGATGTTGTAAGCTCTACGCGTTTTGCGACTTTAAGTCGCTCATCAGGAGCAAAGATGCATTGTGTTTCTGTAAAGACAAAAGCACAATTTAGGTTGGTTCAGGGCATCTGACATTCTGGGGACTGTGAGCAATCAAAGTCCCAGTTGGTACTTAACGGGGTATTCCCATGTAGCTGGCATGGAAGTTGAGCCCAAACAGACCCCAATAGGCGTAGATCCTGCCAGGGACTGAGGCAGGGTGCTGAACATCAGACGGCTCCCCACACATAGAGGCGAACACCCAGGATGGACAGGCATCAGGTAGGAAATAGTATATGGACTTAGGTCAAGATAATGACTGCAGGTGAAAAGAGAGTGATGTGCAAATTACTGGACAATTAGTGTTTGAAAGGAAAAGAAAAAAAAAAAGAGAAAGAAAGAGAGAGAAAAAGAGAAGAGGGAAAAAGGTGCATAAAAGGAGAAGGAAATAGTGTAACGCTGAGTATTTGTCAGTGAGAAAAACGAATGTGGAAAAAAAAGGGGGGTTACCTGTAGAGTCAATAATGATGCGTGTATGCTGTGAAGTGCAATGAGCCAAATGACTGAAATGGCATCAGGCAGGAAGTAATATATGGACTTGGGTCAAGATAATGGGGTCAATTCACAAAGAGAAACGTTATTGGTTTTCTTCAGGTGTTAAATTAGCACTCCTTATTTAACGCTAGCAAACATGGTATTCACGAAAGCTATAATCGTTATTTAACATAGTCGTTATGGTTTTCAACTGACTCTTTATCCAAACGTTATGCTAACTACTCAGACGTTATTATTAAGATTTGGGACGTTAAAATAACTCTTAAGATCGTTAAATATTGCTGGAGAGATGCATTCTGGGAGCAGAAGGGGATGAGAACAGCTGCATGTGGAAAAGAGCAGATACAGAGAGAGAGAGAGAGACAAGCAATACACATGGAGATTGAGCATGTGATGTGCAAAACTTCTAGTGTGTGCTTTTCTAAAGCCATGTGTATTTCCTCATACAGAGAATAAATCATGGGAGATGAGAATCGGAATTTAGCTATCACCTGGGTTTCAGAAAAGTCATCCAAAATAGTATGTGAACGGAATACACGTTTATAAATCTGAACAACATTCTAACATGTTCTTCTTCGCCTCTGGATAATTTTAAGTTCAAATAGAGCACGGTTCTAGCTTGCCCAACACTACACTACACTACAAAAATCGCCAAAAGCTTCCTCTAACAACAAAATATCGCCTGGGAAATGTCATAACGCCACCCTGAGGGAGGTGTTAATTTAACGATTGCTTAACGATTGATAACTGTCAAATTTTTTTTGTGAATTGCACTTCTGTACATATTTAACGATTTGACTCTTTAAAATAACGTTTTGAATCTTTAAAATAACGATTTGACTCTTTAATAAGGATCCACACCTTAAAATATCGGTTCTGTGTAGGGAAACGTTATTTGATGATTTTTCAAAGCGTTAAATCGTTTAGTGAATTGAACTAGCTTCAATAACGTGCAAAATCGTTAAAATAACACTCGCAATCTGAAAATAAAGCTTTGTGAATTGACCCCAATGACTGCAGGTGAGAAGAAAGTGAAGTGCAAATTGCAGGACAATTAGTGTTTGAAGGGAAAAGAAAAAAAAAAAGGGGGGGAAGGAATTGGTGTAAAGCTAAGTGCGTGTCAGTGAAGAAAGATAATGTGGAAAATTAGGAAAAAGTTACCTGTAGAGTCAATAATGATGCGTGTATGCAATGAAGTGCAAGAAAGCCAAAGGCTTGTTGGCTTGATTGGTTAAAGCGTGGTACTACTAATACCAAGGCTGGAGCATGTTCATTGCTAAGATGTGAATACGATTTTATCACTATGAGGGGCTACCTCATTGGTCAATTGGTATAAGGAGGAGGGGGGGTGGTTGGCTAGCTTTATCGCTAGAAGAAAGCAAAGCATTGTGCAATCAGAAAGCATGCCACTTGGGTATAGCAGAGGATCCTGAAAGTTGCTACAGTGATCTCTGGGTGTTTTCACTTTGTACTTCTCAACAGGTATCAGCATTCTGTTGCAGAGTTTCAGGGTGGAATAATAATTTGACTGGCTTTAGGTTCTATGTTGTATTAGGAAGAAGGGAAAGAGGTAAGGAAGGGCACTTTGAATGGACATAAGGTCCTTTGAGATTGAAGGCTTGATTGGTTAAAGCATGGTACTACTAATAACAAGGCTGGAGCATGGTAGTAGTATTGCCCAGCAGTTAATCGCCTTACAGGTCAGATGTTCATTGATACAAAATAATAATAATAATTACCCCTATAATGAACTAAGGATGGAGGTTCATTGCTAAGATGTTAATACGATTTTATCACTATGGAGGGCTACCTCATTGGTCAATTGGTATAAGGAGAAGGAGGAAAGGGGGGGGGGGCTAGCTTCATCGCTATAAGAAAGCAAAGCATTGTGCAATCAGAAAGTCTGCCACTTGGATACAGCAGAGCAGGGGTGTCAAACTGGTGGCCCTCCAGCTGTTGCAAAACTACAAGTCCCATGAGGCATTGCAAGGCTAACAGTTACAAACATGACTCCCGCAGGCAGAGGCATGATGGGACTTGTAGTTTCGGAACAGCTGGAGGGCCGCCAGTTTGACACCCCTGCAGCAGAGGATCCTAAATGTTATTACAGTGATCTCTGGGTGCTTCCACTTTGTACTTCTCAACAGGTATCAGTATTCTGTTGCAGAGTCTCAGGATGTAATAATAATTATTTGACTGGCTGTAGGTTCGTTGTTATAGGTATTTTGTATTAGGAAGAAAGAAAAGAGGTGAGGAAGGGCAATTTGAATGGACGTAAGGTCCTTGAGATTGGAGGAGTGGAAACCAAATGGTACTGTTTAAAACCAGGCAGAAGTGCTGCTTGAGTATATAGAGTAAATACATAAAATGATGCCAAAGTGGTTGCTAAGTTACAAATCTGGCAAATCAGTAATGGTTGGGCTGTAGTGTGGGAGCACACTGTTTGCTAAGAAAGAGACTTTGAACATAATAATGAAGCCTAATAGAAATAAATTAGTAATATAAGTTTATTGACTGTGTATTTTAAGGACATGTCAACTAGTGGAAACAAACTGTACAGTGAATATATGGAACATTGGTGTGTAAATACCATATATAAGGTGGACTGAGAGAAGATGATACAGTGCAAAACAAATGGAAAAATAAGATTGTAAGTAATGACAGCCAAAGGTTTATAACCAGAAAGCACAAGGAATACATTTGTTATCTTTTATATAAATTTAATCAAGGTTCAGGGAAGAAATAGCAAAAAAGGCCTTTTTTATTTACACATTCATTTATATATATGTATTTATTGATCATGTTTTAAACATGTGTTAGTTTGAGGCAGTGAATGCAGCCCTTTAAGTGAGAGAATCCCAAATTTAAAAATGCCATATGATGTCCTGTTTTTTTTTTTTTTTCATAATTGAAAGCTGTTTTGACAGTTTTTTTTCCCTCATTAAACCTATTGCTATTGATGTATCTTTGGATGCTTCGTCATTTTGAAAACCTTTTTAGGGCCAGATTCATGAAGAGTTAGGCTGGCGGATCCAGTGATCCGCCAGCCTAACTGTCACTTTAAGCCGGCGTTTCTGTTTTCTATAACCAGAAAACAAGAAACGCCGGGTTGGAGTTCCGATGCGATTGGCGTAATTGAATTTCGCCATCGCATTGTTACTTCAACTTAAAAATGGCGCCGGGGGCGTTCCCGCTGATTAACGCTGAAAAAAATATGTTAATCAGCGGGAGTCGGAAATTCACGATCGTTTTCGGGCGCGACGCAGTGACTTTACGACGTTTCCGGAAGCGATACGCGGCGTAAAGATAAAGCAGCCCCCTAGTGGAATATCCTATGTTAGGTATAGGCGTCGTCATCGCGTCGGGAAAAAAAAAATCGCGTCGTTTGCGTAAAACATTCATGAATGGGGACGTGACGTCATTGACGTTCACTGACAGAACTTGGAGCATGCGCACTGGGATGCATTGACACTCGACGCATGCGCAGTACGTTCCCTGCGGGATCGCTACACACCCCGTACCCGCCCAATTTGAATTCCGCTGTCTCATTTGCGATGCGCTGCCGCAACTTTAGGAGCAAGTGCTTCATGAATAACAGCACTTGCTCCTAAAATTTCTGCAGCGTAACGTAAATGAGATGCGTTACTCCAGAGCAAAGATGCTCTGATCTACCTGAATCTGGCCCATAGAGTGTTTCTTCTATGTTGACAAAAAACGTTTCTTCAAAACGTTACAAATATTAGAATCTATGTTCCCCTGATCCAGCCACTGATCACTTGTATAGTTGTCACTTACCTGTTTTGAGAGTAAGGTGATGCCAATGGCTCTGCAGATCCAAAGATAGAAGAGAGCTTCTCTGCAATACAAGTATAGATTGGATTGGCAAAATTGAGTCGTTCCTTAAGAGAAGGCATAGGACACAGGCAGCCAGTTTGCATAGGTTCATGTACATAAGGTGATGTCATGTAGATCTATGATGGCTGTTCCCATATTTAACATGTTGGGATGTTTCATTTTCAAGTCATCAGATGTACCTTCGTACTGCTTACTGTATGATTGGTAAATGTTAAATAAAGAATTTGCGGGGAAAAAAATCCCATTAAAAACATTTGGTATCTGGATTGCGCCCATATCATTGTTAATGGGGTCTCAGCATCCAATACAGAAATTCTATCATAGAGTCATATCATTCAGTACAAAGGCTCCAATGCCTGGTGAGTAGATGAATGTTAGGAGTCATCATATAGGTGGGTCTTGGCTTCAACAAAAGATGCAGCTGTGGCTTAAGGATAGACCTCCTCCAAAAAAATGTGCCCAAGACTAAGAGACTCTTTTTGAAGAGACCTCCTGGCCCACCCTGGAGTCACATTGTCTAAATTTCATATGCATCCCAGTCCAATGAATTGCTAACAGAGCACATATGAGCACATATGTAGTATTAAGGCCTCGTACACATGATCAGACCGGTCCGATGAGAATGGTTTTCATCGGGTCACAGCTGAAGTGGTCTGATGTGCCTACACACCATCAGTCCAAAATCCAATCGGGTCAGAACGCAGTGAAGTAGAACACAACGACATGCTGAAAAAAACGAAGTTCAATGCTTCCAAGCATGCGTAGACTTGATTCTGAGCATGCGTGGGTTTTTGGTCCGATGCTTTTGCGTACTAACCATCGTTTGGGTTCGATGGTCAGGCGTCCATCTGACCGGTTTTAAAGCAAGTTTTAAAACTTTGGTCCGATGGACAACGGTCCGATGGGCCGTACACACGATCAATTTGGTCCGATGAAACTGGCCATAAGGCCAGTTTCATCGGACCGGTCTGATCGTGTGTACACGGCCTGATGCCGCGTACACACGATCATTTTTTGTGATGAAAAAAATGGCGTTTCAAGTGATAAAACAAAACAAAGTTTTTCAAACGTCATTTTCCAAAACGACGTTGCATACACACCATTTTTCCAAAACACAGTTTTTCCAAAATGCTCTAGCAAAGCGTGGTTACGTAAGACACGTTCGACGGCACTCTGTTCCATTGAAGCTCCGTCTCATAACTTGCCTCTGAGCATGCGCGGCTACCCTCCAGGTAGGGCTGCACAGTCGAGATCTCTGGAATGGTAACACAGGCAAGTATTGGAAAGCTTGGCTGCACTGGGGGTATAGGAGCACCCTAAAAGACAGGTTTTACCAAGGAGCTTAAAAGAAGATGTATGACTGCAATGTGAGGTACATTATAATAAAAGTGTATGTATGGACAAAATCTAAAGAATAATTTAACCACGCTACTATAGATGATGTTCCTAAACATTTTTCTAACACCCATCCAACCACCTGCCCTCTGGACCCTATTCCCTCTGAAATACTGCAGTCACCCTCTGGCTCTGATCTACACTTTAACTTACATCTTTAAACTCTCCTTCTCTTCTGGCATTTTTCCCAACTCTCTAAAACATGCATTAGTCACCCCCATATGTCTGTTCTTGGACCACTCCTATTGTCAATATACACCTCCTCTCTGGGTCAGTTACTTTCAAAATGTTTAATTGGTTTTCAACAAGCATGACAGAAAAAAAAACAATATAATACATTACAGTGTTTTCAATATCATTTCTATGCTGCCACCCAAATCTATTTCTCTACCCCTCTCTAACTCATCACAATATCAATTTTCTCACACATCACTAATTTATTGACCGACATATCAGTCTGGATGTCACACCACTTCCTCAAACTCAATCTATCCAAAACCAACCTCATAACATTTTCTTCCTCACCTGCCCATTCCCCTGACTTCTCTGTCAAGATCAATGGCACAACCATCAACCCATCCCACATGCCAGGGTGCAAGGCTGGACTCTAAATTCTCCTTTCACCCCCACATCCAATCACTGTCCAAAGCTTGCCGCCTCAACTTCCCCAACATTTCCAAAATACACCCATTCTTAACCGATGACACCACAGAGCTTCTAATTTACTCTCTGGTCATCTCTCGCCTTGACTACTGCAAGTCCCTCCTCGTTGGATTACCTTTACATAAGCTATCCCCCCCTTCAGCCCATCATAAATGCTGCTACCAGACTCATCCTCCTTACCAACTGTTCAGTGGCTGCTTCTCCTCTCTGCCAATCTCTTCTGTGGCTGATACTTTCCCAACAAATTCAATTCAAAATACTAACAATAACTACAAAGCCATCCACAACTCGTTGTCTCAAAATATTTCTAACCTTGTCTCAAAATACCAACCAAATTGTCACTTCCCTAAATGCTTGCCTTCAAAACTTTTCCTGAGCCTCTCCTGTCCTATGGAACTCCCTAACCCAATCTGTCTGGCTGTCTCCTACTCTGTCCACTTATAGGTGATTCCTGAAAACCCTTCTCTTCAGAGAAGCCTATCCCGCCTCTACTTAACAACTGTATTTCCTCTATCTCTATCAGCTCATCCCCCACAGTTATTACCTTTTGTATCACTTGGCCCTCCCTTTTAGATTGTACATTCTAATGAGCAGGGCCCTCTGATGCCTCTGGTATTGAATTGTATTGAAACTGTGCCATGTACTGTCTGCCCTCATGTTGTAAAGTGCTTACCAGCTTGACATTTGTAAACTTCCTTGAATTCTGTGACACATATTTACTGTGCCCAGTGTGTAGGCACTGCTGTGCCACACATTACACAGAGGCTGCTATCTGAATCATAAAGGTGCTAAGAAGAGGAGGCAGAGGCAGTACAGGAATCAAAGCAAGGTACCATGGGATATGCAGCCTTTAGAAATTGAAAGCGTACTAAAGGAATGAGCAGAGGAGAGGCTGCAAAAACAAGTAAAATTGTCCACAAACATGATTTTTTTTAAATACGCTTATCTTGGGTTGTCAAAAATAACAATTGTTTGTATTGCTTATTTAATGCTGATTTTATAAAATAAAAATGTATGCTGTTGCTATAAAACTAATTTAGCAAGAGCATTAACCACTTAACCCCCGGACCATATTGCTGCCCAATGACCAGAGCACTTTTTGTGTTTCGGCACTGCGTTGCTTTAACTGACAATTGCGCGGTCGTGCGACGTGGCTTCCAAACAAAATTGGCGTCCTTTTTTTCCACAAATAGAGCTTTCTTTTGGTGGTATTTGATCATCTCTGTGGTTTTTATTTTTTGCGCTATAAACAAAAATAGAGTGACTATTTTGAAAAAAAAACAATATTTTTTACAGTTTGGTATAATAAATATCCCCCAAAAATATATAAAAAACTTTTTTTTTCCTCAGTTTAAGCCGATATGTATTCTTCTACATATTTTTCATAAAAAAAAAAAAAATCGCATTTAGCGTTTATTGATTGGTTTGTGCAAAAGTTATAGGCCCAGATTCACGTACATCGGCGCATTATTGGACCGGCGTAGCGCACCACTTTTCCGTTAGACTTGCGCAATCTAGCCGCGTAATCCCGCGATTAACGTAGCTTTTGCGCAAGAGATTGCGCAAGCGTAAGGTTTTTCCTGAGGCGTAAGGAGGAGTAATACAAATTGGGAGGGACGTGGGCGTGTTACATTGAAATGAGCCGTGACCCCATGCAAATGAAGGGCCGGCCGACTCGCGCATGCGCGCGTGAAGGAAACCATGTCAGCTCCGTTGTGCGCATGCTCACAACTCGGGAGCGGCGCAATCAGTGAAATTGGAAATGGACTAGGGCAACGTTGTGAACTACGCAGACAGCATAAATAGACACACACAAACGCACTTCCATTGCAAAAGTACATCCCTTTGTGTCCCTTCCCATTGAATCAAGTGCTTTTGCTCTGTTGTTCGTGTGTTGTGTGTTTTGTAGTTGTCAGATTAGTGTTCTGTGTGATCTAGTGCTTGTTGGTATTTTTGTGAAAGTGAGTTTTGATAAGTGTTTGAGACTGTTTGTTTGATTGATAGATTTCTGAGCGTTTGTTTTCTTGCTTTATTTTTTCATCTGATTTTTTTGTGACTGTTTCTTGCTGAGTGCTAGTGTGATTTTTGGGTGTTCTTTTTCTCTTTGTGTGTGTTCTTGTCTGATTGGTTGTGCTTGTATTTGTGACAGATTTTTGGTGACTGCTAGTGAGTTTGTTTGGAAGTATGACAGAGAGAAAAAGAAAGCTTAATTTTACAGTGGGGGAAAAAAGAATTCTTGCCCGGGCCATTAGCGAGTATGGGCGTTTTCTCCACGGCCCGCAGAGTGCCACCACCACCCCGGCCAGGAGGAGGGAGATATTGGATATGATCACGGAGCAGGTCAATTCATCGGGGGAGGGGGAGACACGGACCCGGTCTGGGATTGAAAAGAAAATAAATGACCTCCGGCGTGAGGTGAAAAAAAAAATGGCCGCAATAAATGCCCATGCCAGGGGCACAGGAGGGGGCCCACCATGCCGGATTAGATTTACAGCGACGGAGCGTGTGGTGGCCCTGACCTTTCCAGGCATGAAGTGGAGGGCCTGCCAGGCTTTGACACAAGTCCGGTCCCCGCGGTGCCAGGTAAGGTTTTTATTTCTCTCAGGTGTGTAGCATGTGTGGGGGAGGGGGTGAAAGGGAATATGTGGCAAGTGTGTGGATCCTCCAACCTGTGAATGGTTTGTGTCATCCACAGCTGTGCAGGAGGGTGCAGGGCCATCTGGCCTGACCGCTCCAACGCCAGGACAGCAGCCTAATGAGGCCCCCCCAACAAGGCCAGAGTCCGCGGAGGAGGAACAAGAGGAGGAGGATGATCATGCGGAGGACGATCATGAGGAGGAGGAGTCCATGGCAGGCACTGGACGTTTGGTTTCTGCGGACTCTTCCCCTCTGGCTGCAAGAAGCCTGCCCTCCCTAAGGGGGAGCCCCCCCCTCCTCCCCCAACATGGCTCCCCTCACAAGGGCCTCCCCTTCTCCCCGGCCACAACCATCAGCTGGAGCCAGGAGGTCATGCCAGAGCACCAGGGGGGCGCCCAATCTCCTGCCCGCCAGTCTGAGAAGGAACCTGGCCACCCAGACCCGCCTTCTGAGACAGCTCTGCCAGACTATGGGGCGGGTGGATCAGAGCCTGTCCTCCATCAACGATAGGCTGGGTAACCTGGACTCCCACTCCCGGGCCTCCACAACCTGCCTAAATGACCTGCAAACTACAGCAGCAGGCGTTGGGCAGGATGTGAGGGCCCTTACCCAGGCTATCCAGGGCTACACGGCAACACTTGGTGCTGCCCTGGACAGAATAGCCGTGGCCTTGGAGGGCAGGCCGCCAGGTGGGCAGATCTCAGGGGCTGCTCCTCCTTCCCCGGCTTTTCCCCTCCCCCATGCGTCTCCCCTGAGGGTCCGGGGCCGTGGCCGGGGGCGCCCCAGGCGTGGCTCAGGCAGAGGGCATTAATTTTTTTTTCCCCCTTTTTTTGGTTTGAAAGCATTTTTATTTTTGTTCTCTGCCTTTTTTTTTTTCTATGCATTTTTTTTTTCTCTATGCATTTTTTTTTTTTTTTTTGCTGACATTTTTGGCATTTTTTGGGTTGTGAATGATGTTTGAATGTGGGGGTGACATTCCTGCTGGAAAAGGGTGTCATCCTCAATTTGGGTGGAGAAGGGTTCCCCAGGACCAGGGAGAAGTGATTCCCAGGTCCGTGTGAATGGTGTATGAATGTACAGTGACATAATTGGAGCCTTGACGTGGCGTTACTGCTCACCAGTCTTGCATGGTGGACTGGTGCCAATCCAATTTGATGAGGATGTGGGGTGTGTGTGCTAGGGACCATAGTGGTGTGCATGCATGCATTCTCATTGTGCCATGATTAATGTGTGTGTTTAACGTGCAAAGATGCATAATGTGAGCTGGCATGAGATGGGGTCATGAGATGGGGTTCCAGTTCATATGCAGAGTCACCTTGAAGGGAAAAGACAGGAGGATGTTAGTCATGCATGTGCCCCTTGTGATGTGCATCACGGGAGGGGATAGTCATGCCTGACTCCCATGTCACTCACCAACCAGCCAGCTGTCCCCATACATGTTCTGTTCGAAATCTGTGGGGATGGGGCTCTGATTGTATATGTAGCTGTCATGGGTGTCATGGGTGGTGCCATGTGTTGGGCTGCTGATGTCCTCCTGCAGGGTTGTGGTTAATTCCAGGATGGCATGAGGGGTGAATCTGAAGATGCGAAACACCTCAGAATCACTCATGCCAAAGATGTCTATGCGTGTGTGATATATCAAGTGAAGAGTGAGGGGCTTGTATCAGATAAGAATAAAGAAAAAAAAATTGTATTAGATTAATTTAAATTGTAAATTTTATATAAGCAAATAAAAAAAAAAAAAAAATAAATAAACATCTCCCGTGCCCTCCTTAGTGCCATCCTCCGTGCCCTCCTCCTTCTTTGTTCATCTAAAGTCAGTAGTATAGCTATGCGCGACGATGCCCCTGGCATGTTGGCATACAGATTGTTGGGCAACACGTGTGACTGCTGAACTCCTCACTAACAGTGTTGCTTTATCTGACAATTAGACTTTTTTTCAAAATTTAGACCAGGAGAAATAATAAACTTTTAGGTCCTCTAACTTTAGACAGGACATTTTGCTGTTGCGCACATCGCGTAGCCTGCGCTGCAACTGCGTTTTTTTTGTGAATCCCCGTAACTCCCTCATTAGCATATTTGACTAGCAAATCAATGGTGTGTCTAGCGCAGTTTTGCGCGAAGGGAAGCGAAGGTCTAACTCAATTACGCCGGACCAAAAAACGTAGATTTCTGGCGTATATTGTTTTGTGAATCGCGTGCAACTATACGCACGCGCACATTTAGACTTACGCACGCGCAACAGCAGTTGCGCACGCGTAATCGCTCTGTGAATCTGAGCCATAGCGTTTACAAAATAGGGGGTAGTTTTATGGCATTTTTATCAATATTTTTTTTTTACTAGTAATGGCGGCGATCAGCATTTTTTCAGTACTGCAACATTATGGCGGACACTTCGGACACTTTTGACACATTTTTGGGACCATTGGCATTTTTATAGCGATCAGTGCTATAAAAATGCATTGGATTACTATAAAAATGCCATTGGCAGTGAAGGGGTTAACACTAGGGGCGGGGAAGGGGTTGAGTATGTTCCTGGGTGTGTTCTAACTGTATGGGGGGGTGGACAGACTGAGGGAAATCACTGATCTTCCGTTTATACATTGTATGAACGGAAGATCAGCATTTCTCTCCCTCACAGGACCGTGAGCTTTGAGTTTACACACAAAGCTCCTGGTCCTTGCTCTGTACCGAGCAATCGCGGGTGCCCGGCGGCTATCGTGCCTGCCGGGCACGCTCGCGGGACCTCGGGGGCGAGCGGGGGTGCGCACGTCGGCCGCGCGCACTCGCCTCCTAGTGGCCGCAAAAAGAGCTGATGAAGAGCTACGGGCTCTCGCCCAGGAGAACCGACCTGCCGCAGTAAAATGACGGCGGCAGGTCGGCAAGCAGTTAAATGATATAAACTTGCTACTATCAGACAAGACATGGTAAAATTTAGGTTTGGGTGGCGACAACAAATGTTTTGGTAAAAGTGTAGAAATCTGGCAAATATTCTGAGATTGCTACCATTGCACCATTGGGTATTATTTGCAAAGTAAAGTTTGACCTCATTTATTAAGATTTGAAACAGCTACATTTGCAAACTTCACAGTCTATTTTCCTATAGTAAATCAACCCCTATGTCTAAGGCCTCGTACACACGAGGGGATATGTCCGCTGAAAACGGTCCGATGGACCGTTTCAGCAGACATCTCCACTCGTGTGTATGGGCTAGCGGACAGATTTCTCCACCCGACAGATTTCAAAGCATGCTTTGAAATCTATCCGGTGGGAATCTGTCCGCCCGACATGTCTGCTGGTTAGTACACTGGGGGGAGGTACATAGTTTCAGCAGACATGTCGTCCCCCACCGCCGCCGCGCCGCCGTCGAATGGATTCGGCGCATGCGTGGAAGTGTTTAACTCCCTGGTGCGGTGACGTGGCGGTGACGTGGCGGCGTCAACGTCACCGCCGCATCACCGCCACGTCACCGCGCCGTCCGGCGGCGGGGAATTTGATCCGATGGTGTGTACACGCCATTGGATCAAACTCCCGATCGGACATATCCGATGGAAATGGTCCGCGGACCGTTTTCATCGGATATGTCCGATCGTGTGTACGAGGCCTAAAGCAGAGATGCATTTCTATCAGTAAACTGTCACATACCCAATTGGAAATCAGGGGAATGAGGATGGCCACTCTTGCATCCTTGGTCCTTGCATCTCTAGAATGTTTGACAAATGGAAAAAGACAGCAGAGTGGCAAAAATGCCTGTAGTAAACAAGACTGCAGAGAACTTAGGAACAGACAGAACAGATGGAACTAGTCAGATGAGAAGTTGTAGCATGGATAGAGGCCAAAATCAGCAACAAGCAATCAGAAAAGTACTTGGTCAGCTGGTAAGTGCAGACTTGGGTTAGCTTTTAGGAACCGATTTGGGTCAGCAACACACAGGCAAGAGGTATCAAATTATTTAGCAGGTGTAGTAGCAGGAAACCGGCTGAAGTTAGCAACATGCAGGCAACCAAAGAATGTGAGAGTAAATTGGTTAAAATTGACAGAACAGGTCAGTATACTTATAAGGACCACTCAGCACTGGTCAACTTTAGTGGTGATGACTAAATATCCAATTTGGTGTCAACTCTACAATTGAGCATGCAAACACAATTTGCAAAGAGTACACACACCCTAAAGAGTGATGGAAAATGTTCGCCCACATCCCCTTGGGCCAATGCATGCACTTACATCAGCACACGTTAATAGTGGCTGATATAACTTTCCTAAAAGTAGGCCAAGCCTGCTCAAGGTATGAATACTTTTGTTTTGCTTAATTATTAGTAATGTGTCCCCCCAAAACAGGCTGACCTTTGGTGCTCAATTTCCCATGGGCAGAAGCATACAAATTTGTCTAAAGATTAGTACAATGATCATTTGTAATAATGATCATACACACAGTCAGGTATTATCTAGTATCCATAGACACCTTTATTTTTTGACTGTTAAAACCAGCATATCATGGAATTCATATGATGGAAAAGAGATGAATGAGCGCCACCTGAAATGGTATAACCAGTAAGACATTGCGCAGAATCATATTTGTAGGCTCTGACTTTTTCTGTAGAACATTAAGGAAGATTAGAAGAATTGACTGTGTATTTAAGTAAGACATGTCCGTCCAAAGACATTGATTTGGATGATGGTATTGTAATGACTGTTTTTGTTTTTGAACATGAACTCTAGGGTAGTTGGGGAGTTGACAGTTGGTTGCGATATTTGAAAGATGCAATACTGATAAATCGGTTTCTTCACTGAAAAATATTAATTCAATTATAACTACATTGTACATAGAACTACAAAACCATCTAATGACCTCTTGTAGAATTAGATGTATTAGAGATAGGCTAGAGAATCTACAAACTTTTCCTGTAAATACTACATTGTATAGATGTAATATATTGTAACTGCTTTACACTTCATCATTTATTGGTAATGTAGCACTGTGTAGGAGAGCATGTCTCAATGGAAAATATCATTCCACCCCTATTAAAGCAATCTTAGATATTTTATTGATATCTTGGCAATCCCTCATAGTTTAATACACACTTAGTACACCTCAAAAAAGATTATAGCTTATCGTAATTGGGGTGAAACCTGCCTTAAGGGCAAATTCACTCCAGCACAGCTGCCTTGTGACTGGGAATCCTCTGTGTGGTAATGAATCACTTCACTTGCTTTCAGATCTTATGCTTTCAGACTAGCTAAGAGATCATCGCTATGAGTAGTGTGTCTATAATACAACCCGCTAATATCAATAAAAACATATATACTTACATAAATACTCATATCCATGTCCCTAGTGTTTTAAATACTAATTAAAAAAGAGCAAAGAGAATAGAAAATGGTGTTATGTTATGGTATCAGCAAATATAATTTTATAATATGTAGAAGATGCCACGTAACAAAATAACGATACACATCAGATCTCTTATTATAGAAATAAAGAAAAAAAAATGTGCTAATAAATGTGAATAAATAAATTGGAATTAAATTTGAATAAATTAACACCATTAATAGATTCAACATGTGGTGAAAAAAAATCCAACCGCAAAAAATAAATAAACAATAACACACAGTCAGCAACTAAATGTTCTTACATAAACCACTATGTGCATCTAAATAAGTGAACATAAATACATCAAGATTAAGTCCCAATGGTGTCCAAAAAGTAAAATAATGATGAAAAGGTGAAATTAGCGCTGAAAGGTAGATCCACCATAACTAGGATGAAAGGAAAAAGCCGCTCCTTGAAGAGTGCACCAGGAGAAATAATAAACACCCTTACCGGATACGTAGGACCTACTGTATGAGCAAGGTCATATAAACTTGCAGATATGGCCCTCTGCAGGGTCTTAATTGATCACAAATATACAAACTCCTCAGCTCTTTGGCTCCGTCCTCTGTGTCCCTTTAAAACCTATTCCTCCCACTAATAGATCAGGAGATCCGCCAGCGGACTTGGACTTGTCAGGGAAGAAGCCGAAAAAAAGAAAGGGACTCGAGATAGTGTGATAACATTTAAAACTCCTCGGTTTTAAAAGAAAAAATGATGTCCTTAGGGTGAAGCCAGGCTCTGACGTCACCACGTTCAACATGACCCCGGAAGCACAGGTATTTTACTTTTTCTATTAAAACCGAGGAGTGTTAAAGGTTATCACACTATCTCGAGTCCCTTTTTTTTTCAGCTTCTCCCCTGACAAGTCCAAGTCCGCTGGCAGATCTCCTGATCTATTAGTGGGAGGAATACGTTTTAAAGGGACACAGAGAACGGAGGCAAGGAGCTGAGGAGTTTGTATATTTACGATCAATTAAGACCCTGCAGAGGGTTTATATGACCTTACTCACACAGGAGGTCCTACGTATCCGGTAAGGGTTTTTTAATGCTTCTCCTGGTACACTCTTCAAGGAGCGGCCTTTTCCTTTCAACCTTTCAATGCTAATTTCACTTTTTCATCATTATTTTACATTTTGGACTCACATCATTGGGACTTGATAGTTCACTTATTTAAAGGCACATAGTGGTTTATATAAGAACATTCAGTTGCTGACTGTGGGCCAGATTCTCATATATATTCGGCGGCGTAGCGTAAGCCATTTACACTACGCCGCCGCTGCGTACTAGAGCAAGTGCTTTATTCTCAAAGCACTTGCTCCGTAGTTTACGCCGGCGTCTCGTAAATCGCCAAGCGTAAACCCGCACAATTCAAATGGGGCGGCTTGTATTTAAATTAAGCGCGCCCCCGCGTCGAACGAACTGCGCATGCGCCGGCCGGGGGAAAAGCCCAGTGCGCATGCTTCAAAGGACGTCACATTTTCTCAATGTAAACGACGTAATCGCAGCGTACGGCAGCCCCATTGAGAATCGACGTACGCAAACGACGTAAACGACGCACAACACAACGCGGTCCCGAGGCCATACTTAACATGGCATCCGACGGGACACGACGGCATCCGACGGGACCTCGTAAGGTTACTCCACATAGAAGCTGGGGTAACCTTACGCGAACGAAAACGACGTACGCAACGACAGGGCGGTGTAAAAGCGATCGAGAATCTTTTCCAGGTTATAGTACTACTTCATTTGCAGATGCAAATGAAAAAACAACGTGTGTAAAGGCCACCTAGTGGCCGGAGTTGTCATTACACCTACGATCCGAAAGTGTAATGCTTTTACACTTGTCGGATGTAGAAGCGTATCTATGCAAACGTTGGGGAGTAATGCCCGATAAGCATCACTATGGGCGCTTTTCGCTAGATACGAGGACAAATGTGGGTATCCTTCGGTGTGTAAAAGGATGTTGTTGTTTGCGTTACGACGGGGTAGCGCATCTGAGATACTCCGTCGTAACGCCTCTGAGAATCTGGCCCTGTGGAAGGAGTGTAAAGACCCAAACTATTGTTTATTTATTTTTTGGAGTTTAATTTTTTTCACCACATGTTGAATCTATTAATGGTGTTAACTTATTCAAATGTAATTCCAATTTATTTATTCACATTTATTAGCATGACCTTTTTTCTTTATTTACATTTGTTCTACATGAATATCGCATGTTTGCAGGTGTCACAGCTTAATTTTCAGTGATATCAATTTTTCACAAAAAAAAATTCTCACTTTAGTGCAGTACAGCCCCCCCTTTGAAAATTGACACCTCTTATTATAGAAGACCTGAACTTGAAAAGTAAAAAGGAATATTTGCTATTTGTAAATGTTACTTGCATATAAGCAGTACTCTGTTACATTGAGGGGAAAATGTACTTGACCCCCTGCTGATTTTGTACGTTTGCCCACTGACAAATAAATTATCAGTCTATCATTTTAATTTTGGGTTTATTTTAACAGTGAGAGATAGAATAACAACAAAAAATCCAGGAAAATGCTTTAAAAAATTTTTTATACATTGGTTTGCATTTTTACTACTTAACTACTTGCTTACTGGGCACATATACCCCCTTCCTGCCCAGGCGAAATTTCAGCTTTCGGCACTGTCACACAAATGACAATTGCGTGGTCGTATAACATGGCTCCCAAACAAAATTTACGTCCTTTTTTCCCCACAAATAGAGCTTTCGTTTGGTGGTATTTGATCACCTGTGCGGTTTTTATTTTTTGCGCTATAAACAAAAATAGGGTGACATTTTTGAAAAAAACACAATATTTTTTACTTTTTGCTATAATAAGTATCCCATTTAAAAAAAAAAAGTTATTTCAGTTTAGTCCGATATGTATTCTTCTACATATTTTTGGTAAAAGAAATCGCAATAAGCGTATAGTGATTGGTTTGCCCAAACGTTATAACGCCTACATAATAGGGGATAGAATTATTACTTTTTTTTATATTATTTTTTTTTTTACTGGTAATGGCGGCGATCTGTAATTTTTATCACGACTGCAATATTACGGCGGACACATCGTACACTTTTGACACATTTTTGGGACCATGCACATTTATACAGTGAACAGTGCTATAATAATGCACTGATTACTGTATAAATGTGACTGGCAGGGAAGGGGTTAACACTAGGGGGCATCAAGGGGTTGAATATGCACCCTGGGAGTGATTCTTACTGTGGGGGGAGGGGACTGACTGGGGGAGGTGACCAATGGTTGTCCCTATGTACAAGGGACACACCATTGGTCTCCTCTCTCTAGCAGGATGGGAAGTGGTTAAGGACCTTCCACACAGATATACTGCGGCAGGGTGGCCCTCCTGCGTGAATTCACGTACAGGTACATTATTTTGTGCAGTGGGTCTGGGGGGCGTGGGACCCGCTGATCGTTAACAGGAGAGGCAGAACAGTGGTCTGCCTATGTAAACAAGACAGAACGCCATTTTGTGAGGGAGGTTGGAGATCTCTGTGTTCCTTCAGTCACAGCATTCCTCCCACAGTTAGAAAGCACTCCCTTGGAGCACACGTAACCCTTAAATTGCCCCTGATGTTAACCCCTTCCCTGCCCTTGACTTTAGTACAGTTACAGTGTATACTGTATTATTTTGCACTGATCACTGTATTAGTGTCACTGGCAGGGAAGGGGTTCCTAGGGGGCATAAGGGGTTGAATATGCACCCTGGGAGTGATTCAGTGGGGGGAGGGGACTAGGGGGAGGTGTCCAATTTGTCCCTATCAAGGGACACCCATTGCTCCTCTCTCTAATGGGGAGCTTGTGTTTACACACAGTCCTCCCTGGCATTGTGACTAAAAATCAGGTGCTGATCGCTGCCGCCACACGCACATCGGCACCTGTGTGACACGGCAGCCGTGGTGCCTCCCAGTGGCGTGCAGTCGGAGGCTGTATAAATCTCGGCAGATAAATTGCGGCTGGAAATGGTCGGCCGCATGGGAAGTGGTTAAGGACCTTCCATAAAAATATTCCAGGGTGGCCCTCCTGCGTGAATTCACGTACAGGTTTATTTTGTAGATGCTGGGGGGCGTGGGACCCGCTATCGTTAACAGGAGAGGCAGAACAGTTTTGCCTATGTAAGCAAACCAATCAATATACGCTTGTGAGGGAGGTGGGATTTTTTCCTTCAGTAGCATTCCTCCCACAGTAATGCATATTGGCACACGTAACCCTAAACTGATGAAGAAATTCATTTTTTTACATTTTTTTATTGGATATGTTTTATAACATAAAGTAAAAAATATTGTTGTTTTTTTTCAAAATTGTCGGTCTTTTTTGTTTATAGAGCAATAATTTAAAAATACAGAGGTGATTAAATACAACCAAAATAAATCTCTATTATAAAAAGGACATTAATTTTATTTGTGTACAGTGTCGCACGACTACGCAATTGTCAATTAAAATAACGCAGTGCCGTATAACAAAAAATGGCCTGGTCATGAAGGGGGTAAACCCTTGAAGGGGGGTGAAGTGGTTAATGAGTGAAATAAGTATTTGATCCCCTATTAATCAGCAAGATTTTTGGCTCCCAGGTGTCTTTTATACGGGTAACTAGCTGAGATTAGCCTAATCTCAGCATGTTATCAGTATAAAAGAAACCTGTCCACCACGACCAAGACCAAAGAGCTGTCCAAGGATGTCAGGGACAAGACTGTGGACCTACACAAGGCTGGGGTGGCTACAAGACCATCGCCAAGCAGCTTGTTGAGAGGGTGGTAACAGTTGGTGCGATTATTCACAAATGGAAGAAACACAAAATAACTGTTGGTCTGGGGCTCCATGCAAGACCTCACCTTGTGGAGTTTCAGTGATCATGAGACTGGTGAGGAGTCAGCCCAGAACTAAGCGGGAGAATCTTGTCAATGATTTCAAGGTTTTAAAAGGAAAAAATTTGCGCTTGGTGCAAAAAAATGGTAAACTGATAAATGAATAAAAGAATCCTTGACAGATATCCTGCCGCTAAACACCACAACTTTGATATAGGTACAACAAAATATATACAATAAAAGTTTAGCGCTGGATTATAAACCATGTGAAACCATATAGTTCAATGTGTGAATATACAGTGAAAAAAGTATAGAAAAACAAAAAGTGATAAATAAATTGTGATCAATGAATCACAATTGAATATCCCCTGATGGAGAAAGATGTTCAACCAATTAGTGCAGACCTCCAGTGATAGAAAACAACAGAATCCAATGCGTGGAGAAACTTGTATATATATAATGATCTTAAGGTCCCCCTGCTCAAGAAAGCACATGTACAGGCCCATCTAAAGTTTTTTGAACGATTCAGAGGAGAACTGGGTAAAAGTGTTGTGGTCAGATGAGACCAAAATCTAGCTCTTTGGCATTGATTTAACTGTTTGGAGGGGGGATCCTGCCTATGACCCTAAGAACACCATCCCCATTGTCAAACATGGAGGTGGAAGCATTATGCTTTGGGGGTGTTTTTCTGCTAAGGGGCAGGACAACTTCCCGCACCAAAGGGATCATGTACCATTAAATCTTGGTTGAGAATCTCCTTCCCTCAGCCAGGCATTGAACGGTTGGATGGGTATTCCACCATGATAATGACCCAAAACACACGGTCAAGGCATCAAAGGAGTGTCTCCAGAAGAAGCACATTAAGATCCTGGAGTGGCCTAGCCAGTTTGCAGACCTTAACCCCTTCAATACCGGGCTTTTATACCACCTCCATACCGGGCCTATTCTGACACTTCTCTCCTACATGTAATAATCATCATTCTTTTGCTAGAAAATTACACAGTACCCCCAAACATTATATATGTTTTTTTTAGCAGACACCCTAGGGAATAAAACATTTTATCTCGCACGGTATTTACGCAATCATTTTTCAAACGCCTTATTTTTGTAAAAAAAAATTGTTTCATGAATTAAAAAAATAACAAAACAGTAAAGTTAGCCCAATTTTTTTGTATTATGTGAAAGATTATGTTACACCGAGTAAATAGATACCCAACATGTCACGCTTTAATTATGCGCACACTCATGGAATGGCGTCAAACTACGGTACTTAAAAATCTCCATAGGCAACGCTTTATTTATTTTTTACAGGTTACCAGCTTAGATTTACAGAGGATATCTAGTGCTAGATTCGTTGCTGGCACTCTAACGCACGCGGCGATACCTCACGTATGTGGTTTAAACGGCGTTTACATATGTCCGGCGGGACTTGCGTGTGCGTTCGCTTCTGCACGCAAGCTATCGGGGACAGGGGCGTTTACATTTTTTTTTTTATCTTTTATTTATTTTTTTTACTTCTTTTTTATTTATTTTTACACTTTTTTTCATTTTTTTTTTACACTTTTATTCCTATTACAAGGAATGTAAACATCCCTTGTAATAGGAAATGTGTGTGACAGGTCCTCTTTAAGGAGAGATGCGGGGTCAAAAAGACCTCACATCTCTCCTCCAGGCTGGAAACCATGAGATCGGTGAAAAAAAATTCACCGATCTCATGAATGGTTGCTTACAGCCGCAATCGCGGCTTTGTTTACTTACGGGGACCCGGGCGTGATGTCATCACATCGCGCCCGGGTCCTCCAACGGTCATAGAGATGACTGGTGACCATCTGGTCACCAGTCATCTCTATGCTTCCTGCCGACGCCGACGATTCGTTCTCCGGGCCCCCGAAGGCACGGGAGAGCCCGGAGAAGCACCGGATGGCGGTGGGAGGGGGGGATGTCCCCTCCCGTGGCCTGTAAGAACGATCAAGCGGCGGAACCGCCGCTATGATCGTCCTTAAATTGTTCCGGATTCGCCGGCTGAAGAAGAGGATATCTGGATGATGCCTCTGGCTGCAGGCATCATCCAGATATTCACCTACAATGCCCAGGCCGTCAATTGACGGCCACTTAGGATGGTAGATCCCATCTCAGGCCGTCAATTGTCAATGGCTGGGTATTGAAGTGGTTAATCCCATAGAAAATATGTGGAGGTAGCTTAAGGTTTGAGCTACCAAACATAAGCCTTGAAACCTTAAAGTAGTTGTAAACCCCCCTCATAAAAAAACACCCTGCAAGATAAAGGCATAATGAGCTAGTATGCATAGCATACTAGCTCATTATGAATTATTAACCTGAGATCAAAGCCCCTGCAGCGGTCCTCGTTCTCCCCCTCCGGCGGTGACATCTCTCCTGAAGTGACTTCCTAACATCTAACTGAAGCAGCAGCACAATGTACCATTGCTTCAGTGCGCATGTGCCGATGACTTCGACACATGCAGATATCTCCTAAACCAGGGGGATATCTCCTAAACCGTGCAGATTTAGGAGATATCCTCGGTAGCTACGGGTAAGCCTTAACAAAGGCTTAATATAGGCTTACCTGTAGCATAAAGTGTGTTGTAAGGGTTTACAATCACTTTAATGACTTGGAGAGGATCTGCAAAAAGAAGTGGGACAAAATCCCTCCTGAGATGTGTGGACGCCTGGTGGCCAACTACAAGAAACTCCTGACTTCTGTGATTACCAACAAGAGTTTTTGCATCAAGTACCAAGTACTAAGTTATGTCTTGCTAAGGGGTCAAAAACTTATTTCACTCAATAAAATGCAAATCAATTTATAACTTTTGTCTCTCACTGTTATAATAAACCTATCATTAAAATTATAGATTGATCATTTCTTTGTCCGTGGGCATATGTACAAAATCAGCAGGGGGTCAAATACTTTTTTCCCATTCTGTAATGCTCCGTACAGACGATTGAAAATTCCACCAGCAAAAGTCCGATGTGAGCTTTTGAACAGAAATTCTGACCGTGTGTATGCGCCATCTGACTTTTGCCTGTATAAAGTATTGTTTCACAAAACAAACCTATTGTTGGAACCCTGCAGGAGAGCGTGGGAGGCTGTGGCTTCGGGGCTGGATAGAGATGATTGGGACGACATGTGGGGGACTGCGTTTCGGTACCTAGTATCTAGCAGGGATAGATTGATCCATTACAAGTTCTTGCATAGAGTCTATCTCACCCCTGCTAGGTTCGCAAGTAGGGTTGTCCCGATACCACTTTTTTAGGACCGAGTACAGGTACCGATACTTTTTTCAAGTAGTCGCCGATACCGAATACCGATACTTTTTTTTAAATGTGTCCCCAAATGCAGCCATGTCCCCCACATATGCAGCCATGTCCCTCCAGCCATGTCCCCCACATATGCAGCCATTTCCCCCCAGCCATGTCCCCCACATATGCAGCCATGTCCCTCCAGCCATGTCCCCCACATATGTAGCCTTGTCCCTAGGCCTTTCCCCCACATATGCAGCCATTTCCCCCCAGCCATGTCCCCCACATATGCAGCCATGTCCCTCCAGCCATGTCCCTCCAGCCATGTCCCTCCAGCCATGTCCCTCCAGCCATGTCCCTCTAGCCATGTCCCTCCAGCCATGTCTCTCAAGCCATGTCCCCCATACCTAGCCGCCAAAAGCCGCCACCGCCGAACGGAGAACATCACAGCATTCATTTGAATAGCTGTTTTGCCTGCGCATATAGACACTCCCCCTTGCTCGGGATTGGACAGCACACGATCACCCATCCAATCCCGAGCAAGGGGGAGTGTCTATACGCAGCAGGAACACTACAGCTATTCAAATGAAAGCTGTGATGTTCCCGCACGCTGTTTAACCCATGATGTGGCGGCTTTCGATGCGGCGGCAGCGGCGGGGGAGGGGCGAGTATTCTATTTAGGTATCGGAGGTATTTGCACTCCCGCAAATACTCGGTATCGGTCCTGATATCGATACTGGTATCGGTATCGGGACAACCCTATTCGCAAGGATGTTTGGGAATCGGCCCTCCCAGTGCTGGAGATGTACGGCACCCATAGCTGACTTTCTGCACATCTTTTGGGAGTGCCCATTAATAAAATCCTACTGGCAAGCCCATGCCTCTTGTATTAGGTCGGTCACTTCCATTTCTATCCCCATGTCCATTGACGCATGTCTTTTACATTCAGTGGAGCCCCTGGCCACTACCAGGGCTATACAGACCCTCCTTACCCTGTTACTATTTTATGCTAAAAAATGCATTATATTATGATGGAAGAGCAACATGTTGCCTACTATGGAGTCTTGGAAAGTACTGGTCAATAAGGCAGTGCCCTTCTACAAAGCTACATACTTGAATAGGGGGGCTCTAACTAAGTTCGAAAAGGTTTGAGGGGGGTGGATGGCTTCCATGTACACAGAATCTGACTAATTCCAGTATGATATCAAACCAGAGACCCTACGTGGATCTTATGGTACCAAATGGTCCCTTATTGGGGGAACTAGAGGTCTAGTGGGTATTTGCAGAATCTCTATGCTGAACATCTGGGGGACAGATAATTCTCTACTTCACTAAACCATTTCTTTATCCGGGGGGGCTGGGCTTAGTGGGGAGCGTAATCACTTTACTGCAGTATCCGGTGAAAAGGCATGGGGAGCAGCGGGACTGTTCACCTGCATCATGATAGACCGCCTCCGGACGGAGGTTGGCAAGTTTATGTACCTGTCTGGGCAAAGCTTTGGGGGGATGTATCACAAGGTAATGTGATGACTTTTATGTTGATAACTTTATGTTGTATGTGCCGACACTTTCATGGCCGGTTGTTGTCCACGCTGTGTGGCTTGTTATAACCTGTATTGTATGAAAAAATAAAAAATAAAAATATTTACAAAAAAAAAAGTAAGTAATACAAACTATGTTAAATGTATATTAAACTGCTCCTGGGAAAACATGTTAAAAATAAAATAAAAAACTGAGCAGGTTTTCTGTGGGACATGGCCTGGCGAGCAGCAGCAGAGAAATCAAGCAAAGGATGTTACCCATGGGTGGTTTAATTTAGAATGACTTCCCATTGTGTTCAATGAGTTGATCAATTAGCTAAATGACAGGTATGTGCCACATGCAATCACAAGCTGAGCCATAACCCCGTAGTAGTAGACACCCTGCCAGATTAACATGCTTGATGAGAACCTGCAGCTATATAGTTTAGCAGGAAATTCTAATTTTTTAGGTTTGTGAAGTGCACAAAAAGCAAACGAAACAGCCTGGCCCCACCTGAGTGAGTTAGGGACTTTACAGCTTAAGGTCTGTGTACAGTAGCATTGTTGTGAGTGTGTATTATGCCACAGGGGCTGCTAATTTGTCCAGCCTTGTGTTGACTGGATGGCAAAAAACATTGTATATAATTAGGTTTGAATTACCACTATGCTTTGTTGGACATAATATATGCCAGCCAAGGAGCTAAGTTATATTATTGTTTGTTTAACAGTGCATGTGTAGGCTGACCTCACTGGTGGCATTTGTGAGTAAACAATAGGCAGCAAAGTACTGTAAAAGCATACCTCCCAACTTTTTGAGATGGGAATGAGGGACACCTATCAGCAAAATTATGCAGGCATAGGACACACCCCTGGTCACACCCCCTTAAAGAAGAATTGTACAAAAAAACAAGATTGGTTAAACCCAAAAGTGTTTTTTTTTTTTTTACCAATACTATTCTTTTATATTGGCTTTTGGAATCTACAAATGCAGCAATTTAGAAATCAGATGAAACGTTTAGTGCTGGAAAACACTTTTTGTTAGATAAAAAGTGCATTTTATATACCTCTTTGTAACAGGAGGGCCCGTGGAACCCAGAAGCTCTTAGAAAAGATACCCTTTCTTCAGCTTCCCCGACGCCTCTTATGTGTAGAGCACCCTGTGTCTCTAATAGGGGCACAGGGTGAATGAGAACCCCACTATGATCTGTGCTAGTCAGATTCAATGTGGTATACATTGTATATATTGTGTGTATATTGTGTGTTGGCTGTTGTGTACTATAAGCTTGCTGTGATGGGATGGGATGGGATGTGATTCTATTGTCTACTGTGGTAATTAAGTCTGCTACTGTGGTGATGTGGATTGGAGTTTAGGAGACAGCAAGGCTAGCCTAAAGGTCATGTGTATGAGTCATCAGCTAAAGTCAATTAGCTAATGTAAATTAGGTCAGGTTTTAGAGTCATTTTGTCTGCTAAGGGATGTATTGACACTCAGAATAATGTGTATTGGGGGCTCGTTAGGTAACCAGTGTGTGATGTTGTGGGTGGATCCGGATCATTGTTCAGTATTTTCAAGTGTATAAAAAGGGACTGTTTCCTTCCAATAAAGTCTCATTCCTGCTTGAATCCCAAACAGAGCGACGTCTCGTATTTGGGGGAGAATTATTCTTATGGGTCTTGTTCACCTGATTGTGGAGTGTCAGTAGCTGCCTTGTGTTCGGAAAGGGAATATCCTAAATGGCTTTAACCCCTTTCATATTTGTTGTGCCATTACACTCTATATAGATCACACCAAAATGAGGGACAAATGAGGAGGGATGAGGGACAGAGGTATATTGCTCCAAATCAGGTACATCCCTCGAAATCAGGGACAGTTGGCAGCTATGCTGTAAATGCTGGTGGCCAAAAGGCCTCTCACCACAAGTACAGGTCCTGGTCAGTCCTGCAGAGGCCAGTTGAGATATGACCCCACACACAGGGCTCCATCCTCAAGCTAGCACCACCAACTGGATTGGCAGGATTCTCCCTTTCTAGAGGCTTCTCTACAGCACAACACAGCAGATAGAAATTCTTCCCTGCGGATCTGTCAGCTGTCCCCTTCTCACTGAAGTCAGCAGTCCTGTTCTCTGCAGCTCTGGTTTCTGAAGCTTCCACAGTATCCCTTTTGCAGCCTTCTTCTTCTCTCTTCATGGCTCTACCACTCTCCTGTGTCCCCTTACTTAATACACAGTGCAGTCTCTCTAAAGTTCCTCTATCACACTCTGGGGTGCAGTTGTGCTCTTAGCTTGCTGATTCACTTGCCAGCAGTCTTTCCCTGTACACAGTATAGCCCACACTTCTGGGCTGAGGCAAACCTACCTTCTCCCCACGGTGGCAATCCAAAAATATATATATTGTGACAGGAAGTCAGGTAAATCTGTGTGTGTTGTCCCAGACGGGAGGTACTTTTCTGCCTTGTTTAGACAATACACCAATTACTATTGGGGGTCGGCTGCAGAGATGGCCAGAGAGGTTTGGGGCGTTAAAAGGTTTCAGCTGTTCAGAATTAAGCAATTAAAGCCCCTATAAAGACAGCCTAGGGATGACGACTGATTGCTGCATCCTGAGGTTTTGGGAGTGAAGGAGCAGTCACAAGCACTTCTGAAGAGGTGAGGTGCTGATGGATATTTCTGTGTGAGAAATATCAAAGAGACCTTTTTTGTTGTTTTCTGCTGTAGGACCAGCAGTGTCTGCCCAGCAGTAGGGATGAGCTTCGTGTTCGATGCGAACACATGTTCGCATCGAACATTGGCCGTTCAATCGTTCGTCGAAAACAAACAAATCGGGTCGTTCGCTCCAAATTCGAATGACCCATAATTCACTGCGGCGTTGCACGCTGATGACCCCGCATGCTTGGCCAATCACAGCGGCCAAAAAACGAAGACACCTAATTGGCCAAAGCCTGGGTGCTTTGGCTAATTAGGGCTCAGGGCTTTAGCACACGCCCCACACTATAAAAGGCCGCCTCCCGGGCGGCCTCGTGTAGTGTGTTCCGGCTTGCTTAGAGAAGTGAGACAGACAGAGAGAGAGAGAGAGATAGATAGATAGAGACACAGTGGGGTAGATTCATGTAGATCAGCGCATCTTTTGATCCACGTGATCTATCTTTTTTACGATCCGCCTGCGCCAGTTTTTGAGGCAAGTGCTGTGTTCAGAAAGCACTTGCCTTGTAAGTAGCCCTGGCGGTTTGTAAATCCCCCGGCGGAATGCAAATTCCGCGGCTAGGGGGAGTTTACTATTTATATCACGCGCGTCCTCGCGCCGATCGTACTGCGCATGCGCCGCCGGCTAAATTTCTCAGCGTGCATTGCTTTAAATGACGTCGCAAGCACGTCATTGTTTTCGACGTTGACGCAATTAACGTAAGGCCGTATTCCCGGACGACTTACGTAAACGACGTAAAAAATTTAAAACTCGACGCGGGAACGACGGCCATACTTAACATAGGATCCGCCGCACTTACCCGGCATATAGCAGGGGTAACGATCCACCGGTTCTGAATCGGCGGTTCTCCTCATTTGATATTTGTCACGTAGAAAAAAAGAAGCGCCACCTAGCGGACGGCGGGAGAATGCAGCCTAAGATCCGACAGTGTAACTCACTTACACCAGTCGGCTCTAAGGGAGATCTATGCGGAACCTGATTCGGGGAATCAGCCGCATAGAACCGAGCGTCGGATCTCACAGATCCGACGGTGTATCAGTAGATACACCGTCGGATCTCTATGTGAATCTACCCCCGTGTATCAGTAGATACACTGTCGGATCTCTATGTGAATCTACCCCAGTGTCTTTTCACATAGATAGATAGATTGTTAGATAGATAGATAAATAGATAGATAGATCAGGGAGGCTACTAGTTAGTATAGTTAAATGTACAGTGTGTAGAGAATATATTGACATCCCTAGGAGTTGTCAATATATTTATAAACTGTATAGCTTAGCTAGTTCTGCTATTAGTATCTTTCAGGCAGGAGATTGTGCTTGATGCTCTAACGTGTTAGTCAACGTGTGCTAGTTAATTGCACATAGATGCATTAACTGTTACTGCACGTGTGCTATTTATTTGCACAGAAAGGCAGTTGCTGTTAATGCAAGTGGGCTATTGAATTGCACAGAAACGCAGTCGCTCTGACTGTGCGTGTGCTGTTTAATACCACCTTAGCGCATTTGGTGTCACCGCACGTGTGCTGTTACATACCACCTTAGCGCATTTGGTGTCACTGCACGTGTGCTGTTACATACCACCTGAGCGCATTTGGTGTCACCGCATGTGTGCTGTTACATATCACCTGAGCGCATTTGGTGTCACCGCACGTGTGCTGTTACATACCACCTTAGCGCATTTGGTGTCACCGCACGTGTGTTGTTACATACCACCTGAGCGCATTTGGTGTCACCGCACGTGTGCTGTTACATACCACCTTAGCGCATTTGGTGTCACCGCACGTGTGCTGTTACATACCACCTGAGCGCATTTGGTGTCACCGCACGTGTGCTGTTACATACCACCTGAGCGCATTTGGTGTCACCGCACGTGTGCTGTTACATACGACCTGAGCGCATTTGGTGTCACCGCACGTGTGCTGTTACATATCACCTGAGCGCATTTGGTGTCACCGCACGTGTGCTGTTACATACCACCTTAGCGCATTTGGTGTCACCGCATGTGTGTTGTTACATACCACCTGAGCGCATTTGGTGTCACCGCACGTGTGCTGTTACATACCACCTGAGCACATTTGGTGTCACCGCACGTGTGCTGTTACATACCACCTGAGCGCATTTGGTGTCACCGCACGTGTACTGTTACATACCACCTGAGCGCAGTTAGTGTCACCACACCTGTGCTGTTATATACCACCTGAGCGCAGTTAGTGTCACTGTACGTGTGCTGTTACATACCACCTGAGCGCAGTTAGTGTCACCGCACCTGTGCTGTTATATACCACCTGAGCGCAGTTAGTGTCACCGCAACTGTGCTGTTATATACCACCTGAGCGCAGTTAGTGTCACTGTACGTGTGCTGTTATATACCACCTGAGCGCAGTTAGTGTCACCGCACCTGTGCTGTTATATACCACCTGAGCGCATTTGGTGTCACCGCACCTGTGCTGTTATATACCACCTGAGCGCAGTTGGTGTCACTGTACGTGTGCTGTTACATACCACCTGAGCGCAGTTAGTGTCACCGCACCTGTGCTGTTATATACCACCTGAGCGCAGTTAGTGTCACTGTACGTGTGCTGTAATATATCACCTGAGCGCAGTTAGTGTCACCGCACCTGTGCTGTTATATACCACCTGAGCGCATTTGGTGTGACCGCACCTGTGCTGTTATATACCACCTGAGCGCAGTTAGTGTCACTGTATGTGTGCTGTTATATACCACCTGAGCGCATTTGGTGTCACCGCACCTGTGCTGTTATATACCACCTGAGAGCAGTTGGTGTCACTGTACGTGTGCTGTTACATACCACCTGAGCGCAGTTAGTGTCACCGCACCTGTGCTGTTATATACCACCTGAGCGCAGTTAGTGTCACTGTACGTGTGCTGTAATATACCACCTGAGCGCAGTTAGTGTCACTGCACCTGTGCTGTTATATACCACCTGAGCGCATTTGGTGTCACCGCACCTGTGCTGTTATATACCACCTGAGCACAGTTAGTGTCACTGTACATGTGCTGTTACATACCACCTGAGCGCAGTTAGTGTCACCACACCTGTGCTGTGATATACCACCTGAGCGCATTTGGTCTCACCGCACCTGTGCTGTTACATACAACCTGAGCGCAGTTAGTGTCACTGTATGTGTGCAGTTATATACCACCTGAGCCCAGTTAGTGTCACTGTGCTGTTATATATCACCTGAGCGCATTTGGTGTCACCGCACCTGTGCTGTTATATACCACCTGAGCGCAGTTGGTGTCACTGTACGTGTGCTGTTACATACCACCTGAGCGCAGTTAGTGTCACCGCACATGTGCTGTTATGTACCACCTGAGCGCAGTTAGTGTCACTGTACGTGTGCTGTAATATACCACCTGAGCGCAGTTAGTGTCACTGCACCTGTGCTGTTATATACCACCTGAGCGCATTTGGTGTCACCGCACCTGTGCTGTTATATACCACCTGAGCACAGTTAGTGTCACTGTACATGTGCTGTTACATACCACCTGAGCGCAGTTAGTGTCACCACACCTGTGCTGTGATATACCACCTGAGCGCATTTGGTGTCACCGCACCTGTGCTGTTACATACAACCTGAGCGCAGTTAGTGTCACTGTATGTGTGCTGTTATATACCACCTGAGCCCAGTTAGTGTCACTGTGCTGTTATATATCACCTGAGCGCATTTGGTGTCACCGCACCTGTGCTGTTATATACCACCTGAGCGCAGTTGGTGTCACTGTACGTGTGCTGTTACATACCACCTGAGCGCAGTTAGTGTCACCGCACATGTGCTGTTATGTACCACCTGAGCGCAGTTAGTGTCACTGTACGTGTGCTGTTATATACCACCTTAGTGCAGTTAGTGTCACCGCACCTGTGCTGTTATATACCACCTGAGCGCAGTTAGTGTCACTGTACGTGTGCTGTTACATACCACCTGAGCGCAGTTAGTGTCACCGCACCTGTGCTGTTATATACCAACTTAGCGCATTTGGTGTCACCGCACGTGTGCTGTTACATACCACCTGAGCGCATTTGGTGTCACCGCACGTGTGCTGTTACATACCACCTGAGCGCATTTGGTGTCACCGCACGTGTGCTGTTACATATCACCTGAGCGCATTTGGTGTCACCGCACGTGTGCTGTTACATACCACCTTAGCGCATTTGGTGTCACCGCATGTGTGTTGTTACATACCACCTGAGCGCATTTGGTGTCACCGCACGTGTGCTGTTACATACCACCTTAGCGCATTTGGTGTCACTGCACGTGTGCTGTTACATACCACCTGAGCACATTTGGTGTCACCGCACGTGTGCTGTTACATACCACCTGAGCGCATTTGGTGTCACTGCACGTGTACTGTTACATACCACCTGAGCGCAGTTAGTGTCACCACACCTGTGCTGTTATATACCACCTGAGCGCAGTTAGTGTCACTGTACGTGTGCTGTTACATACCACCTGAGCGCAGTTAGTGTCACCACACCTGTGCTGTTATATACCACCTGAGCGCAGTTAGTGTCACTGTACCTGTGCTGTTATATACCACCTGAGCGCAGTTAGTGTCACCGCAACTGTGCTGTTATATACCACCTGAGCGCAGTTAGTGTCACTGTACGTGTGCTGTTATATACCACCTGAGCGCAGTTAGTGTCACTGCACCTGTGCTGTTATATACCACCTGAGCGCATTTGGTGTGACCGCACCTGTGCTGTTATATACCACCTGAGCACAGTTAGTGTCACTGTACATGTGCTGTTACATACCACCTGAGCGCAGTTAGTGTCACCACACCTGTGCTGTGATATACCACCTGAGCGCATTTGGTCTCACCGCACCTGTGCTGTTACATACAACCTGAGCGCAGTTAGTGTCACCGCACCTGTGCTGTTATATACCACCTGAGCGCATTTGGTGTCACCGCACCTGTGCTGTTATATACCACCTGAGCGCAGTCGGTGTCACTGTACGTGTGCTGTTACATACCACCTGAGTGCAGTTAGTGTCACCGCACCTGTGCTGTTATATACCACCTGAGCGCAGTTAGTGTCACTGTACGTGTGCTGTAATATATCACCTGAGCGCAGTTAGTGTCACCGCACCTGTGCTGTTATATACCACCTGAGCGCATTTGGTGTGACCGCACCTGTGCTGTTATATACCACCTGAGCGCAGTTAGTGTCACTGTATGTGTGCTGTTATATACCACCTGAGCGCATTTGGTGTCACCGCACCTGTGCTGTTATATACCACCTGAGAGCAGTTGGTGTCACTGTACGTGTGCTGTTACATACCACCTGAGCGCAGTTAGTGTCACCGCACCTGTGCTGTTATATACCACCTGAGCGCAGTTAGTGTCACTGTACGTGTGCTGTAATATACCACCTGAGCGCAGTTAGTGTCACTGCACCTGTGCTGTTATATACCACCTGAGCGCATTTGGTGTCACCGCACCTGTGCTGTTATATACCACCTGAGCACAGTTAGTGTCACTGTACATGTGCTGTTACATACCACCTGAGCGCAGTTAGTGTCACCACACCTGTGCTGTGATATACCACCTGAGCGCATTTGGTCTCACCGCACCTGTGCTGTTACATACAACCTGAGCGCAGTTAGTGTCACTGTATGTGTGCAGTTATATACCACCTGAGCCCAGTTAGTGTCACTGTGCTGTTATATATCACCTGAGCGCATTTGGTGTCACCGCACCTGTGCTGTTATATACCACCTGAGCGCAGTTGGTGTCACTGTACGTGTGCTGTTACATACCACCTGAGCGCAGTTAGTGTCACCGCACATGTGCTGTTATGTACCACCTGAGCGCAGTTAGTGTCACTGTACGTGTGCTGTAATATACCACCTGAGCGCAGTTAGTGTCACTGCACCTGTGCTGTTATATACCACCTGAGCGCATTTGGTGTCACCGCACCTGTGCTGTTATATACCACCTGAGCACAGTTAGTGTCACTGTACATGTGCTGTTACATACCACCTGAGCGCAGTTAGTGTCACCACACCTGTGCTGTGATATACCACCTGAGCGCATTTGGTGTCACCGCACCTGTGCTGTTACATACAACCTGAGCGCAGTTAGTGTCACTGTATGTGTGCTGTTATATACCACCTGAGCCCAGTTAGTGTCACTGTGCTGTTATATATCACCTGAGCGCATTTGGTGTCACCGCACCTGTGCTGTTATATACCACCTGAGCGCAGTTGGTGTCACTGTACGTGTGCTGTTACATACCACCTGAGCGCAGTTAGTGTCACCGCACATGTGCTGTTATGTACCACCTGAGCGCAGTTAGTGTCACTGTACGTGTGCTGTTATATACCACCTTAGTGCAGTTAGTGTCACCGCACCTGTGCTGTTATATACCACCTGAGCGCAGTTAGTGTCACTGTACGTGTGCTGTTACATACCACCTGAGCGCAGTTAGTGTCACCGCACCTGTGCTGTTATATACCAACTTAGCGCATTGGTGTCACCGCACGTGTGCTGTTACATACCACCTGAGCGCATTTGGTGTCACCGCACGTGTGCTGTTACATACCACCTGAGCGCATTTGGTGTCACCGCACGTGTGCTGTTACATATCACCTGAGCGCATTTGGTGTCACCGCACGTGTGCTGTTACATACCACCTTAGCGCATTTGGTGTCACCGCATGTGTGTTGTTACATACCACCTGAGCGCATTTGGTGTCACCGCACGTGTGCTGTTACATACCACCTTAGCGCATTTGGTGTCACTGCACGTGTGCTGTTACATACCACCTGAGCACATTTGGTGTCACCGCACGTGTGCTGTTACATACCACCTGAGCGCATTTGGTGTCACTGCACGTGTACTGTTACATACCACCTGAGCGCAGTTAGTGTCACCACACCTGTGCTGTTATATACCACCTGAGCGCAGTTAGTGTCACTGTACGTGTGCTGTTACATACCACCTGAGCGCAGTTAGTGTCACCACACCTGTGCTGTTATATACCACCTGAGCGCAGTTAGTGTCACTGTACCTGTGCTGTTATATACCACCTGAGCGCAGTTAGTGTCACCGCAACTGTGCTGTTATGTTGCCATACCACCTGAGCGCAGTTAGTGTCACTGTACGTTTCTATTGTGTGTGCTGTTATATACCACCTGAGCGCAGTTAGTGTCACTGCACCTGTGCTGTTATATACCACCTGAGCGCATTTGGTGTGACCGCACCTGTGCTGTTATATACCACCTGAGCGCAGTTAGTGTCACTGTATGTGTGCTGTAATATATCACCTGAGCGCAGTTAGTGTCACCGCACCTGTGCTGTTATATACCACCTGAGCGCAGTTAGTGTCACTGTACGTGTGCTGTAATATATCACCTGAGCGCAGTTAGTGTCACCGCACCTGTGCTGTTATATACCACCTGAGCGCATTTGGTGTGACCGCACCTGTGCTGTTATATACCACCTGAGCGCAGTTAGTGTCACTGTATGTGTGCTGTTATATACCACCTGAGCGCATTTGGTGTCACCGCACCTGTGCTGTTATATACCACCTGAGAGCAGTTGGTGTCACTGTACGTGTGCTGTTACATACCACCTGAGCGCAGTTAGTGTCACCGCACCTGTGCTGTTATACACCACCTGAGCGCAGTTAGTGTCACTGTACGTGTGCTGTAATATACCACCTGAGCGCAGTTAGTGTCACCGCACCTGTGCTGTTATATACCACCTGAGCGCAGTTAGTGTCACTGTACGTGTGCTGTTACATACCACCTGAGCGCAGTTAGTGTCACCGCACCTGTGCTGTTATATACCACCTTAGTGCAGTTAGTGTCACCGCACCTGTGCTGTTATATACCACCTGAGCGCAGTTAGTGTCACTGTACGTGTGCTGTTACATACCACCTGAGCGCAGTTAGTGTCACCGCACCTGTGCTGTTATATACCAACTTAGCGCATTTGGTGTCACCGCACGTGTGCTGTTACATACCACCTGAGCACATTTGGTGTCACCGCACGTGTGCTGTTACATACCACCTGAGCGCATTTGGTGTCACCGCACGTGTGCTGTTACATATCACCTGAGCGCATTTGGTGTCACCGCACGTGTGCTGTTACATACCACCTTAGCGCATTTGGTGTCACCGCATGTGTGTTGTTACATACCACCTTAGCGCATTTGGTGTCACCGCACGTGTGCTGTTACATACCACCTGAGCACATTTGGTGTCACAGCACGTGTGCTGTTACATACCACCTGAGCGCATTTGGTGTCACCGCACGTGTACTGTTACATACCACCTGAGCGCAGTTAGTGTCACCACACCTGTGCTGTTATATACCACCTGAGCGCAGTTAGTGTCACTGTACGTGTGCTGTTACATACCACCTGAGCGCAGTTAGTGTCACCGCACCTGTGCTGTTATATACCACCTGAGCGCAGTTAGTGTCACTGTACGTGTGCTGTTACATACCACCTGAGCGCAGTTAGTGTCACCGCACCTGTGCTGTTATATACCACCTGAGTGCAGTTATTGTCACCGCACCTGTGCTGTTATATACCACCTGAGTGCAGTTAGTGTCACCGCACCTGTGCTGTTATATACCACCTGAGCGTTAGGTCAGTCGGTGTCACTGTACGTGTGCTGTTACATACCATATATATGAGTGCAGTTAGTGTCACCGCACCTGTGCTGTTATATACCACCTGAGCGCAGTTAGTGTAACTGTACGTGTGCTGTAATATATCACCTGAGCGCAGTTAGTGTCACCGCACCTGTGCTGTTATATACCACCTTAGTGCAGTTAGTGTCACCGCACCTGTGCTGTTATATACCACCTGAGCGCAGTTAGTGTCACTGTACGTGTGCTGTTACATACCACCTGAGCGCAGTTAGTGTCACCGCACCTGTGCTGTTATATACCAACTTAGCGCATTTGGTGTCACCGCACGTGTGCTGTTACATACCACCTGAGCGCATTTGGTGTCACCGCACGTGTGCTATTACATACCACCTGAGCGCATTTGGTGTCACTGCACGTGTGCTGTTACATATCACCTGAGCGCATTTGGTGTCACCGCACGTGTGCTGTTACATACCACCTTAGCGCATTTGGTGTCACCGCATGTGTGTTGTTACATACCACCTGAGCGCATTTGGTGTGTCACCGCACGTGTGCTGTTACATACCACCTTAGCGCATTTGGTGTCACCGCACGTGTGCTGTTACATACCACCTGAGCACATTTGGTGTCACCGCACGTGTGCTGTTACATACCACCTGAGCGCATTTGTGTCACCGCACGTGTACTGTTACATACCACCTGAGCGCAGTTAGCGTCACCACACTGTGCTGTTATATACCACCTGAGCGCAGTTAGTGTCACTGTACGTGTGCTGTTACATACCACCTGAGCGCAGTTAGTGTCACCGCACCTGTGCTGTTATATACCACCTGAGCGCAGTTAGTGTCACTGTACGTGTGCTGTTACATACCACCTGAGCGCAGTTAGTGTCACCGCACCTGTGCTGTTATATACCACCTGAGTGCAGTTAGTGTCACCGCACCTGTGCTGTTATATACCACCTGAGTGCAGTTAGTGTCACCGCACCTGTGCTGTTATATACCACCTGAGCGCAGTCGGTGTCACTGTACGTGTGCTGTTACATACCACCTGAGTGCAGTTAGTGTCACCGCACCTGTGCTGTTATATACCACCTGAGCGCAGTTAGTGTCACTGTACGTGTGCTGTAATATATCACCTGAGCGCAGTTAGTGTCACCGCACGTGTGCTGTTATATACCACCTGAGCGCATTTGGTGTGACCGCACCTGTGCTGTTATATACCACCTGAGCGCAGTTAGTGTCACTGTATGTGTGCTGTTATATACCACCTGAGCGCATTTGGTGTGACCGCACCTGTGCTGTTATATACCACCTGAGAGCAGTTGGTGTCACTGTACGTGTGCTGTTACATACCACCTGAGCGCAGTTAGTGTCACCGCACCTGTGCTGTTATACACCACCTGAGTGCAGTTAGTGTCACTGTACGTGTGCTGTAATATACCACCTGAGCGCAGTTAGTGTCACTGCACCTGTGCTGTTATATACCACCTGAGCGCATTTGGTGTCACCGCACCTGTGCTGTTATATACCACCTGAGCACAGTTAGTGTCACTGTTCATGTGCTGTTACATACCACCTGAGCGCAGTTAGTGTCACCACACCTGTGCTGTGATATACCACCTGAGCGCATTTGGTGTCACCGCACCTGTGCTGTTACATACAACCTGAGCGCAGTTAGTGTCACTGTATGTGTGCTGTTATATACCACCTGAGCCCAGTTAGTGTCACTGTGCTGTTATATATCACCTGAGCGCATTTGGTGTCACCGCACCTGTGCTGTTATATACCACCTGAGCGCAGTTGGTGTCACTGTACGTGTGCTGTTACATACCACCTGAGCGCAGTTAGTGTCACCGCACATGTGCTGTTATGTACCACCTGAGCGCAGTTAGTGTCACTGTACGTGTGCTGTTATATACCACCTTAGTGCAGTTAGTGTCACCGCACCTGTGCTGTTATATACCACCTGAGCGCAGTTAGTGTCACTGTACGTGTGCTGTTACATACCACCTGAGCGCAGTTAGTGTCACCGCACCTGTGCTGTTATATACCAACTTAGCGCATTTGGTGTCACCGCACGTGTGCTGTTACATACCACCTGAGCGCCATTTGGTGTCACCGCACGTGTGCTGTTACATACCACCTGAGCGCATTTGGTGTCACCGCACGTGTGCTGTTACATATCACCTGAGCGCATTTGGTGTCACCGCACGTGTGCTGTTACATACCACCTTAGCGCATTTGGTGTCACCGCATGTGTGTTGTTACATACCACCTGAGCGCATTTGGTGTCACCGCACGTGTGCTGTTACATACCACCTTAGCGCATTTGGTGTCACTGCACGTGTGCTGTTACATACCACCTGAGCACATTTGGTGTCACCGCACGTGTGCTGTTACATACCACCTGAGCGCATTTGGTGTCATTGCACGTGTACTGTTACATACCACCTGAGCGCAGTTAGTGTCACCACACCTGTGCTGTTATATACCACCTGAGCGCAGTTAGTGTCACTGTACGTGTGCTGTTACATACCACCTGAGCGTAGTTAGTGTCACCGCACCTGTGCTGTTATATACCACCTGAGCGCAGTTAGTGTCACCGCAACTGTGCTGTTATATACCACCTGAGCGCAGCTAGTGTCACTGTACGTGTGCTGTTATATACCACCTGAGCGCAGTTAGTGTCACTGCACCTGTGCTGTTATATATCACCTGAGCGCATTTGGTGTCACCGCACGTGTGCTGTTACATACCACCTTAGCGCATTTGGTGTCACCGCATGTGTGTTGTTACATACCACCTGAGCGCATTTGTGTCACAGCACTTGTGCTCTTACTACCACCTTACGCATTTGGTGTCACCACGCACGTGTGCTGTTACATACCACCTGAGCACATTTGGTGTCACCCGCGCACGTGTGCTGTTCATACCACCTGAGCGCATTTGGGTGTCACCGCACGTGTACTGTTACAATACCACCTGAGCGCAGTTAGTGTCACCACAACACCTGTGCTGTTATATACCACCTGAGCGCAGTTAGTGTCACTGTACGTGTGCTGTTACATACCACCTGAGCGCAGTTAGTGACACCGAGCACCTGTGCTGTTATATACCACCTGAGTAGCGAGTACAGTGTCACCCGCAACGTGTGCTGTTATATACCACCTGAGTGCAGTTAGTGTCACCGCACCTGTGCTGTTATATACCACCTGAGCGCAGTCGTGTCACTGTATCGTGGCTGTTACATACCACCTGAGTGCAGTTAGTGTCACCGCACCTCTGCTGTTATATACCACCTGAGCGCAGTTAGTGTCACTGTACGTGTGCTGTAATATATCACCTGAGCGCAGTTAGTGTCACCGCACCTGTGCTGTTATATACCACCTTAGCGCAGTTAGTGTCACCGCACCTGTGCTGTTTTATACCACCTGAGCGCAGTTAGTGTCACTGTACGTGTGCTGTTACATACCACCTGAGCGCATTTAGTGTCACCCGCACCTGTGCTGTTATATACCACCTTAGCCATTTGGTGTCACCGCATCGTGTGCTGTTACATACCACCTGAGCGCATTTGGTGTCACCGCACGTGTGCTGTTTATAACACCTGAGTCGCTGTTTTGGTGTCCACGGCAACCGTGTGCTGTTACTATCACCTGAGCGCAGTTAGTGTCACCGCACGTGTGCTGTTACATACCCACCTTTAGCGCAGTTAGTGTCACCCGCATACCTGTGCTGTTATATACCACCTGAGCGCAGTTAGTGTCACCGACGCACCTGTTGCTGTTATATACCCACCTGAGCGCCAGTTAGTGTCACCGCACCTGTGCTGTTATATACCACCTGAGCGCAGTTCACCCCCCCCCCTGTGTCACTGTAACGTGTGCTGTTACATACCACCTGAGCGCAGTTAGTGTCACCGCACCTGTGCTGTTATATTCCACCCTGAGCGCAGTTAGTGTCACTGTACGTGTGCTGTAATATATCACCTGAGCGCAGTTAGTGTCACCGCACGTGTGCTGTTATATACCACCTGAGCGCATTTGGTGTGACCGCACCTGTGCTGTTATATACCACCTGACGCAGTTAGTGTCACTGTAATGTGTGCTGTTATATACCACCCTGAGCGCATTTGGTGTGACCGCACCTGTGCTGTTTATATACCAACCTGAGAGCAGTTTTGGTGTCACTGTACGTGTGCTGTTACATACCACCTGAGCGCAGTTAGTGTCACCGCACCTGTGCTGTTATACACCACCTGAGTGCAGTTAGTGTCACTGTACGTGTGCTGTAATATACCACCTGAGCGCAGTTAGTGTCACTGCACCTGTGCTGTTATATACCACCTGAGCGCCATTTGGTGTCACCGCACCTGTGCTGTTATATACCACTGAGCACAGTTAGTGTCACTGTTCATGTGCTGTTACATACCACCTGAGCGCAGTTAGTGTCACCACACCTGTGCTGTGATATACCACCTAGCGCATTTGGTGTCACCGCACCTGTGCTGTTACATACAACCTGAGCGCAGTTAGTGTCACTGTATGTGTGCTGTTATATACCACCTGAGCCCAGTTAGTGTCACTGTGCTGTTATATATCACCTGAGCGCATTTGGTGTCACCGCACCTGTGCTGTTATATACCACCTGAGCGCAGTTGGTGTCACTGTACGTGTGCTGTTACATACCACCTGAGCGCAGTTAGTGTCACCGCACATGTGCTGTTATGTACCACCTGAGCGCAGTTAGTGTCTCTGTACGTGTGCTGTAATATACCACCTGAGCGCAGTTAGTGTCACTGCACCTGTGCTGTTATATACCACCTGAGCGCATTTGGTGTCACCGCACCTGTGCTGTTATATACCACCTGAGCACAGTTAGTGTCACTGTACGTGTGCTGTTACATACCACCTGAGCGCAGTTAGTGTCACCGCACCTGTGCTGTTATATACCACCTTAGTGCAGTTAGTGTCGCCGCACCTGTGCTGTTATATACCACCTGAGCGCAGTTAGTGTCACTGTACGTGTGCTGTTACATACCACCTGAGCGCAGTTAGTGTCACCGCACCTGTGCTGTTATATACCACCTGAGTGCAGTTAGTGTCACCGCACCTGTGCTGTTATATACCACCTGAGCGCAGTTAGTGTCACTGTACGTGTTCTGTAATATACCACCTGAGCGCATTTGGTGTCACCGCACCTGTGCTGTTATATACCACCTGAGAGCATTTGGTGTGACCGCACCTGTGCTGTTATATACCACCTGAGCGCAGTTAGTGTCACTGTATGTGTGCTGTTATATACCACCTGAGCGCATTTGGTGTCACCGCACCTGTGCTGTTATATACCACCTGAGAGCAGTTGGTGTCACTGTACGTGTGCTGTTACATACCACCTGAGCGCAGTTAGTGTCACCGCAACTGTGCTGTTATATACCACCTGAGCGCAGTTAGTGTCACTGTACGTGTGCTGTAATATACCACCTGAGCGCAGTTAGTGTCACTGCACCTGTGCTGTTATATACCACCTGAGCGCATTTGGTGTCACCGCACCTGTGCTGTTATATACCACCTGAGCACAGTTAGTGTCACTGTAAATGTGCTGTTACATACCACCTGAGCGCAGTTAGTGTCACCACACCTGTGCTGTGATATACCACCTGAGCGCATTTGGTGTCACCGCACCTGTGCTGTTACATACAACCTGAGCGCAGTTAGTGTCAATGTATGTGTGCTGTTATATACCACCTGAGCCCAGTTAGTGTCACTGTGCTGTTATATATCACCTGAGCGCATTTGGTGTCACCGCACCTGTGCTGTTATATACCACCTGAGCGCAGTTGGTGTCACTGTACGTGTGCTGTTACATACCACCTGAGCGCAGTTAGTGTCACCGCACATGTGCTGTTATGTACCACCTGAGCGCAGTTAGTGTCACCGCACCTGTGCTGTTATATACCACCTGAGCGCAGTTAGTGTCACTGTATGTGTGTGCTGTTATATACCACCTGAGCGCATTTGTGTCACATTTGGTGTCACCGCACCTGTGCTGTTATATACCACCTGAGAGCAGTTGGTGTCACTGTACGTGTGCTGTTACATACCACCTGAGCGCAGTTAGTGTCACCGAACTGTGCTGTTATATACCACCTGAGCGCAGTTAGTGTCACTGTACGTGTGCTGTAATATACCACCTGAGCGCAGTTAGTGTCACTGCACCTGTGCTGTTATATACCACCTGAGCGCATTTGGTGTCACCGCACCTGTGCTGTTATATACCACCTGAGCACAGTTAGTGTCACTGTAAATGTGCTGTTACATACCACCTGAGCGCAGTTAGTGTCACCACACCTGTGCTGTGATATACCACCTGAGCGCATTTGGTGTCACCGCACCTGTGCTGTTATATACCACCTGAGCGCAGTTGGTGTCACTGTACGTGTGCTGTTACATACCACCTGAGCGCAGTTAGTGTCACCGCACATGTGCTGTTATGTACCACCTGAGCGCAGTTAGTGTCACTGTACGTGTGCTGTAATATACCACCTGAGCGCAGTTAGTGTCACCGCACCTGTGCTGTTATATACCACCTGAGCGCAGTTAGTGTCACTGTACGTGTGCTGTTACATACCACTGAGCGCAGTTAGTGTCACCGCACCTGTGCTGTTATATACCACCTTAGTGCAGTTAGTGTCACCGCACCTGTGCTGTTATATACCACCTGAGCGCAGTTAGTGTCACTGTACGTGTGCTGTTACATACCACCTGAGCGCAGTTAGTGTCACCGCACCTGTGCTGTTATATACCACCTGAGTGCAGTTAGTGTCACCGCACCTGTGCTGTTATATACCACCTGAGCGCAGTTAGTGTCACTGTACGTGTTCTGTAATATACCACCTGAGCGCAGTTAGTGTCACCGCACCTGTGCTGTTATATACCACCTGAGCTCATTTGGTGTCACCGCACCTGTGTTGTTATATACCACCTGAGCGCAGTTAGTGTCACTGTACGTGTGCTGTTACATACCACCTGAGCGCAGTTAGTGTCACCGCACCTGTGCTGTTATATACCACCTGAGCGCAGTTAGTGTCATTGAACGTGTGCTGTAATATACCACCTGAGCGCAGTTAGTGTCACCGCACCTGTGCTGTTATATACCACCTGAGCGCATTTGGTGTCACCGCACCTGTGCTGTTATATACCACCTGAGCGCAGTTACTGTCACTGTACGTGTGCTGTTATATACCACCTGAGCGCAGTTAGTGTCACCGCACCTGTGCTGTTATATACCACCTGAGCGCATTTGGTGTCGCCGCACCTGTGCTGTTATATACCACCTGAGCGCAGTTGGTGTCACTGTACGTGTGCTGTTACATACCACCTGAGCGCAGTTAGTGTCACCGCACCTGTGCTGTTATATACCACCTGAGCACAGTTAGTGTCACTGTACGTGTGCTGTAATATACCACCTGAGCACAGTTAGTGTCACCGCACCTGTGCTGTTATATACCACCTGAGCGCATTTGGTGTCACCGCACCTGTGCTGTTATATACCACCTGAGCGCAGTTACTGTCACTGTACGTGTGCTGTTATATACCACCTGAGCGCAGTTAGTGTCACCGCACCTGTGCTGTTATATACCACCTGAGCGCATTTGGTGTCGCCGCACCTGTGCTGTTATATACCACCTGAGCGCAGTTGGTGTCACTGTACGTGTGCTGTTACATACCACCTGAGCGCAGTTAGTGTCACCGCACCTGTGCTGTTATATACCACCTGAGCACAGTTAGTGTCACTGTACGTGTGCTGTTACATACCACCTGAGCGCATTTAGTGTGACCGCACCTGTGCTGTTATATACCACCTGAGCACAGTTGGTGTCACTGTACGTGTGCTGTTACATACCACCTGAGCGCAGTTAGTGTCACCGCAACTGTGCTGTTATATACCACCTGAGCGCAGTTAGTGTCACTGTACGTGTGCTGTTATATACCACCTGAGCGCAGTTAGTGTCACCGCACCTGTGCTTTTATATACCACCTGAGCGCAGTTAGTGTCACTGTACATGTGCTGTTATATACCACCTGAGCGCAGTTGGTGTCACTGTACGTGTGCTGTCACATACCACCTGAACGCAGTTAGTGTCACCGCACCTGTGGTGTTATATACCACCCGAGCGCAGTTAGTGTCACTGTACGTGTGCTGTTATATACCACCTGAGCGCAGTTAGTGTCACCGCACCTGTGCTGTTATATACCACCTGAGCGCAGTTAGTGTCACTGTACGTGTGCTGTTACATACCACCTGAGCGCAGTTAGTGTCACTGCACTGTGCTGTGTGTGCTGTTACCAGTCGTGCTGTTATACCACCTGAGCGCAGTTAGTGTCACTGTACGTGTGCTGTTACATACCACCTGAGCGCAGTTGGTGTGACTCCGCTTGTGCTGTTACATACCACCTGAACGCAGTTGGTGTCACTGTACGTGTGCTGTTATATACCACCTGAACGCATAAATATGTCTGGAAGGACAACAAAGAGAGGCAGAGAGTCATGAGGGCAAGCAGGCTCTGCATGTAGAGGTAACGCTGGTAGTTTATGTGGTGCATCCTCTTCAGCACGTGGCCGTGGCCGCTCGTCCTTCTTTTCGGGAGCTGGCCGTGTTGAGCCTCAACATGTAGAGAAATTAGTAGAGTGGATGACCAAGCCGTCCTCATCCTCCTCATCCTCTCTCACACAGACTGATCAAAGTTTATCTGGCAAAGCAGCTGCCAAGGCGTCCTCTTCCCTCTGCACAATGGCTTCACAAAATACTTCCCTAGTACCACCATGTCCTCCTGAGGAGTCCCCCGAACTGTTTCAAGACAGTGTTGGGTACATGCTGCAGGAAGATGCGCAGCGTTTTGAAGACTCCGATGACGGAACACTGATAGAGGAAGGCATTGATGTGAGCCCAGGGAGAGGGGGTGGCCGAGAGGGACAGCAATTTGTCAGTGACGATGTTCCCCCAGCTGGAGCATACTGCCAGGTTGTTGACAGTGATGAGGAGGGAGGGGATGATGAGGTCACTGACTCTACCTGGGTGCCTGATAGGAGAGAGGAGGAGGAGGAGGAGGAGAAGGAGGAGGAGGACGAGGCACAGGCACATCTCCAAAGAGGCAGGATGCCCTCCAGGGGTCAGCTTAAGGTCAAACCCACTGCATTGCAGCGCACATCTACGGCGCTTGTGCATGGCGGTGCTGTGTCTGACCGGTACAGCAACATTTCTTTGGTGTGGGCCTTTTTTGAAACATGTCCACAAGATCGTACCTTTGCTATTTGCAACTTATGTCGCAAGCGTATCTCGCGTGGCCAAAACATTAACCGCCTGGGTACCACATGCTTGTCCAGACATATGTCGCCCTGCCATGATCCTCGTGTACGTGCTATTAAGGAGAGGGATCATTACTGGCTGGCGACTCTCCTTGATCCACGTTACAAGAGTAAGGTTGCGGACCTTATGTTGCCATCGCAGAGGGAGCAGAATATGAAACTTCTGCGGGAGGCCTTGCAGCACGGTCTGTGCAATGCGTTCCCAGAACCGGGGGGATTACCAAAACCTGGCTCTGGACAACGTCTTGCTGAGGCTTCGGTGAGTCACAGAAGGGGCGGTGGAGAAGGTGGTCGTCTGACCGATGCGTTCAGGCAGTTTTTTAGTCCGCAGCCCCAAGGTCTGACCGGTTCCAGCAACCATCGCCAGCGTCTGGTTTACATGGTCTGGGAATACCTAGGGGCAAGATCCGACTTGGACACCTTCCCCACCGAAAATCCTCTGGCTTACTGGGTCTTGAGGATGGATCACTGGCCAGAGCTTGCCCAGTACGCAATTGAGCTACTGGCTTGCCCTGCATCCAGTGTTCTTTCAGAACGGACATTCAGTGCTGCTGGAGTCTTTGTGACTGATCACAGGGTGCGCCTCTCCACCGGCTCTGTTGATCGTCTGACCTTCATCAAAATGAATCAGGCTTGGATCAACACCAGCTACCAAGCACCTGATGCTGATATTAATGAATAATATCTTTTTATTGAAAAGTCGGATCCCTTTTAGACTGCTGATGCTGAGTGACTGTCCTCTTATGCTGCTGATGGAATATCCTTCTCCTCCTTACTTTTCTTGCTGATAGCTAGTAAGAAATGTTGTGTTTCTGGGCTCCGCCACCAGTGCCTAAGGCACAATTTATCAGCCCCTGTTTAACAGGGGCGCCTAATAATTTTTGATGCAATACTTTGCACGTGGCTCCTTGTTGCGCTCCAATTGGAGTTATTGTGAGGGGTTGCAGTGTTGTGTTGTGCCCAAGGCACAATTTTTCTGCCCCTGTTTAACAGGGGCGCCTAATAACAATTTTTGATGCAATACTTTGCACGTGGCTCCTTGTTGCGCTCCAATTGGAGTTATTGTGAGGGGTTGCAGTGTTGTGTTGTGTCCAAGGCCCAATTTTTCTGCCCCTGTTTAACAGGGGCGCCTAATAACAATTTTTGATGCAATACTTTGCACGTGGCTCCTTGTTGCGCTCCAATTGGAGTTATTGTGAGGGGTTGCAGTGTTGTGTTGTGCCCAAGGCCCAATTTTTCTGCCCCTGTTTAACAGGGGCGCCTAATAACAATTTTTGATGCAATACTTTGCACGTGGCTCCTTGTTGCGCTCCAATTGGAGTTATTGTGAGGGGTTGCAGTGTTGTGTTGTGTCCAAGGCCCAATTTTTTCTGCCCCTGTTTAACAGGGGCGCCTAATAACAATTTTTGATGCAATACTTTGCACGTGGCTCCTTGTTGCGCTCCAATTGGAGTTATTGGGAGGGATTGCAGTGTTGTGTTGTGCCCAAGGCACAATTTTTCTGCCCCTGTTTAACAGGGGCGCCTAATACCAATTTTTGATGCAATACTTGGCATGTGGCTCCTTGTTGCGCTCCAATTGGAGTTATTGGGAGGGGTTGCAGTGTTGTGTTGTGCCCAAGGCACAATTTTTTTGCCCCTGTTTAACAGGGGCGCCTAATAACATTTTTTGATGCAATAATTTGCACGTGGCTCCTTGTTGCGCTCCAATTGGAGTTATTGGGAGGGGTTGCAAGTGTTGTGTTGTGCCCAAGGCACAATTTTTCAGCCCCTGTTTAACAGGGCGCCTAATAACAATTTTTGATGCAATACTTTGCACGTGGCTCCTTGTTGCGCTCCAATTACAGTATGTTTGAGGGGTGCCCTTTTTTCTAAAAATTTTCTTTCACAAAACAATAATGGCCCCCCACCACCGCTAAAATATTCGACATAATGTTGCCACACAGAACTTGCGCAAGTAGCATTAGTTACTTTTTTTTTTATAGTCCTCTCATGTTGTGCAGGGACATTTCTAAACACGTGCCACTACTATAGACACCCAGCACGTGTGATATTTATAGGAATTTTTTTTTTTCACTTTAAGCATCATTAAAATAGCTGCTCCGGAAAAAACAGCCGTTTAAAAAAAAATCCATTGATACATGTTCCCTGGGGCAAGACCCGGGTTCTGAACGACGTTTTCAAACATTTGATTGAATTTTGGTCTTTAAAACGACCGTTTTTGAATTCGAACGTTCGGGTCCCATAGACTTCAATGGGGTTCGAAATATTCGTGCGAACCCGCGGTCTGTTCGAACGTTCTGGTGCGAACCGAACCCGGGGGTGTTCGGCTCATCCCTACCCAGCAGTAGGCTGTGCCAGACTCCATAGGTAGGTTCCTGTGTTGGGAAGGTAGACGCCCCAAGTGGCAAGGGTTTACTTTATGTTTTGTTTTGTTTATGCTGTTTTTATGCTTGCACGTGTATCCAGCAATATGGAAAAATAAACCATATAATTTGTTTTCAATCCTCCTAAACTGCCTTTTTGTACAGTTCAGCGTGTAGTGAACCCATCCAGGGGGTCACACACACCCGCTACCGAGTTAATCCCTCACACATGGTGAAGTGCCATGGGCAGTTAAAGTAAATCCAAAATGGATGAGATGATAAAACAGATGGTTATAATAAATGCAGCTTACCAAATACAGTAAGCATTGCAGCTCACCAACAGGCTCACCAAGAGAGCATGGCAGATTGGGAGGCCATCATGAAACAATTTGAGAGAACAGAGGAAAAGGATAGCAAGCCCTCTCTGAGAATCCAGAGGACCATAATGCTATGGAGGTTACCGCGTCTGTTGATGGAATCATCACTGGAGTGTAGTACTTCACCAGAGGAACAAGAAGTGGAGCCAGAGGAGTGTGCCCTGGCAGAGCCTGAAACTCCCGAAGTAAAGGAGCCGCCATTAGTAGTAGAAGAGTCTGTAGAGCCTGTTGAAACCAATGTTGTGAATGGCGTTCCAGAGGTCAAACCAGACGAGATCAAACCAGAAGAGAAAGACCCTCATGTACACGAAGATGCTGAGGAGGTCCCGGCTGTCCCCGCAGTAGCAGCTCCTATGTGTAACGCCATCGGCGTTACCTTGTACAGAACGAGCGCAGCTGTACCATCCTTAGACAGCTGCGCTCCATCCAGCACCCTATCATCATCACTTCCGACGCGCCGTCGAATCCTGCGCTCCATCCAGCACCCTGTCATCGTCACTTCCGACGTGCCGTCGAATCCTGCGTTCCACGTTGGAACGCGGAAGCGCGTCCAGCGTGTATCCCGCGACAGGTGGGCTATTTAAACCCTCTCCGATGGCGGCTGGGTGTCTGGTTATTAACGTTGACGCTCGCCGCCATCTGAGACCCGAGACCCCCTTCAGAGACCCTCTGACCTCCAGCCTGCAAGGAGACTCCAGTTTCAGCACCAGGATCAACTCCAAGGACTCTGTCTTTGCCTAAGACCAACTCCTGGACCACAGAGCTGACAATCTACAGCTCCATAGAGCCATCCTGAACATCCTTCAGTCTCGCTCCAGGAAGGAACTCTTAAGCTCACTACATCTAAACCACAAGTACCCATAGCTCCAAACTACTCCAAGCTTGTATACTGGTTCACTGCTTATGCTGGGATTGTTACTGCTATAAGTTCTTAATTACCAGTTATCTTATGCTTGTAGAGACTGTACTGCATTACCAGAATTCTCCTTTAACCTATGGTAGATACACCACACCATTAATGGGAGATAGTTCGCAGGAGGTTGTGATGAATTAACCCCATACTCTCTGTACACATCTTAGAGTCACCAGGTGGTTCAATCTGAGTATCCTCCAGAACAAGTGTCTACTCTCCATCTCCTATTCATGGTGACGGCGTAGTCATTACAGAATAACCAGACCCGATATAAAAAAAAAAAAACATGGATCCCGCTGATCTAGCGAATCATTTACTGGGACTCACTCAAAGGGCAGATACCCTAACTAATTCTTTAAATGAAATACGCTCAGAGAATAAAGCTCTCCGCCATCAGAACCTTGCTCAGGTCAGAGAGAGACCAGAACCAAAAGTTTGTCCTCCAGAACCTTTCTCTGGGGATAGGAAACTCTTCCGTAAATTTATCAGCTCATGTCGCTTGATGTTCGAGTTACGTCCCCGTACTTACTATTCTGATAGGGTTAGAATTCTCACCCTCATCTCCTACCTCAGGGGAGAACCTAGAGTTTGGGCCGACGCCTATATGGAAGAGCACGGAGATCTCCTAGGGGCTTTGGACACCTTTCTCGCAGAAATGTCCCTCCTTTACGAGGATCCCAATAAACAGTTGACTGCTGAGAATTCCATCAGAAATCTCAAACAGGGGAAAAGACCAGTGGAGGACTACATTTCAGAATTCAAATGTTGGAGCCGAGAGACCCGGTGGTCAGATATTGCACTCGGGAACCAATTTCGGCTTGGCTTGACAGAAACTTTGAAAGACGAGATTGCACGTGTAGAACTTCCACCATCCCTAGAGGGCCTAATGCAACTGTCCATTACCATTGATCGGCGTATCCGTGAGAGAAGAGCCGAACGTGCCAATGCGTATCTTCCCTCACCTTTCAGGAGAGCCATATCTCCCCCCAAGGAACTTCCGATGGAACTTGGTGCGATTAAAGGACCATTAAGCACAGCTGAGAAACAACGCCGCAGAGACCAAAACCTCTGTATGTACTGTTCAGCTCCAGACCACATTGTATCTACCTGTGCCCTTCTCAAGAGGAATTTGGAAAGTAAAAATCACCACATTAACAAACTTAATTTTACTGGTACTATTTCTAACCGCTACATTATCATTGTTCTTACATTACAGTGGGATCAAGAAAGGATCTCCATTGAAGCAATGGTCGACAGCGGAGCCTGTGGAAACTTTATTGATTCAAAGATTATAGAATCTAATAAACTACCCTGTGTGTTCAAGCAAACCCCTGTGTCACTCACTTTCATTGATGGTTCCAGTTCCTCCACAGGTCCAATTTCATTTCAAACTTCCCCCCTCTTGGTGACTTGTGGTTCAGGTCATACTGAGAGCCTTGTTTTTGACGTTATCTCGTCACCTCTATTCCCAATAATTCTCGGAATACCTTGGTTACATCTTCATCAGCCAACTTTCCAATGGTCTACCAGTTCTTTAACTTTACAGTCCACTTACTGTAAAGAGAGCTGTTATCCTATTTGTTCTATCTCTTTCACAGAATTCTACCCTCCTGATCTTCCACCTTATTTACATGATTTTGCAGATGTTTTCAGCAAAACCAAGGCAAACTTTCTCCCCCCACATAGGATCTATGACTGCCCCATAGATCTCATAGCTCACACTCCGATTCCGACTGCACGAATTTATCCTTTATCTCAACCTGAACTTGTACACCTCAAGGATTATATCGACGAAAACCTCAAAAAAGGTTTTATCAGACCTTCAACCTCTCCAGCGAGTGCAGCAATCTTCTTTGTAAAAAATAAAGATGGCTCACTCCGACCAATTATCGACTACCGTGCACTCAATAACATCACCAAAAAGAATAGATATCCACTACCATTAATTCCAGAACTCATCAAACGACTCCAGACCTCAAAAATCTTCACTAAATTAGATCTGAGGGGTGCCTACAATCTCATAAGAATCCGATCAGGTGATGAGTGGAAAACAGCTTTTAAAACACGTTATGGCCTCTACGAGTATACTGTAATGCCCTTTGGATTATGCAACGCACCTGCAACATTCCAATACTTTATCAATGACATTTTCCGAGATTTGCTTGACTATTGCGTCGTGATTTACTTGGATGACATCTTAATCTACTCAGACTCTCCTGAAGAACACATCAAACATGTGCGCTGGGTTTTGGCCAGACTCAGAACACACTCTTTATATGCCAAACTTGAAAAGTGTGTTTTCAGTCAGCGCAGCATTTCTTTCCTTGGATATCTAATTACTCCAAACGGAATACAGATGGAATCATCAAAAGTACAGTGCATTTTATCCTGGCCCGTTCCCCATTCCAGGAAGGCACTACAACGTTTCCTCGGATTTTCAAATTATTACAGAAAATTCATTAAGGACTTCTCTACGATCGTGAAACCACTGAATAATCTCACTGGTAGTAAGATGCCTTTTTCCTGGTCTGACCAGGCACAGAAATCTTTTGATCTTCTGAAGCTCAGTTTCACCTCCGCTCCAATCTTACAACTTCCTAACTCACTTTACCACTTCACATTAGAAGTAGATGCCTCACACTTTGCTCTGGGAGCTGTACTCTCCCAACAAGCTTCTTTATCTGAACCTCTACATCTGGTAGCCTTCTATTCCAGGACACTATTACCTGCCAAAAAGAATTATCCCATTGGGGAAAAAGAACTCCTTGCTATAAAGGATGCCCTGGGCAATTGGAGACATCTTTTGAAAGGTTCCAAACACCCCATCACCATCCTTACTGATCATTTCAATTTGCAACATTTGAAGGCCTGCAAGACCCTTTTCGCCCGCCAAGTTAGGTGGAGTTTATTCTTCGACAGGTTCGACTTCAACATTTCTTATCGTCCTGGTACAGAAAATGTCAAGGCTGATTCGTTGTCACGAATGCATGACAACCAGACAGTTGAGACACCTCCCCTTTCTATTATTCCACCCGACCGATTCATTGGAGCATCTATTCCCTTCCTGGACCTACTTATCCAATCTCTCCCTAGTGAGGTTCCCCTAATGCCCCAGGGCCTCAAGAAACAACCTAACGGGTTATATACCTTCAACAATAAGGTTTACGTTCCACCTACCTTACAACCTCTACTTCTCAAACAACTTCATGATGCTCCACTGGCAGGTCATCCAGGAATAAGTAAAACCATTCATCTAATTAAAAGAGATTACTGGTGGCCCAGGCTTTCACAGACAGTCAGTGATTATGTCAATTCCTGCGTGATATGTGCTACCAACAAACATTCCAGGAAGCCGCCCTATGGTCTTCTTACATCTATTCCAATACCGGAAAGACCCTGGGATGTTGTCTCTATGGATTTTATAGTCGATCTCCCCAGGTCTCAAGGTGCCAACACAATTATGGTTACAGTCGATTTATTAACAAAGATGGCTCACTTCATCCCATTAAAAAATTTACCAACTTCTCTAGAGACTGCACAAGCCATCTTACAGAATGTTCTTAAGTTACATGGGTTGCCCTTCCAGATTATTTCAGACCGGGGCACTCAATTCATTTCCAGATTCTGGAGAGCCCTTTGTCAAGCCTTGCAAATCGATCATCGAATGTCCACTGCCTATCATCCTCAAACAAACGGACAGACAGAACGGGTTAACCAAACTCTCGAGCAGTATTTACGCTGTTATTGCACCCATCTACAGGACGACTGGCTTCAATTTCTTCCTCACGCTGAATTTGCGTATAATAACGCTTCCAGTTCTTCCTCCGGATTTTCTCCTTTCTACGCAAACTATGGGTTCCATTCCAAATCTGCTCCAGTCTCCGTTCTCCCCAATAGTGTTCCCGCTGTAGAACATTACCTCTCAACCTTAAAGAAGACCTTAGGAATACTCCAGTCTAATGTTATTGCAGCTCAACAAAGACAGAAGAAGTATTATGATTCCCATAGAACTGCACCTCCGAAATACAAAGTTGGGGATTTAGTTTGGCTCTCCACTCGAAACTTACGCCTTAATATACCTTCAAGAAAACTCGGTCGCCAATTCACTGGTCCATTCTCCATTTCACATCTCATCAACAATAACACCGTTAAGCTACTTCTACCTCCGGATTGGAAGATACATCCTTCTTTCCATGTCTCACTTATTAAGCCTTTCACACCTAATCCGTTCCCTAACAGAGATCCTCAACCCCCTTCTCCTGTTGAGGTTCTCGGTGAGACTGAATACGAGATACAGAAAATTCTGGATTCCAAGAGACAAGGATCCTCCTTCCAATACTTGATTCGTTGGAAGGGTTACAGCCATCTCGATGACTCCTGGGTGGATTCCTCCCACATTCATGCTCCTCGACTCATCAAGCAATTTCACCGCAGATACCCTGATCGACCGTCACCTTCTGGGTGTATTTTAGGGACCCCCTTGAGGAGGGGAGTATGTAACGCCATCGGCGTTACCTTGTACAGAACGAGCGCAGCTGTACCACCCTTAGACAGCTGCGCTCCATCCAGCACCCTATCATCATCACTTCCGACGCGCCGTCGAATCCTACGCTCCATCCAGCACCCTGTCATCGTCACTTCCGACGTGCCATCGAATCCTGCGTTCCACGCTGGAACGCGGAAGCGCGTCCAGCGTGTATCCCGCAACAGGCAGGCTATTTAAACCCTCTCCGATGGTGGCTGGGTGTCTGGTTATTAACGTTGACGCTCGCCGCCATCTGAGACCCGAGACCCCCTTCAGAGACCCTCTGACCTCCAGCCTGCAAGGAGACTCCAGTTTCAGCACCAGGATCAACTCCAAGGACTCTGTCTTTGCCTTAGACCAACTCCTGGACCACAGAGCTGACAATCTACAGCTCCATAGAGCCATCCTGAACATCCTTCAGTCTCGCTCCAGGAAGGAACTCTTAAGCTCACTACATCTAAACCGCAAGTACCCATAGCTCCAAACTACTCCAAGCTTGTATACTGGTTCACTGCTTATGCTGGGATTGTTACTGCTATAAGTTCTTAATTACCAGTTATCTTATGCTTGTAGAGACTGTACTGCATTACCAGAATTCTCCTTTAACCTATGGTAGATACACCACACCATTAATGGGAGATAGTTCGCAGGAGGTTGTGATGAATTAACCCCATACTCTCTGTACACATCTTAGAGTCACCAGGTGGTTCAATCTGAGTATCCTCCAGAACAAGTGTCTACTCTCCATCTCCTATTCATGGTGACGGCATAGTCATTACACTATGAAGCTGAATCGACAGTCTGACAGTTCTGCTAAATACAGTAGAGAACCTTTAGCAAATACTTTGAAGAAACGTGATGATCCAGCTACCAAAGCTGTTACCTTGGAACTGGAACCCAACAAGTTTAAAGGCAAGATTTTGGATTGCTCCAGATCTTTTTGCAAAGCCAAATTTAGGCATTTCCATATGAAGTATTTCCCTGGCGTTGACAAGTCAGAGCAGGATCAGAGTCCTGTCATGAGGCATATGCAGACAAGAGGCTCTTTAGCTCACGAAAAGGCCAGTCAGCAAAGCTCAAAATGAAGACGCACCACAAACAGTTCAAATTCCCACCGACCGTCCCTAAAAGACAAAAGCAAGGAGAACTTAATCCAGAAGTCTCATCGCAAGCCAGACAAGCTGTCTGAAAGTGTAAGAGAAAAGTTCAAAGATTTCTTGAGTCTGAAGTCAAAGAAAAAAAAGAAAACAAAATCAGAGCTGTCTGGCAGTGATTATAAGGCCCCGTGTTACGGTAAAAGCAGCGATCATGGATGCCGTACATATACAAGACTAAGTGATGAGGAGACGCTCAGCGATTCTTGCACGGAAAGCTTACTTTGGAGTGATGAGGATTACAACGAAGAGATCGTTGTCACGCATGCTGATGGTTTTCTAAATGTTGGCCACAACAGGAGCAAGTACAGCTCTGCCAAGCAAAGACTTGTGCGGTACAGTATGGATGAGAATGCTATGGATGCAAATATGGGCGAACTGTTAGATCTCTGCTCAGGAAAGTTTAAGGAATCACAATCCAACACCAGCCAGCCTGATGCAAATGGCTCCAAGATAGGGGTTATGGATGAGTTGCTGGAACTCTGCTCTGGAAAATTTGTCTGTCAAGATGATGGTTCAAATCAAGAATCTGTTAGTTGTACAAAGGCTCATGCTGAAAATGAGAAAAGTGACCTAATGTCTGAAGCAGTTGCTCTCTGTTCCGGTTCTTTCACCAACAGAGAAAATAAAGAAAATGAGGCCGGGCTTGAGGATTTCCATCTTCTACCATGTGATGATTCTGACAGCGAAGAGCTTGCAGAAATTGAAAGTGGTGCAGAAGATGAGGAGGAGGATGACGCCCTGCAGAATGAGGCGTCTGCTGTGCTGACGGGGAGCGATTCCGAAAAGTGCTCCTAGCCCCTGGGTTATGTGAAGAGACAAGCGCTGTACGCCTGCAATACCTGCATCCCGTATAAAGAGGAGCCTGCTGGGATATGTCTGGCCTGTGCATACAAGTGTCATGAAGACCACGACCTGTTTGAGCTCTACACCAAGAGGAACTTTTGCTGCGATTGTGGAAATGCCAAATTTAAACAGCTAGAGTGCAAGTTATATCCGGATAAAGAGAAGAAAAACCTGGCTAATAATTACAATGACAATTTCTTTGGCATGTACTGCACATGTAAGAGACCGTACCCCGATCCTGAGGATGAGACCCCAGATGAGATGATCCAGTGTGTGGTGTGTGAGGACTGGTTTCGTGGTCGGCACCTAGGGGCAGTTCCATCGGAGCACGTTGAGTTTCATGAGATGGGGTGCCAGGGCTGTATGGATCACTGTTCATTTCTTTGGGCCTACTCTGCCAAGTTAGGAGTTCCTGGTGTCACCAAGATTACCAAAGCAGAAACGGAACATGAAGATGTTAAAGTTGATGATTGTCCTACAGAAACAGCCAACACTCAGAATGGACTAACAATAAATAATGAAGAATGTGTGGAAGATAACGACGATGAGGAGGAGGCAATTCTTAGAAAGCTAAATCTGAAGGACTTTATGGAAAATGAAGCTGAACTTTCTGGAAGTGATGTTGAAAGTGAAATCCCTGACCGCTTCAGGGCAAATTAAGTGGCTGAAGTGCAGGAAGTAGGGGTTTGCACATCTTCAGTTCTCAGTCAGTTGCTTGATGGAAATAAAGCTGAAAAACTTAGTTCTGACACTGCACTAAATGATGTAGAAAAAGTGTGTCCAATATCCACTGAGCCTTGTGAATGTAGTAAGGCAGGTGATATTCATGACTTTCCCATAATTGGTGATCAGCAGAGCAGGGTCATTGAGGAATCTGAATTGCAAGAAATATGCACCCAGACTGAAGCTATTTTTGCCTCTGTGAATTATTTGCATGTTGAAGAGCAGTGTGTTAATTTTTATGTTAATGACATCGGAGTTGAATATAACGGTAATGTCACATCCTGTGAAACCCAGTCTTTAGAAAGTGTTCTGTCAGAGCAAGTAACGCAGGATAATAGTTTGGACTTGACTACCAAGATTCCTCGGGAAGTAAAATCTATTTTCAAAGTGTAGAATCTGTAATGGCAGGTGAGCCCTCTGAACGTTGTGAAACCTCCATCACTGAAGTGGTCAGAGAGGCTTAATGTACTAATTTAATGGATGCTTTTTCCAAATGTCTTGAAAGGAATCAAGAATATGAGAATTTGTGTCCAATAATCGATGGTTTCAAAGAAACAAATACTAAAACATTTTTGGGAGACTATGAGGCAAAGATAGCTGAACAACTAGCCATAAACATAAGTTCAAAAGTGATTGTAGCTGCTAGACAAGAAAGGTTGTCTAGCTCAGTTAATGATGTGTCCGATAGCAGTTGTCAAGTTCTTGGTTCTTGGTGAGAATAGGGATGTGCGAACAAGTGATGCCCAGAGTAAGCAGTTGGTTCAAGAAAATGACAAGGATTCAGTTTCTGCAAACCTTACCTTGGGTTTAATAGATTTTCACCATACTTGTGAGTCTGAACAATCACAAAGTAAGAAACTTGGAAATACAGAATTGACAAATAATGATTTCCGTCTAGAGCACAAAAGGGAAGAAAAACCGCCTAGTACATTGGTTTATCAGAGGTCTTCTGCGTCAGACTTTAGTCCAGTTCATAGAAGAACATATTCCAGTCTTAGTGTGTTTACATCTGAAGAAGGCATCCACATGGATGATCCATTGCAGAGCGCAGTGTTATCAGCTCTTGGTATTGGTTATGACTCTTTGAGTTCTTCAGGGATTGAGCTATTGAGGGAAACCTTTGTGTCCATTGAAAAACCAATTAGGGTTTTGCATGGTTTACAACTGAAAATTAGTATATTACAAAGCAAGGAACACCCTGTTATGTACCTCAGCCAAAAGTTGAAGACCAATAGGAGAATAAATAGGTTGTTCCTGGCCCTTCAGGAACTTAGTTTTGTCGTAACGTATCGCCCCGGTGTTAAAATGGGGAATGCAGATGGTTTGTCCCAAGTGCATGCGTGCCTGGCAACCTGTGTCCCAACCCTAGGGTTGAAACAGGAGGGGGGGGTATGTGACAGGAAGTCAGGTAAATCTGTGTGTGTTGTCCCAGACGGGAGGTACTTTTCTGCATTGTTTAGACAATACACCAATTACTATTGGGCATCGGCTGCAGAGATGGCCAAAGAGGTTTGGGGCGTTAAAAGGTTTCAGCTGTTCAGAATTAAGCATTTAAAGCCCCTATAAAGACAGCCTAGGGATGACGACTGATTGCTGCATCCTGAGGCTTTGGGAGTGAAGGAGCAGTCACAAGCACTTCTGAAGAGGTGAGGTGCTGATGGATATTTCTGTGTGAGAAATATCAAATAGACTTTTTTTGTTGTTTTCTGCTGTAGGACCAGCAGTGTCTGCCCAGCAGTAGGCTGTGCCAGACTCCATAGGTAGGTTCCTGTGTTGGGAAGGTAGACGCCCCAAGTGGCAAGGGTTTACTTTATGTTTTGTTTTGTTTATGCTGTTTTAATGCTTGCACGTGTATCCAGCAATATGGAAAAATAAACCATATCATTTGTTTTCAATCCTCCTCAACTGCCTTTTTGTACAGTTCAGCGTGTAGTAAACCCATCCAGGGGGTCACACACACCCGCTACCGAGTTAATCCCTCACAATATATATATATATATATATATATATAATGGGCCAGACTCAGGTATCTGAGTGTATCTTTGTGCGGGCGTAGCGTATCGAATATACGCTATGCCGCCGCAAGTTAGAGAGGCAAGTGCTGTATTCACAAAGCACTTGCTCCTTAAGATAGGGCGGCGTAGCGGAGATGGGCCGGCGTAAACCCGCCTAATTCAAAGTAGGTGGAAGGTGGGCATAATACATGTTAATGAACCGTGACCCCATGTAAATGAGGTGCCGAACGAACGGCACATTCGCCTTCCGTGGACGTATCCCAGTGTGCATGCTCTGAATCACGTCGGATAGAATGCCTAAGAGACGTCGAACGTAACTTACGCACAGCCCCATTCACGTACGACTTACGTAAACGACGTAAAAACGAAGGCTGTTCCGACGTCCATACCTTAACATGGGCTGTGCCATCTTTTTGGTGGTTTATCTTTACGCCGAAAAAACTCCTTACGTAAACGGCGTAGATTACTGCGTCGGGCGTACGTACGTTCGTGAAACTTGCTCATTTGCATATTTAACATGGGAACGCCGAATGCGTCCATCGTAACTATGCGCCCATGATACGCCGGTGTAGGCAAGTTACGTTGGACGGCTAAAGCCATGTTTTTCAGGTTATCTTGCTTTGTGAATCGGCGCAAAGATGCGACGGTGCACATTTGTACTTACGTTGGCGTATCTCGAGATACGCCCGCGTAAACCTTTCTGAATCTGGCCCATTGTCTGCAGATGAAATGGCACTTTTTGCGCTGCAATCTCTGTTTATTTTAATGTTAAATAGACATCATCATCAAAACAACATTTCGAGCATCAGTATTCTAGAAATAAATCTCTTGGTAAAAACATAAAAAATGTATATACTGTAGCAGTTTAATATAAAAAAATGTCAGTGAAAAAAGAGAACAATATGGCATGGTAGGTTGTTGTGTCAGGTTATTACTATCAAGTAATCATTTTTTATAGCGATCAGATTATTGTTTTTCATCTGCTGTCTTCCAGCTTGCCTTAAATGAGAGTGGTAAAGAACCAATCTTGGATATGTTTTCAGCCAGCTCTATTAGAGTGCATGCTGGTCTGAATCGTGGTCTGCACCTATGCCAACTTTTCCCATAGTGGTGATCAGGAGCCTTGCCACCAAGTACACTTACTTGGCTGTCATTTAGGTCACGCAGACAAGTCTCCAGTCGAGGCATATGGTTTGTTTCTTCTTCCTGAACCCAAATTTAGCCCTGGAGCTAATTTGGACCTCTGCATTAGCATCATTACATCAAGCCAAGTATGGATTTACAGTTAAAGTCACTTAGCAACAAAACAGTCACTTGTCGCTAACAAAACTGAAGTGAAAATTGAAAAAAATAACAGAAAATTGTGGAGCAAGTGGGCACACTAAATGCAGAGTGAATGCAGCAGTGAGGAGATGGCTGACACTGCCCACGCTTTGTTATATTGGGAGCGCATCCCGTGTTGTTTTAAATGTGGGAAAGCCGTACCACAACAGTGCCCTTTTTATTATTTTATTATCATACACTGCTTTCCCAACACAGATGGTCCTCATTAAAAAACAAAATTAGTCGTTCACCCTCTTGTGGAAAACTTCAGAGACTGGTTGAGCTGTGTACGAATGAATTAATTAGCGAGAATATTTCCTCTTCAGCTAATTATAATGAAACACACACAAAACAACGCAAATTAACATGGGTGGCACACACACACAATTGTGCATTATGTCGGGAAATAGGAGGACTGTTTTAAGAGCGCTTACAATGTGTTTTCATAGAAGACGCTTTAAGTAGGCTACACTGAAGTGGTCTACTCTACCTGCAACACTCTCCCAGGCAAATTTAACATTTTTATCTGGTGGGAATCACACAGCTGTGCAGAATGAAAGCCAGGTTTATTAATCAAAGTGTATACATAATTGAAACACCCTGCAAATCGTTATAATATTTTATTTAAATTAGTGGGTAGCCAGTGATGAATAATGTACTGAAACATACTTTCTCAATGGAGATGACTTGCTGAATATAAATGTGTAAATACACAATAAAATCAATCCTAAAATTATTTAAAGTTCCATAGCCCCATCGTGACTGGTTCTCCTTAGTGAGGGCTGTGGTAAAAAAAAAAAAAGAAGTAAAATCTACTGTAGATATTTCCACACATGTTCCAAAGTAACTGCCCCAGTAGTTTGGGGCTATAGTCCCTAAACAGCCTAATTCCTGTGAAGAAAGTAAATAAAACAGCTCAGCGAAGCTGGCCCCCCTACAATCAGCACAAATAAAAACTCAAGTGTGTTTCTTTAGTGCTACGTTTGTGCTGTTTTGTGCCGCAAAAAATTACGTTTGTGCTGCTTTTATTTTGAAGATATTAGCAATTGTTTTTTCCAGACTATGACATCATCTAGCCCCCCTACAAGCCCAAATGTCACAAAACTGGTCTCATTAGTTAGTGCTACGTTTGTGCTGTTTTGTGCTGCTAATATTTCCGTTCTATCTTTTATCGTTTTTGCTTTATTAATGATTTATTAAAGGTCACCAAAGGTCACACAGCCCCCCTACAAGCCCAAATGACACGAAACTGGTCTGGTTGGTTAGTGCTACGTTTGTGCTGTTTTGTGCTGCTAATATTTCTGTTCTATCTTTTATCGTTTTTGCGTTATTAATGATTTATTAAAGGTCACCAAAGGTCACACAGCCCCCCTACAAGCCCAAATGACACGAAACTGGTCTCATTGGTTAGTGCTACGTTTGTGCTGTTTTGTGCTGCTAATATTTCCATTCTATCTTTTATCGTTTGTGCGTTATTAATGATTTAATAAAGGTCACCAAAGGTCACACAGCCCCCCTACAAGCCCAAATGACACAAAACTGGTCTCATTGGTTAGTGCTACATTTGTGCTGTTTTGTGCTGCTTATATTTCCGTTCTATCTTTTATCGTTTTTGCGTTATTAATGATTTAACGTGTATTAATGATTTAATAAAGCACCAAAGGTCACACAGCCCCCCTACAAGCCCAAATGTCTCAAACTGGTGGTTGGTTAGTGCTGCGTTTGTGCTGTTTATGTGCTGCTTTCCGTTCTATCTTTTATCGTTTTTGCGTTATTAATGATTTATTAAAGGTCACCAAAGGTCACACAGCCCCCATACAAGCCCAAATGACACAAAACTGGTCTCATTGGTTAGTGCTACATTTGTGCTGTTTTGTGCTGCTTATATTTCCGTTCTATATTTCCGTTCTATCTTTTATCGTTTTTGCGTTATTAATGATTTAATCAAATTACAAGCCCAAATGGGTCACTACATTTATATTTCCCTAAATGCACCAAAGGTCACACAGCCCCCCTACAAGCCCAAATGACACGAAACTGGTCTCATTGGTTAGTGCTACGTTTGTGCTGTTTTGTGCTGCTAATATTTCCGTTCTATCTTTTATTGTTTTTGCGTTATTAATGATTTATTAAAGAGCTCAGCGAAGCTGGCCCCCCTACAATCAGCACAAATAAAAACTCAAGTGTCTTTCTTTAGTGCTACGTTTGTGCGGTTTTGTGCCGCAAAAAATTACGTTTGTGCTGCTTTTATTTTGAAGATATTAGCAATGTTTTTTTTACAGACTATGACAGCCCTCAAAATTTCCACTCGCCTACTAGCATTTGGCGAGTGGATTTAAGCTGGGGGCGAGTGATGACAGGGCTACATGACCAATCTCCCTCCAATCTGTGCCTACACTTAGAGTCCCAATGAGATTGGCGGCTGAAGAGGAAAGGTGCATGCTCCTGAAAAATAGTCTTTGTGAGCCGCGCACAGGCAGAGCAGTACACAGGTGCTCTCCTTACAATTCTCATTAAGCCATGGGACTTAACAGTATGACCTCTCTGAGCCTACCCCGCTCCCCCGACCAATGTGCCTGGAAAGAAAAAAGTAATGAGTGAGGTGGAGGATTGGGAAAATTACCACTCCGGTGCAGTGCTCACTGAAAGTTGCCCTGACATGAGAGCGGTAGCCTTCCAGTTTGTGCAGTTTTCTTCTCCTTGTGCTCTATGTAAGCGTCCAACAGTTCAGCCTGAGCACTGAACAGACTGGTCTCAATGTGTGCTGTGCGGTGTCAGTGTGCGCTGTGCTATGGTGTCAATGGCTGTACAATTGTGCTGAATTTGTACTTCCTCCTGCTGTGCTGCAGCTCCTCTCCTCACTGCCAGCCTGATTAAAAGGGGGAAGTGGGGACATTCAAGCGTGGAGCCGCACACACAGGCCCTTACTGATGAGATGAGATGAGACGCAGAGGAGACAGCAAGAGAATGGGGAAGAGACCCAGTTCTAGTGCCATGTCCCTCTGGTCTGACCCCAGTGCCCTGTCCCTCTGGTCTGACCCCAGTGCCCTGTCCGATTTTGTTAAAGTTGTTGTTGGTAATATTTAATTTTGTAACTTGATTCTGCATAAAACATATAACAGTGTCATTCCATGAGATAATCTACGAGGGCGTGTTTACGGGTGCAATTAGGCGCAGGGCAGTGTATGAATTAGGTGGGGCAACTGGTGGCGAGTATCTCTTAAGGCCTGGCTAGTAGCTCAGGACTTGAAATTTTAAGCCCTGGACTATGACATCATCTAGCCCCCCTACAACACCCAAATGACACAAAACTGGTCTTGTTGGTTAGTGCTACGTTTGTACTGGTTTGTGCTGCTAATATTTTTATTTGTGCTGTTATGCTTTTAAAGTCATAACAGTTTATTTATTTTTTTCAAACCCCACTCACTTTGCCCACCTCACAATGAGCACAAATAAAAACGGAAGTGTGTTTCTTTAGTGCTATGTTTGTGCTGTTTTGTGCTGTTTAAATTTCCATTCTATCTTTTATTGTTTTTGTGTTATTAATGATTTATCAAAGGTCACCAAAGGTCACACAGCCCCCCTACAACGCCCAAATGACACAAAACTGGTCTCATTGGTTAGTGCTACGTTTTTGCTGCTAATATTTTCGTTCTATCTTTTATCGTTTTTGCGTTATTTATGATTTATTAAAGGTAACCAAAGGTCACACAGCCCCCCTACAAGCCCAAATGACACAAAACTGGTCTCGTTGGTTAGTGCTACGTTTGTGCTGTTTTGTGCTGCTAAAAAAATATTTGTGCTGTTATGGTTTTTAAGTTATAACATTTATTTTGTTTTTTTCAAACCCCACTCACCCCCCCCTTACAATCAGCACAAATAAAAACTCAAATGTTTCTTTAGTGCTATGTTTGTGCTGCTAATATTTTTATTTGTGCCGTTATGGTTTTTAATATACAGCAGCTTGTTTTTATTTGATAATAACCCACTCACTTTGCCCCCCATGTTATTAAATCTTACAAACAAACATACTATTTGTTAGTGCTACGTTTGTGCTTTTTTTTGTCATAAAAATACACATTTGTGCTGCTTTTATTTTTAAGATAATAGCAATTAGTTTTTTCCCAGACAATGACATCACCCTGCCCTCCTGTCCCATACCTGGTTAGTGATCTCCTGGTTAGAAAGCAGCAATTGAAGCACAGCAAAGTATGAGTGCCTGTGATCAGTCCAATAGACTGCATGGTGGCACCAGTCAGCTGGTGGATGTGACAACAGAACCGGCTGATGGCATATAAGCTGGCACTGAGCTTGGCTGGCGGCAGACTGTGGGTAAGCAGCTGGAAGCAGGAGACAGGTGAAACCTTGCTGGACTGAAGAGCTGTAGCAGGATGCAGGGTCAGATGAGCCGGGTCCATAATGGTCGGGCAGATCAGGCATAGACGGCAGACAACAGGATAGTTGGGTCACAAGCCAAATCAGCAACGGGAGTTAAGATACACCGCCGTATCTCTGTTTTTTGGCCCGGGTATCTATGCGTCTGATTCCTAGAATCACTTACACATAGATACGGCGTAGAGCCGACAGGTGTAAGACACTTACATCGTCGGATCTTCGATGTAATTTTTTTCTGGCCGCTAGGTTTTCTCATTTGACTATGCAAATGAGCCTGATATGCTGATTCCCGAAAGTTTTTGCGCTGCCTCGTCGTCGTTTACGTCATTTCCGTAAGCGTAAACCTACCCCTGCTATATGAGGGGTAGGTTTCCGAAGGTCCGTCGTATGCCATGTTAAGTATGGCCTCGGGACAGCGTCGTCTTTTTCCGTCGTTTACGTAGTTTTACTAAGTCGTTCGTAAATAGGGCTTTACGTCAATGACAAAGTCGTTCGCGAATAGGGCTTTATGTCAATGATGCTCACGTCGGCTTCAATGACGTTTTCCGTCGTGAGCTGGATCTTGCGCACTGGGCTATTTGTACGGCCGGCGCATGCGCAGTTCGATCGGCGCGGGGGCGTGCTTAATTTAAATACAAGCCCCCCACTTTGAATTACGGAGCAAGTGCTTGGAGAATACGGAAAAAAAAATCCTGAAACTTCCCTCTTAAATTGAAGTGCGTGTTATATACCCCAATAAATACGGTATGTTTTTTTGTTTTTTTATATTCATACTTACCTCGGTGGATGCAGCGTCAGGCTGATGCTGCACATGTCCCAGCTGTCTCTACACTGAGAACCGAGCCACCGAACACCGCCGATGGCTGGGTTCACACTCCTCCCCTGTCAGTCAGCATCGCCTTGCTCTACTTCTCAGCGCTCCTTGGAGCACTGGGCAGTGGAGGGGCGGGGAGAGGCTGTGTCAGTGACTTGCTGAGACTGCCATCAATCAGGGCAGCTGGCGGATCCAGACTTGGGAAGTCGTGATGATGCGCTGCCCCGACTGATTCCAGTGACGTCAGCAGAGAGTGGACTTCAGACCGCTCTCTACTGAAAACGGGTCATAGGAGTGCAAAATTAATTGCACTCCTTTGACCCTTAGGAGCAGCCCAGCCTACAAAGCTCAGACTGGACTTCTCCTTTAAGTCTTATGCCATGGATGTAAAACTTGAAGAAGAAAGAAAAAGAGCTATTAATCCAGTGCTGCGCAATTGAAATTGTGAAATAAGACAACAAGAAGCACATCTTATCACCTGCTCCATCCATTACAACAATTGTGCTGTTAGCACTGAGTATTCAAAGTGAGACTGTGGTGACACATTTCCCAATCAATACAGTCAACCCATGAGCCCCTTTCACATGGGGTACGTTCATTTTGATGGACTCTGTTAATACGTGCTGAGCAAGCCGATGACAGATCTTTCTCCGCTCACTGTGCTGAGATGGACCTGTCAGAGTTCTGCTCTCTTCTATGGGACTCTGTCTATTTTTATCTGATCCTATCTGATCTGATCCTCCAGAAGGATGTAAAATAGGACCTCCATCCATCTGGATTTGGCGGAATAGATCGGATCGGATGACGGTGTATGTCAGCAGACATGTCATCGCTGACATCTGTTGCTCCATAGAGGTGAATGGAGTGTCCGATCCGATCAGGTACGACTGAAAAACGGACAGGCGCACCTGATCAGACAGCATGTGTAAAAGGAGCCTAAAACTAAATTTTGTTATGTGCAGACACATGAACATGGTTACAATGTAACACAAATAAAAGGTCTAAAAATAACCCATTATAGCATGTAATATAGCAATATACTGTACATAAAGTTATAGTTATGTAAGTGACATAGGGAATAACAAAAGTTGCTTATATTTACATAGAAATTGTACAAAAATATGGTGTAAAACTATAGTATATACTATATAAAAAAAAATAACTTAAAATATCAAAACCTGAGAGAATGGATGTTTAAGCAGCACAGTAGCAGCACTAACTAATCAGCCAGTTTCACATCCTTATGCTTTTATAGTGGGGGAGGTGGGGTTTGATTAATTAAAAAAAAGTTTGCAATAAAAAAGCAGCACACATAGTAATTTTAACAGCACTAACGCGGCACTAACCAACCAACCCAGTGACCTTTACTGACCTTTAATAAATAGTAAGTAGCTGAAAAACAAAAAGCAGTAGAACTGATACTTAAACAGCACAAACAAGCACAAAGGAGGCACCAACCAGCCTGGTTTCATGTCTTGTGTCTCTTGTAGGGCTGCTGGGTGACCTTTATTAAATCAACAATAAATGAAAAACAAAAAGGAGCTAGAATGGAGAGTAAAATGGCACAAACCAACACAAACGTGGCAACCAACCAGCCCCTTTTCATTTTGTTTGGCTGTTGTAGGGGTTGTCAGCAAAGGCTTGCCCATAGCACAAATGATGTCTCCCTGTGCATACATATGCGCATGCGCAGACTGGCAACTGGCCGGGCAGATGAGCGTGAGCCTGTCATCAATGCTGGCGCCAGACAGACTATTTAAACAGGCTGCAGTTTGGTGTGCAGCTTCTGTGTGTTCGCTCCTGATTGCTGCGTTTGACTTCTGATCCTAACCCAGCTTGCTCCTGACCTCCGTTGGATTCTGCCTTCTGTTCTTGCCTGATCTAACTCCCGTTGCTGATTTGGCTTGTGACCCAACTATCCTGTTGTCTGCCGTCTATGCCTGATCTGCCCGACCATTATGGACCCGGCTCATCTGACCCTGCATCCTGCTACAGCTCTTCAGTCCAGCAAGGTTTCACCTGTCTCCTGCTTCCCGCTGCTTACCCACAGTCTGCCGCCAGCCAAGCTCAGTGCCAGCTTATATGCCATCAGCCGGTTCTGTTGTCACATCCACCAGCTGACTGGTGCCACCATGCAACGAAAATATTAGCAGCAAAAACGTAGCACTAACCAATGAGACCAGTTTTGTGTCATTTGGGCGTTGTAGGGGGGCTGTGTGACCTTTGGTGACCATTGATAAATCATTAATAACACAAAAACAATAAAAGATAGAATGGAAATTTAAACAGCACAAAACAGCACAAACATAGCACTAAAGAAACACACTTCAGTTTTTATTTGTGCTGATTGTGAGGTGGGCAAAGTGAGTGGGGTTTGAAAAAAATAAATAAACCGTTATGACTTTAAAAGCATAACAGCACAAATAAAAATATTAGCAGCACAAACCAGCACAAACGTAGCACTAACCAACAAGACCAGTTTTGTGTCATTTGGGTGTTGTAGGGGGGCTAGATGATGTCATAGTCCAGAGCTCAAAATTTCAAGTCCTGAGATACTAGCCAGGCCTCAAGAGATACTCGCCACCAGTTGCCCCACCTAATTCATACACTGCCCTGCGCCTAATTGCACCCGTAAACACGCCCTCGTAGATTATCTCATGGAATGACACTGTTATATGTTTTATGCAGAATCAAGTTACAAAATTAAATATTACCAACAACAACTTTAACAAAATCGGACAGGGCACTGGGGTCAGACCAGAGGGACAGGGCACTGGGGTCAGACCAGAGGGACATGGCACTAGAACTGGGTCTCTTCCCCATTCTCTTGCTGTCTCCTCTGCGTCTCATCTCATCTCATCAGTAGGGGCCTGTGTGTGCGGCTCCACGCTTGCATGCCCCCACTTCCCCCTTTTAATCAGGCTGGCAGTGAGGAGAGGAGCTGCAGCACAGCAGGAGGAAGTACAAATTCAGCACAATTGTACAGCCATTGACACCATAGCACAGCGCACACTGACACCGCACAGCACACATTGAGACCAGACTGTTCACAGTGCTCAGGCTGAACTGTTGGACGCTTACATAGAGCACAAGGAGAAGAAAACTGCACAAACTGGAAGGCTACCGCTCTCATGTCAGGGCAACTTTCAGTGAGCACTGCACCGGAGTGGTAATTTTCCCAATCCTCCACCTCACTCATTACTTTTTTCTTTCCAGGCACATTGGTCGGTGGAGCGGGGTAGGCTCAGAGAGGTCATACTGTTAAGTCCCATGGCTTAATGAGAATTGTAAGGAGAGCACCTGTGTACTGCTCTGCCTGTGCGCGGCTCACAAAGACTATTTTTCACGAGCATGCACCTTTCCTCTTCAGCCGCCAATCTCATTGGGACTCTAAGTGTAGGCACAGATTGGAGGGAGATTGGTCATGTAGCCCTGTCATCACTCGCCCCCAGCTTAAATCCACTCGCCAAATGCTAGTAGGCGAGTGGAAATTTTGAGGGCTGTCATAGTCTGTAAAAAAAACATTGCTAATATCTTCAAAATAAAAGCAGCACAAACGTAATTTTTTGCGGCACAAAACAGCACAAACGTAGCACTAAAGAAAGACACTTGAGTTTTTATTTGTGCTGATTGTAGGGGGGCCAGCTTCGCTGAGCTCTTTAATAAATCATTAATAACGCAAAAACGATAAAAGATAGAACGGAAATATAAGCAGCACAAAACAGCACAAACGTAGCACTAACCAATGAGACCAGTTTCGTGTCATTTGGGCTTGTAGGGGGGCTGTGTGACCTTTGGTGACCTTTATTAAATCATTAATAACGCAAAAACGATAAAAGATAGAACAGAAATATTAGCAGCACAAAACAGCACAAACGTAGCACTAACCAACCAGACCAGTTTTGTGTCATTTGGGCTTGTAGGGGGGCTGTGTGACCTTTGGTGACCTTTATTAAATCATTAATAACGCAAAAACGATAAAAGATAGAACGGAAATATTAGCGGCACAAAACAGCACAAACGTAGCACTAACTAATGAGACCAGTTTTGTGTCATTTGGGCTTGTAGGGGGGCTAGATGATGTCATAGTCTGGAAAAAACAATTGCTAATATCTTCAAAATAAAAGCAGCACAAACGTAATTTTTTGCGGCACAAAACAGCACAAACGTAGCACTAAAGAAACACACTTGAGTTTTTATTTGTGCTGATTGTAGGGGGGCCAGCTTCGCTGAGCTAAATAAAACCCTAAAAAACAAAACAAAACAAAAAAAAAAACAATGATGATAAGCCTGTTTGGCACACATGTAATTTTCACACAATCTCCACTAACAACCCTGACATGCTGTATACTGCACAGTAGCACTAGCCATCCTAGCAGAGTACTGTACCTGCAACAACTGCAGCAAATGAAAACACAATGAAGATATTTCAGGCCGCGTACACAGCACCACTGCATAGTTTGTGGTGATGATGATGATCCTGTTGCAGAGGTGTTGATCGCGCTGTTGGCCCATGGTAGCAGCTTCAGACCCGCTGCCTACCTGGCTCACGTTGGCAGGAACAGTGGTTCTGTGGGTGTCTGAGTAGGGGCTTCTTATCCTGCGTATTCTTTCACGGTAGCTTCTGTCCTGTCAGACACTTCCAGTCAGTGGTCCTCTGCTTCTGGTCCCTGTAAAGTCCCAGTGGTGATGTGATGCTATTATGGTTTTGCCTCAGGTCCAGGTCTGCCTACAGGTGGATGAAAAGTTCCATGTCTGGCTTCAGGTAACCTGTTACCATCAGTATTTAGAGTATACCTGGCACTTCAGGAATGAGAGGCACAATACAGGCCCAGTCCCCACAGATGTAAGTGAAGATACAGCTGTCACCAGTGAAAACTAAGGGGCGGAAGTAAAAAATAAAATAAAAAATGTAATAATAATAATAATAATAATTAAATGACTGAGGCAAGCCTTTCTCCAGGGGAATTAGTCCTTTGAAGTACTTCCTGAAATAGAATATCCATTCTGGGCTGAGAGCAGGTCATAAGATCCAGAAGGAAGGCTGAGGAGAATCCAGAGGTGAGTCCGGCTGACAGACCTGAGGTAAATGAGTTCACAGGTAAGGGTCCTGTAAATCTGGTCAAAGAGGAATTGATGTGACCCTTTTAAATAACCTTTCCCCTTTCTGGAACATTCCTAAGCACCATGTGATCTTCCCTGTGACCTATCATTGGTTAACCTTTAACCTATCCCTTAGCAGGGGGCGGGAGGGGAATTTCCCTCTGCCCCAGAATGATTTAACATTAGCTACCAGGTGTGCAAACAGGGCGGCTTAGAAATTCCCTTCTGCAACATTCCCAAGGGTTCGGGGAGCCTAAAACAGCTCTCCACACTTCCATCACAGGAATATTTAACTGACAGCGCAGTTATACACCCCTTTCCCCTCATTGTTATCCCTGATGAATCAGCATCTCGCATCTCGCTACACCCTTTCTCTGTGGGATCATTATTTGACAACTCTGAGTATTTATAGTACATAGGACATATTGGTGTGTGTGTCAGACAAATCTGAACAGTCACTTCCAAACTAAAAGTGCAATGATGGGGATTGGATTGGTCTTTTTTTTTTATTCTCACTTTATACTTCTCCCCACACATTGGGAGTCTACCCCAGTAACACAGAGCATTGCTCACACAATAATGTGTGAAATCAAATAATTGTCTCTTATAAGATGTAAGAGACAATCTGTGAACATATGTGATGTGATTGGTCTTCTTCTTAAACTGTTAATCCCAGTTTTTGCAAAAAAGAGTGCAGAAGCCAAACTCTATGTAGCGCTACCCCCGAAGGAGCCGCTGGTAATTGATTGGGCCTGTACTCTGCTCTAACACCCCCCAATAATTTGGTCTCACTCCCCTTGACACAACTGTGGTGCAGTGCTGATGTGAAGCTCAATAATAAAAGACAGGTAAATAGACACAGATTATATTCACTTTACCTGTGTTGTCACCCGGGCATACACTATTACACCTGCTTGGAGAATTAACAAGCCTCACAACAGTTTGTGTTAAAGCAAAAAAAGGTAACTTTACTAGAACAGGTTTTATCGTTAACATGGAATCACAATTGGTATACAATAATGAGACAAGAGGCTATAAGTGGCAATCGCCTGAGAGCCACCTGTATTGCTTCAGCAGGAGTGTCTCCAAGTGGGACTAATGCTCAGGCAACAACCTCAGCACTGGGCACCTTCCCACTTCCAGCACACCATGTAGACACTATGAGACCCACTATGCGGCACACAGTATTTAGCATGAATGATTTAACACAATATAATTACCATATTTATCGGCGTATACCGCTCACTTTTTTCGCCTTCAAATAAGGGGAAAATCGTGGGTGCGCGATATACGCCGATACCCGCTTCCCACGCTCAGTTTGAAGTGAGCCGCCGACATATACCGAGTGCAGTACACTCGGGTACATTCGGCTAGGCTCGGCTTTGCTCGTGCTCACGCATAAAGGTCACAGAGCGTAAGCAAGAGCGAAGCCAAGCCTGGCCAAATGTACCTGAGTGTACTGCACTTGGTATATGTCGGCGGAGGCGTTCAAACTGAGCGCGGAAAGCGGGGATTCGACTCGAGACAGTGCTGGAGAAGCCGGGAGGACACCACCGAGGCCGCAGACGGACGCTGGACCGGACGATGGACGCCGGGCAAGACACCAAAACTGTAAGTAATAAAATGTTATAACATTTTTTTTTACAGGAATTTCGGGGCAACTTTAGGGGTGCACGCTATACGCGGGAGCGTGCAATACCCCGATAAATACGGTAACTCAACATTCCCCCTACAGTCTCTAGTAAGTGGTAACAGCACTGCAAGCCCTTGCGGCAAGAACACAGCATAGTCTCTGGTCTTCTTTATTCTGCTAGCTATGGTGAGACAAAGATTGTAATCCAAAGGGTTCTCCGATCAATAAAGCAATGTAGAACAACACTAATCAGCAGCCTAAATTGTGAAAAGTATCTGCACACTCCTTCCTAGAAACATACTTCCAGTGGCAATCACCAAACAATCAAATCAGGCTTGAGGCCTATGCACAGGTGACTCTATTGAACTGAACTGTTCCGTGGAACTACCGGTCTCAGCAACACTACGCAATCAGTCTAGGTGTGTGAAAAGCAGTAAAAAGTTCTGGGCATCAGCCCTCTCAACACACTATGTCCGGACAGATGGATGCCTCCACTCCACAAGATCTCAGTCTGTTTGCTGCGACCACACTGTCACGCTGTACTGTTTCACAGACGACCAGGAGCTCTCAGTTACCTCGTCCAATGGTCGCTGGTCTGTCACACTGCTCTGTTTCACAGACGACCGGGAGCTCTCAGTTACCTCCTCCAAGGGTCACTGGTCTGTCACACTGCTGCTCCAGCACCATATAGGTCAGAGCTCTAAGGAACACATACAGAGCTCTGCTGGCAAGCCATGTGCCTCAGGAACAAGAGACCCAAGATGGCCACCTCAGGGCCTTTTATCTCCCTGCATGCACTTCAGCCCTGAGTGTTCATGGGTAAGTTATTTGCATATTTCACCATGTTCTTGAAAAAAACTAAAATCAATGAAGTCCATTTCACATTTTAACCACTAGATGGTGCCAAATACCAATTTATAGCACCAGTCATAGACCAACATTATACAACATTAATAGAACATTAAAAAGCAAACATAAATAAAGAGAGTAACTAAATGGATTCTAAACTTAAAGCATAACCAATATTTATTTAAGATATTTCTGAATTATGGACATCAACTAATTGGTTCCAGGTAGCTTTAGTAATATACAGTTTGTGTAGGGTGCACCAAAGAGATATGTGTGCCTTTATTTCCAGCTTGACATGGCGGGCACATTAATGACCTGGTAACCAGTGGATAGCAGTTGTAGAGAAGTGATCTCCTCAAAGACCAATCTCAGTTATTAAAAAAAATTCAAGTGGTTGTCAACTCAATACATTCTATCAATTCTAGCATGTCATCTGTCAAGTTAGATAATATATAGCTAGTTCTGACAGCCTAAGGTTCTTGATGCTATTTATATGTTAGGCTGTACATTATCTGTATTTTACAGCTTATGTTATGACACAGTATCTCAGATTTAACAAGTCATGGTTTAATTTTGCAACTGGGGATTTTGCCTGCAGTAGCAATTTCTGTTCCTCCTTCCTCTCTGTCTGACCATCAGGTGATACCACTGTTTTTGTCTGTATTCCCCAACCCTGTAGTACTAAAACTAATCTGGGCATAAACATAGGTAAATTATGTCTGCTCATCCTCATACTACCATTTTGTCTCCCTGGCTGCCCCACTCAGATCATCCCCTTCCGGTTATTGCAGCAATATATTGATATTTCCTCCAGTCCACCAGCACTCCAACCTCTCCTTGGGACACATGTCTTTGTACTCCCACCAATCCTGTCACAATAATCCCCTCAAACTCTCACCACTGCTTCTACAAGCAAACCCCCTCTCCTCTCCCTCACTTCTGCACCTTAAAAAAAAAAACTCCCAACTGCATCTGCCTTGACATTGCACCCCACCTGTCACACCTTTATACCTGACACTGTTGCCACCATGCCTGTTATCCTCCTTTCCCATTCCAAAAACGTTATCTCTTACTAACCTTGCATTACACCTGTTACAATTATGATTTAGCTGCCTGCTACAACATTCCAGATTCTCATCATTGCTCCTACCAAAAATCCAACCTTGTTGCTTCCTTGATAAGCACTAATACCACGTGGGTAGGTACCGGAGCATGACGGGACTGTGACGTCACAAGATAAGCCTATATAAGAAAGGAGCTGTGTGTTAGTGGGCGTCCTGACACTCCTGCGCGCCCCCTCTCCCCTCAAGAGGCTTTCTCCACACCAGGAAGAAAGCCTTGCATTACGGTGGTGAGTTACAGACAGAAGAACAGGAAGTGAGTGTGGCAAACCTAGCCACTTCTGGAACGCTGGACGTTACATGTCAAAAGGTTGTCTGTATTATATGCTTTGTATTCTGCTGGGTCTTATGTGGGCATAGTAATTGGTATGCTGGCAGCCGTAAGCCACTAGCATTCAAGTACTTTGTTTTATGTTGCCCAATCGGTGTTTAACAGTTTTAAACCGAACTCCCACAACACATAACCCCAGACCCCAGCTCTCAACCGACTTTTCCCTCGTGTAGCAATGCCTGATGGGAGAATTATCCAAAATGTTAAGTTCCCCATCTGGCCCTCCCTGTATTACCCCTGCTAAATCTATTTGGCTGTTTGGAAACCCCTTGCATGGGGAATTATATAAATATGGAAGCCTGTAAATAAAAAGTCAGTTGACTCTCAGAGCTGTGTTTCATCCGGTTACTGGGGGGGAATTTGGGACATTGTCTGACTGTGGATTTACCCTGGTTACCAGCGGAGATCGTGTAGTTTAATATTGTACTCCGCTACAATTGATGGCAAGCGACGGGATCCAACCTTACAGCCAATAAGCGTAATTCGTGCAATGTGAACTACCGATGTAAATGGAAACGGATTATTCTACGCTAAAGCGGCAGACATTAAAGGAACTGCTAGAAGCCAGGGGTAAGGTAGCCAGCAACAAATCCAAAGCTGTACTAACTGCCGAGCTGATGGAGGGAGACAGAGCCCGCAGCGTTAGACCACCAGCAGCCATGGAAGAAACCCTCTACCAGAGAGAAATGAGGACCAGGCTGGAATTTTTGCCACAGACTATATAAGATGCCATGCTGCACATGGTAGTGGCGAATGTACAGGAGTACGTGATGGCACACAGTCCGCAGTATACACAGTCTCGAGCAGAATTCCCTACTGGGTCACTCTACAACCAGGTAAAACCCCAAATTCCCTATCATGCCTTTAAAATGTTTTGCGAGGAGAAGGATGAGATTGGTGGGTATTTACAGGATTTTGAGAGACTGTGTGATTTACATGACTTGGAACGGACAGTATGGGTCCCATTGCTAGCAGGCAAGCTGGCAGGTCGGGCAGCAGAAGCATATCGCGCTGTACCCAGTGAGGACAGCAAGGATTATGATAAAGTGAAGCGAGCGATATTAGAGAGATACGCCATTACTCCAGAGGCATACCGGCGCACGTTTAGAAACCTGCGCAAACCAGAGAAGGATTCACATGCTGAATGGGCACACAAGCTGGACCAAGCTTCCCAAGGGTGGATACAAGCCAGCCAAGCCACTACTATGGAGGAATTGCGACAGTTAATGCTGTTGGAGCAATTCTTCAACAATTTGTCCCCAGAGGCACAAGAATGGGTGCGAGACAGGAAACCTCTCACCCTAACCGAAGCAGCTCGATTAGCGGATCAGCATTTTGATGCGAGGAGACATCATGGGCCCCTAATCAAGAGTTATCCTCGACCCGCAGGACCACCCAGTACTCTACCACCCCCCGCTCTCACAGCCTCCCCTTTTTGTCAATCCCAAAGAACTTTACCACCACCCTCCAGATATAACGGACGTGCCAACATCCAATGCCACACTTGCAAACAGTGGGGACATATGGCACGCGAGTGCACCCAAAACCGGGGCAGACCCGCCTGGATCCAAGGCCGACCAAACCCGCCACCAAGGGCTGCTGCCCATCATTATCAATGGGAGCCGGCCACTCAAGAGATGTTGAGCATTCCAGCAGAAGAACTCCTGGGAATCTTGCATGAGGTGATGACAGTCCGAGCCACGGATAACCGGCAGCATCATCAACAGCCAGTGACCTTGGAGGGGAAAGAAGTTCAGGGGCTTCGGGATTCAGGAGCTACTTTAACCTTGATAGCACCCCATTTGGTCCCTGACTCGGCACACACTGGTGGATCCGTGGCAGTACGAGTGGCAGGGGGAGCAGTGTACCGACTACCCACTGCCAAAGTACATTTGGATTGGGGTGTGGGAGGGGGGACGGTAGAAGGGCCTCATGAAAAATTTACCAGCAGATGTTGTGCTGGGAAATGACTTGGGCCAGATGACCTCTGCTTTTGTACACCTGGCCCCATACCAGGAAGCCCATCCAGTGACCACACGGCAACAGGCTCGGACCACGGTTCCACCGACACACTCTGAGGCTCCGGTAAGAGACCATGACCCCACACGACACGTATGTCCTGGGATACCCCGACTAAGTTTGAGGCTGAAGTGAGGTCAGACCCCACGCTACAGGTATACAGGGACAGGGTACACGCTGACCAGGCTGGGCAAGAGGGGGAGCGGTACACCTGGGAGAAAGAGCTACTTTACCGCATTGCTGAAAGAAGACTGGGAGGGTCGACCACAGTAACGACTAAACAGTTAGTGGTTCCCCAGAAGTATAGGCAAGAACTGCTTCGGATTGCCCACAACATTCCCCTGTCTGGGCATCTGGGGATGACATGTACCCGATACAGGTTGGCCCACGCTTTCTTCTGGCCAGGGATCTCCAAGGATGTGAGGCAATACTGCACCTCCTGTGACATTTGCCAGCGAGTAGGCAAGCGAGGTGACCGCTACAAAGCCAAGTTATGTCCTCTTCCCATTATTGAAGAACCCTTCAGTAGGGTGGCCGTAGATATAGTGGGGCCCTTACCAAAACCCCCAGTCCCTCCGGTAAAAGATATATTTTAACTGTAGTGGACTATGCCACCCGGTACCCCGAGGCTATAGCCCTCACCAACATTAATGCTGAAACTGTGGCAGAGGCCTTAATGAAAATATTTTCCAGGGTGGGGTTTCCCCAAGAAATCATATCCGATAGAGGCACCCAGTTCACTGCCGAGGTAACCCAACAACTATGGAAGATATGTGGCATTAAGCCAATAGTAAATTCGGCGTACCATCCCCAGTCCAATGGTCTATGCAAAAGGTTTAATGGTACGCTGAAGCAGATGCTCCGTACATTTGGAGAGGCTCATAAAGACTGGGAGCGCTTTCTACCCCATCTGCTCTTCGCTTATAGAGAGGTACTCCCAGTGGCGTATCTAAGGTATGGCACATATGGCTAGTGCCATAGGCGCTGTATGAAGGGGGCGCTAGTGAGCATTACAGTTCTTTTTTTCAGAATTTAAAACGCAGAGCTTTCTCAACTTCTCTCCTTCCTACTTGCTTATGGGGGGATGGAATTACATTTTCCTGGGCCCCATCAAGCCAACATAGGGTACCAGGAAGTGAGCGTAAAGGAGGGACTTTTTCTTCATTTTCGGGGCGCATGTACATCAACCGCACCGCTCCTCAATTAGTTCTGGCCGGCGGAGTGATTCTTTGCCCTTCTCCTGTACTCAGGTGCTGAAATGAGGCTGCTTCAATCCCTGACAAGTAACACCCGGAGGGGAATGTGGCTGCATGTGCCGAGCTCCACACAGATTGGCGGTGGAGACGGTAAGTCTGCAGTGTTTCCTGGCTGTTGGTGCAAAGTTGTGGGAGCTGTATGTGCAGGGAGGCTGAGATCGGAGGAAGGAGAGGGAGGTAATAATACCGGTGAGAGAAGATCTGGCATCCCCCACACACAGAGCAGCAGGACGGGATACAATCAGTGACAACACTGCCCAGTTTCTATGGAGCTTGGCATCTCCAGGATCCCTGTAGATGTGCCTGCTTATTACTCCATGGCTGAGGCTGCTCACTATCAAAGTTATTTGTGTGCAGAGAAAGATTCCCCCCCCCCCCACAGATATGACTGAGCCAGCCATAAAACGGCTGTAACTTGGCTTCCTAGCAGAATCCTGGAGGTCCTGAACTGAGGGGGACAGAGAGGGACAGAGACTCAGGTAGGCAGTGATAGGGTCAGAACTTACATTCTACCTCATAGTCTGTATGAATGCATTCCTGATTTCTCACAGTACAATTTTTCAGAGAAGCCCCTTCCTCTCAGGCTCATGTCAGGTGGGAGACTCTTTTGCTAGTGACAAAGGTACAGTGGCAGAGAACCTTCCACCTACCTCTATGGAATTTCCTCCTCTCAGAATACCACACAATCTTAAAGGGGTGTTCCAGCCAAAAATGGTGTTTATTAAAAGTCAGCAGCTACAAAAAGTGTAGCTGCTGGCTTTTAATAAACACTCACTTACCTGCTCCTGCGTTCCAGCGACGCGCCGACCGGAGCTCCGCTCCTCTCCCCCCTCCTCGGCCGGCGTCTCCATCTCGACTATGGGCACCTAGCCGTGACAGCCTTTGGCTTCACGGCCGGGCACCCACTGCGCATGCGCGAGCCGCACTGCACATGCGCGCGCGGCGCGGCTCGTCGCTGATTGGACAGGCGATCGCATGGGACCTGTCATGTGTCCCATGCGATCGCCTACAGGGAGGGGCTGGTGTAGGCGATTAAGCTTAATCACCTAACCAGCCCCTCGGCGAAGTCCCACTCCTCCTGAAGCCCCCACTCCCCCCCTCAAAAAATTACATGCCAAATGTAAAGGGGGTAAGGAGTGGGATAAGCGGAAGTTCAATTTTTGGGTGGAACTCCGCTTTAATCACTACCGATGGGAGTGATTCCAGAGGGACCAACTGGCAGCCTTGTTGTGACCCTTCTGATGGCAGTTCATTTTGACTGGAAGAAAGGCGCATGCATGGGAGGGAGGACAGTGATGGGAAGGTCCAGGAGTGGCTGCAGTCAACCAAACTGGAGTTGTTAGGCCTGAAGGAGCTGAGACTGGAAGCATGTCCTAGACCTCAGCCGGATCACAGAGAGTAAGTTAGACTTCTTTCACACTGGGGCGTTTTTCAGGCACTTTAGCGCAAAAAATAACACCTGAAAGAAGCCACATCTGGAATCCCAATGTAAAAAGCCTGAGGGCTGTCACACTGGGGCGCTGCGCCGGCAGAGTGTCAAAAAAAGTCCTGCAAGCAACTTCTTTGCAGCGCTTAGGAGCGGTGAATACACGGCTCCTAAAGCCACCTTCCTATTGAAATCAATGAGAAGCGCCTGCAAAACGCTCCCCTGACAGAGGCGCTTTGTGGGCGCTTTTAACCCTTTATTCAGCCACTAACGGGGGTTAAAAGCGCCCTGCAAAGGGCAAGAAAAAAACGCCGGTAAAGAGCTGCTAGTTTTTCAGGCAGTGTGAAAGGACTGTCAGGAGACCTGTCACTGGCATGTGCTAGGTGCTGTGTGTCATTAACGTCACTTGTCTTTTGTCATCAGATTATCTGTGCAGACCTGAGGAGAATGTGTTCAGCATTGACTTCACTTGCCTCAAGATCCAGGACCTGGAGACTGGCGCTGTGCTCTTTGAGATCTCCAAACCCTGCTCAGGTACCTGTCATGGAGGGCACCTTCCCTGGGGCAGGTCTCCTTCATACTTTCAAGTAGAACTAGAGTTGTTGGATGGAGTAAGCGAGGGTTATTTTTCCCAATATGACATCCATTTGGGTGCGGGTGCATGTCCTTGAATGCACACTGTCTGTGCTCGGGGCAATGTTCCTTCCTGCACCCAAACAGATATCAAGGTGAAAGCAGGGGCTGTGTTCATGCAGCTGCTGCATCCGATTTTTTTTTTAAAAAGGTCTGCCTGCCTGTGGATGTACTGAATATCTGTGTGCATTGCTTGCAGTAAAAATACGGCCCTGTACGATTAAAATGTTTTGACAGGGGCGCAGTTTTAGTGCTTGCCATAGGCGCCATTTTGACTAGATACGCCTCTGGGTACCCCAAGAGTCAACAGGGTTTTCCCCTTTTGAATTACTGTTTGGAAGAAAGGGTGCGAGGGCCACTAGACCTAATTAGAGAGCATTGGGAGGGGGAGAGTAGCCCAGACGGAACCCCTATTGTATCCTACGTACTGGAGTTTAGGGACCGTCTGGAGGCGCTAACCCAGGCTGTGCGCACCAACCTCCGGGCGGCCCAACAACGTCAGTGACGCTGGTACGATAGGGGAGCCAGAGACCGCAGCTTTCAGGTGGGACAAAAGGTTTTGATTTTAAAACCGGTCCACACAGACAAGCTGCAGGGCATCTGGCAAGGCCCATACCAGGTGGTGGAACAGAGATGTGACACCACCTTTGTGATTGGCCCCTGCTCAGGGGTAGGGGAGAGACGCATGCTCCATGTGAATATGCTCAAACCATACCATGAGAGGATAGAGGACGTGGCCGCCATATGTGCTTCTGCCTCGGAGGATCAGGAGAATCTGCCACTACCTGACCTCTTAGAACAGGAGGGACAGACGGAGCCCTCCAAGGGGGTTCAGCTGGGGGAGCGGCTAAGCCCTCAGGAGCGTGCCCAGGTACAAGAGCTGATTGTAGCTAAAGGGGCTACCTTCTCCAATTTACCTGGGTACACTCCGCTGGCCACTCACCGAGTCGAGACCCCGGGACAGCTACCTATGCGGCAAACCTCATATCGTGTCCCTGAAGCAGTCAGGACGCATATGAAGACTGAGATTGACGAGATGCTGCAGCTGGGGGTTATCGAACCTTTCAATAGCCCCTGGGCATCGCCAGTAGTGCTGGTACCAAAGAAGGACGGCACGACACGTTTCTGTGTTGACTACCGGAGGCTAAATGACAAAACGGTGTCTGATGCCTATCCGATGCCCCGGATAGACGAGCTGCTGGATAAGATGGCACGGGGCCAGTATCTCACTACCATAGACTTATGTAAGGGATACTGGCAGATTCCACTGGCTGAGGAGGCCATCCCCAAGTCGGCGTTTGTCACCCCGTTTGGCCTGTATCAATTTCGGGTCATGCCATTCGGGATGAAGAACGCTCCGGCAACTTTTCAGCAGATAGTCGATCGGTTATTGGACGGATTCCAGGAATACGCATGTGCCTATTTAGATGACATCGCCATATTTAGCCAGACCTGGGTAGAGCACCTACAACATATAGGGGCCATTCTAGATCATATTGGAGAGGCAGGGTTAACACTGAAACCCAGCAAGTGTCATATAGGGATGGCCGAAGTGCAGTACTTGGGCCCCCGGGTGGGGAGCGGGCGACAGAAACCTGAACCAGCTAAAGTTGAAGCCATAGCTAAATGGCCCACCCCCAGGACGAAAACCCAAGTGCTAGCGTTTCTAGGTACCGCGAGGTACTATAGAAAATTCGTACCCAATTATAGTGCTCTGGCCAAACCCTTAACTGACTTGACACGCAAGAACCTGCCCTGACAGGTTGTCTGGGCCCCAGAGTGTGATCAGGCATTCCAACAACTCAAGACTGCTCTAACTAATGCCCCTGTACTTGCTGCTCCTGATCCAACTAAAAGATTTCTTGTCCACACGGACGCTTCAATGTTTGGATTGGGAGCAGTGCTGAGCCAAGTGGGAGCCGATGGCGGAGAACACCCCGTAGCTTACCTGAGCCGAATGTTATTGCCACGAGAAGTAAGCTACGCCGCCATTGAGAAGGAATGCCTAGCCGCGTACGGGGCCCCGAAAACCAATCACCGCCTTCAAGATTTGTGTGAGTGAAATCAAAAATTTATGTCCTTAGAAATCTTGAAGGCGGTGCTTGGTTTTCGGGGTCCCGTACGCGGCTAGGCTCCCAAAAAGTCCCACACATGTGGTATCCCCATACTCAGGAGAAGCAGCAGAATGTATTTTGGGGTGCAATTCCACATATAACCATGGCATGTGTGAGAAATATATAATTTAGTGACAATGTTTTGTACATTTTTTTTTTTTTGGTCATTATTCAATCACTTGGGGCAAAAAAATTAAATATTCCATGGACTCAACATGCCTCTCAGCAAATAGCTTGGGGTGTCTACTTTCCAAAATGGGGTCATTTGGGGGGGTTTTGTGCTATTTTGGCATTTTATGGCCTTTGAAACTGTGATAGGTAGTGAGGAGTGAAATCAAAAATTTGCGCCCTTAGAAATGCTGAAGGCGTTGCTTGGTTTTCGGGGTCCCGTACGCGGCTAGGCTCCCAAAAAGTCCCAAACATGTGGTATCCCCGTACTCAGGAGAAGCAGCAGAATGTATTTTGGGGTGCAACTCCACATATAACCATGGCATGTGTGAGCAATATATCATTTAGTGACAACTTTTTTTTTTGTCATTATTCAATCACTTTGGACAAAAAAAAAAAAAAATCTATGGACTCAACATGCCTCTCAGCAGTTTCCTTGGGGTGTCTACTTTCCAAAATGGGGTCATTTGTTTTTTTTTGTGCTATTTTGACATTTTATGGCTTTCGAAACTGTGATAGGTAGTAAGGAGTGAAAGCAAAAATTTACACCCTTAGAAAGCCTGAAGGCGGTGATTGGTTTTTGGGGTCCCGTACGCGGCTAGGCTCCCAAAAAGTCCCACACATGTGGTATTCCCGTACTCAGGAGAAGCAGCAGAATGTATTTTGGGGTGCAATTCCACATATAACCATGGCATGTGTGAGAAATATATCATTTAGTGACAATGTTTTGTACATTTTTTTTTTTTTGGTCATTATTCAATCACTTGGGGCAAAAAAATTTAATATTTCATGGACTCAACATGCCTCTCAGCAAATAGCTTGGGGTGTCTACTTTCCAAAATGGGGTCATTTGGGGGGGTTTTGTGCTATTTTGGCATTTTATGGCCTTTGAAACTGTGATAGGTAGTGGGGAGTGAAATCAAAAATTTGCGCCCTTAGAAATGCTGAAGGCGTTGCTTGGTTTTCGGGGTCCCGTACGCGGCTAGGCTCCCAAAAAGTCCCAAACATGTGGTATCCCCGTACTCAGGAGAAGCAGCAGAATGTATTTTGGGGTGCAACTCCACATATAACCATGGCATGTGTGAGCAATATATCATTTAGTGACAACTTTTTTTTTTGTCATTATTCAATCACTTTGGACAAAAAAAAAAAAATCTATGGACTCAACATGCCTCTCAGCAGTTTCCTTGGGGTGTCTACTTTCCAAAATGGGGTCATTTGTTTTTTTTTGTGCTATTTTGACATTTTATGGCTTTCGAAACTGTGATAGGTAGTGAGGAGTGAAACCAAAAATTTACACCATTAGAAAGAGTAAAGGCTGTGATTGGTTTTTGGGGTTCCATAAGTGGCTAGGCTCCCAAAAAGTCTCACATGTGGTATCCCCGTTCTCAGGAGAAGCAGCAGAATGTATTTTGGGGTGTAATTCCACATATGGATTGATCGGTGGGTATGCCCACCATTAGAATACCTCCCTTCATCCACCCACTTCTAATGATGGGCATACATGCACCATTTATATATGCCAAAGCATGGGGGCATCCTCCCGCAAAAAAGTTATGCCGCGTACACGCGGTCGGACTTTTCTATGCCGTGTACACATGGTCAGACTTTTCCACGGGTAAGGCCTCCGTAGGAGTGTCAACCGTATGTACGCGGCATTAGGAACAAAATCGCTCCTCCACCCCTAATGCCCCCATGCTTCGGCATATATGCTCTTTTTTCAACTGTGGTGGTGAAATCACCTCCTACAGCGTTGGAGTCGCAGCTTTATATATATCGTGGGAGCAAACGCTGTTGCTGTCACGCTAAATAAATCTGCGCTGCAACTGAATGGCGTACCTGCTAAGCAAATGATGGTTAACATTAAAACAAAGTAACATTACAGTATAACAGTAAGATCTTACCATACCATACCTGCAAAGCAAATACCAATAAAAAAAACATAGTAAAAAATAAAACATTTTTTAACGCAACCTGTGCCTAATATATATATGCCGAAGCATGGGGGCATCCTCCCGCAAAAAAGTTATGCCGCGTACACACGGTTGGACTTTTCTATGCCGTGTACACATGGTCAGACTTTTCTATGCCGTGTACACATGGTCAGACTTTTCCACGGGAAAGCCTCCGTAGGAATGTCAACCGTATGTACGCGGCATTAGGAGCAAAATCGCTCCTCCGCCCCTAATGCCCCCATGCTTCGGCATATATGCTCTTTTTTTAACTGTGGTGGTGAAATCACCTCCTACAGCACTGGAGTCACGGCTTTATATATCGTGGGAGCAAACGCTGTTGCTGTCAAGATAAATAAGTCCGCGCAACAGCTGAATGGCGTACCTGAAAACAGTAAAGTAAATTACATACCTGAAAAGCAAGCATGAAAAAACATAACAATAAAACTTTGCAGAATAAAATAGAGTAAAAAAGAGCAGAACAATAGAGTGAGAATAGAGAGGGAGAGAACAATAAAACGACAACTATTTTTGTTTTTTTTATTTTATATTTTTTTTGTGTTTTTTTACTTTTTCCTTTTTTACACTTTTTTTTTGTAACTGTTCAACTTTTCGGTTCCAGGTTTGGGTCTCTCAAAATGCGACAGCATCTTGGGAGACCCTGTGTACATGTGCCTAGCCTGTGATATGTTTTGCCCTACGCTAATACTTCACTAGTGTGTGGAAGCGTTCAAAACATTTGCCAATACAAAGACCAGGATCGGCAGGACATCGGGGACAAAAATAACGGGTGTCACACCTAAATCCGCGCTTGCTACAGACACGACATCTTCTTTGGGGGGCTTTTTGGGTAGGGGTACTCTCGAGGGCATATATAAAATGCCTCTCATGCAGTCGGCTTACTGCATTTGGTAGGGGATGGGGGGTGCAGAACCGCCTGGATACAGGAGTTCTGTGACGATATCCTTCTGGAATTGGAGGAAGGGTCCGTTCTGTCCTGAAGTTTTGTATAAGACAAAAGCATTCAGCAAAGTCAATTGGAATAAATGTAGAGACACTTTTTTGTACCAGCGTCTCGATTTACGGTCAATATGATACGGCGCCATCAACTGGTCGTTGAGGTCCACCCCTCCCATATTTTGGTTATATTTGTGGACACAGAGGGGTTTCTCCACAACACCAGTCGCCGTTAGAATTTGTACTGTCGTGTCTGCGTGAAGGGTGGTAAGCATGAAAACATTCTTATTGTCCCGCCACTTCACAGCGAGCAAATTATTACATCTGCAGCAGGCTCTCGCCCCCAGCTTAAGACGGGCATCTACAAGCCGCTGGGGAAAGCCCCGGCGATTAGGTCGCACGGTGCCACATGCTCCAATCTGATGATCAAACAAGTGACTAAAAAGTGGCACGCTGCTGTAATAATTGTCCACATAGAAGTGGTACCCCTTTCCGAATAAGGGTGACACCAAGTCCCAGACAATCTTGCCAGCGCTCCCCATGTAATCTGGGCATCCTTCCGGCTCTACGTGACTATCTTTGCCCTCATAAACCCTAAAGCTCCATGTGTAGCCTGTTGCCCTGTCACAAAGCTTATAGAGCTTGACCCCGTATCTGGCACGCTTGCTGGGAAGGAACTGCTTGAAAGACAAGCAGCCAGCAAATTTAATCAGGGACTCATCAACGCAGACAACTTGCTGGGGATTAAACAAGGCTGCATAACGTTCATTGAAATGGTTTATGAGGGGCCGAATTTTGTAGAGCCGGTCAAATTCAGGGTCTCCACGTGGACGACAAAGTGCATTGTCACTGAAATGCAGGAACCGCAGGATCATCTTGTATCGTGTCCTGGTCATGTGAGCAGAGAATATGGGCATTTGGTCAATTGGATGTGTGGACCAATACATGCGCAATTGAGGAAATGGATGTATGCCCATATTGAGGGTAAGGCCCAGAAAGGTCTTAAATTTGGAAACCGTAAGAGGTCTCCATTCTTTGGCAAGGACGGACTGGGGATTAGCGGCGATGTAGGTACCAGCATACAAATTACTCTGGTCCACAATAGATCTATAGAGATCTTCCGTGAAATACAGCGAATAAAAATCAAGTGGCGTAAAATTCACTGTATCCACCTGAATTCCGGGTTGGCCAGTGAATGGGGGAAGTACAGGTGCTGCAGAAGTGGCGGGGACCCAATCAGGATAGGCGAGATCTGCAGGAAGGGCACTATGGGCACGACGGGCCTGTCTTTTTCTTCTTGGTGGCAGCGGGACACTACTTGTGCTTGCCACCTCGCCAGCTTGAACTGCACTTATGGGACTCGCCACGTCACCACGTGATACTGCAGTGCTGGATGAACGACCAGGGTGTACTAGGCCGCTGGTGCTTGCCAATCCACCAAAAGGAATAGCGGCGCTAGTACTCGCTCTCTGCTCCATACAAGGGTCCTGCGGTTCTTGCTCCTCAACAACCTCAGAACGGGGTCGGGTATGCCTGGCCTTAGCAGGGACCACCACTCCGTCGTCAGAGCTATCTGACATGGAGCCGCTGTCGTAAACAGGATCGTATTCTGAGCCCGAATCTGTCAGATGCGTGACCTCCTCATCATCATCTGACGACATGCACATGATCCTAACAGCCTCTTCACCAGTGTACATTCGCTTTGCCATTTTGGGCTCTAAATTTAGTCGTAGACTGGTGATGATTCACGGGTAAAAAAAGCACCTGGCTATAGAAAGGCAAATGTAGAAAACGCTTCAAAAAAACTGTTAGCGATCGCAGGGATCAGGCCTGTCTCTGCGAACGCTGCAGTTGTGTGTGATGTGTTTTTGAAGTGACAGTGATCGATCGATACTGCACTTGGGTGGGTTGGGCTGGGCGGAGGGGCAAAACGCAAGTGCTAGCGGGTATCTGGGCTGATTCCACTAACAATGCATTTTTGGGTACCCTAAACTGCTGGGTACGCTAGTATAGATCTGATCAGATCAGGTATCGATCCGTTCAGATACTATACCACTAAGGGGGGGTGTATGCTTTGCGAGTGTGTGTAAGCGTTACTGGCACTAACCTAACGCTGCCTGGGGCGACGCAGACCCTGACTGACGCAAAAATTTAATTTATATCACCCGCCGGGCGATCAGGGGGTTAAACCTTTATTGGGTTATATACGGCGGGTGCCCTGATGCTATAAACAGCAAACTAACTAACCAGCGTCAACCGTAACACTTATACGGTGATCACTGGTGAAAGGGTTAACTAGGGGGCAATCAGGGGGTTAAAACCTTTATTAGGTAATATATGGGGGTACCTAACGCTTTCTAAAAACCTAAATAACTAACTGGCTAACCTGCGTCACCACTGACACTTATATGGTGATCACTGGTGAAAGGGTTAACTCTAGGGGCAATCAGGGGTTAAAAACTTTATTTATGGGGGTACCTAGCGCTATAGAACCTGGCGGCGAACCTCAAAAAAAACTAACTGCCTAGCGGCAACATTGACACTAATACAGCGATCAGAAAATCGATCGCTTAGTGACACTGGCAATAGGGGGTGAAAGGGTTAACTAAGGCAGTGATCAAGGGGTTAAACCTTTATTAGGGGGGGTAGGGGGCTACCCTAGACCTAAAGGGGGCTAAGACTAACTGCCCTGACACTTTTTACTGTAACACTGACACTAAATGCAGTTATCAAAAAAAAATGATTACTGCATTTAGTGACACAATGTTACAGTGGACTGGGGGGGGGTGATCGGCGGTGACAGGAAGGGGTTAAGTGTGCCTATGTGTACCTGTGTCAGTGTACTGTTAGGTGCAACTTACTTGGTGATGTGTTCTCTCCTCGGCGTCGGACGAAAAGACCGACACGAGGAGGAACACAGCACTTCCCTCTTCCTGTGTTTACACTTAGCACAGGAAGAGGCGGCGGCGGGCGCGCGCATTGGCTGGGAGCGATCGCGAGGGGGTGGCTGAAAACGAATCGCCGCCCCCTCATCTCGGATCGCTCCAGGAGCTAAAGGAACCGCCGCATGTACGGGGGGGGGGGGTCCGATCGGACCCCTGAACCCCCTCAAGGCACCAACGTATATATACGTTGATGTGCCTGTCGGTGTCATTGTGCCGACGTAAATGTACATGCGGCGGTCCTTAAGTGGTTAAGGTGAAAAAAACATTTAACTTTACAACCTCTTTAACTTTACTGTCCCATAGCCAAACCATGAAGTTAGAGAAAATCCCTCCAAAGTGAGGAAATACCTGGTTGTCACCAGGATCACCAGAACTAGTGTGCCTATCTGAAGATATTCCTGTTCTGGTGACAAACCCAAAATGTGGGATTCTTTTCACTCTAGGTGATAACAGTTACCTTGAAAAATAGAGAGGGTGAATATCCTTCTCCACTTTAAATTAAAAAAAAAGCCTTCAGTCATACTAATGTAATGTATTGCAGAATAAACAGACTAAATTATAAAATATAAAATTTACTCTGATCTCAATCCCATTTTGTAATGGACACACTTGTGCTACTGACAAATAAAAATATATTAATAAATATTCTTGGGAGACATTGTGTCTGCCCAGAGAGAGAAGGTAAGTGTATGTTTTCAAGTTTAGATTTTTTTTTTTTTGCAATTTCAAGTTCAGACTTGTAGTTTGCACTTGTAGTGCAAAGTGGATTTGCTTTTCGTAAAGCTGCCCACAAGTTTAGATCAGCATTACAGGATCACATGGATATGAGAGCAACACGTTTATAATTTTACTTTTAGTTTTGTATCTTGTATTTGCACCAGTGTTTGTGATTACTAGCAGATCCAGTGTTGCCTTGAAGACAAAAGCAACAGCATTTGCATGGAGACTGAAATGGATTTTGATTTAGCAGAGTCAATAAAATACATACAATGTATGGACCTGTCTCCCTGCAAATTGACATAAGAAGTCTCCAAGAGACATTATTCTGGGAATCATGTTTATTCTCAGACCTTTTGTTGGCTAAGTTATCTGTTCTTAAAAAGATAGCATTGCCAGTTGGCTTTAATCCATTAACACATTAAAAATAACTTCACAAACATGAATTTGTTTTGACAGTATAAACCATTCTGCTTGCCAGCAAATGACTTATACAAGCCAGAATTGGCAGCATGGTCTATGCATTAAATGAAAACAAAAAGTTTATTGTGTTTTTCAATTTGTGAGTGGTCTAATTTAGTGTTATTGTGTGAATTTTTTTTTTTTTTCAGACCAGCTCATATTTGTTCAATCTTGCCAAATGCAAATTTCTACAAATGCTTTAATATAATTTAAAGAGCAATGAAAACCAACATGTTACATTTTTCTGAAGCATAAATGCATAAATGTTGCTGTGTTTATGTTTTGCTTACTAAAATATAAAAAAAAAATTCCCCTCATTTTGCAACAAAACCATCACCCTTACATTTAGCGGATATCACATCAGACAATCTATAAACATACCATATATTACTTTGGTTGTGTTGGAATATCATTTATGCTTTGCTAGTGAAGGTTCCCCCGAATGGGAAACTTCAGAATGAGTTCTCTTCTTCATCATCATCTTGAATCATGAGGTAATGTGAAGTTTGTATAGATGTTTTCATTGTGTTAATTATAAAATTTCTGTATAAACAAACATGTTGTACCGTTATCTTTTGGCTTATCCACTGTAGACAGAGCTACATATAAATAAATGTTTGAGAGAGAAGCAAACTTCTAAGATCCAGCCAATGTTAAGTTCATTCTTGAATTTTAGTATCATCATGCTTTAGGAATGTTGTTCTTTAAAAATGTTTAAAGCAATGTGTAGGTACAAAATGTAAATGTAAATATTAAAGAGGTCCAGAACTGCGAAAGCTGTGCCCATAACAGGTATGCATAGGATAAAGGACCAGTCACTAGAATGGCCTGTAGGCTTCATACAGCAATTTTTTTCCATACTATTGATTTACCATGCCTTGCCCTGTGCTGTGTCTATGAGTCAGACATCCTAGTAGGGGTCTTTATATCCTCATAACGGACTCCCCTCCCTCTGAATTGACTGGTTGGCCTTTAAATGATGGAAATATCAGAATTAGTTATGAGTGAATTGGCCTGGGTTTGATTCATAGTCCTTTCTCCAAACCCAGCCTGAAATCCACGAATCTCAAACATAGCCAGGATTCATGCTCAAATAAGGACCTGGTATTAATTTTGGGGAGGATAGTACATTTGTTTTGGTTTGTCTGTGTGGGGTCCTCCTTAAAATCCATACCAGAACCTCATCAAAGATAATAGTTTGCTATGTTGCACCATTTAGCTATCAACCAATGAAGTCCTCAGTAACCAAGGAGCTAGAAGATGTCCATTTTGCACTTACTATTTACTGCCACCACTTATTGACTGGCAGCGACTGTAGCTGGAGATTCAGTAGGAAATCGAGCCATTCTAGCCATTTAGTTCACCCATTCAGTGAATAGGGAACATTTACAGTTAGGGTTGAGCTCTGCATTAATACAAATTTGAATCTTATACCAAAATTAATAAGAAGAAGCAGGGAGATGTTTGTTTGCAGGTTTTCAAAGAAGTATAGGCATTTATATTAAAAAAAAAAGGTTTAAAATGAGTATCTTTTACTGGGTTGAAGATGTAAAAAGGGTGTACAGAAAGCTGCCGTAAACCAGTTGGCCACAATCACTAATGCAAATTGGTCCAACAGGGTTTATATGTGAGATCCACATGGGTCCTGGTGATTAGCTATAGAAAGCAGACCTATTGAAAGCAATGGTAGACTGCAAGCTCCCTCAGCTAATTGTGGTCTCTTGCAAGTAATCACTATGCAGAGATTACCTGAGAGTGATGGGCAGGCCATTGCACTGTTGCAATTTGCAATCTCTGCCACAAACAGATTAAGCGTGACAATCACCAGCCGTTTGGGTACCACATGCTTGACAAGGCATTTAAACTCCCATTACTGTTGGCAAGAGCACCTGAAAGCCACACACAAGGGGCACAATTCTTCTCCTCACTCAGCACCGTTCATGTCTATGCCTGCTATATCTCATGACCTCTCAGCAGCCTCCACTTACAGGGATGATTGTATAGCAAAAGGTGTTACAGGTCCTTGCAACACGTCTGCCAGCAGCACACACATTTCTCTGCTTCAGCTGCTGTATAGAAAAAAAAAATACACTCCCTGCCACCCACAGGACCAGCGTCTAAATGACAGCCTGTCCAAATTGTTGGCTTTACAACTCCTGCTTTTCTGGTGGATTCTGCTCCCTCCCATGAATTTTCAGAATGTGCTGTACCACAATGGCAGGTTCCCATTTGTTATTTCTTTGCACGTAAGGCCATTTCAGCTCTGTACCATTATGTGCAAGGCAATGTTTTGGCATCATTGTGCAAGGCAGTCAGCAGCAAGTTCCACATTACTGCTGACATGTGGTCCAGCAAGCATGGTCAGGGATGGTATATGTTATTCACAGCACACTGGGTAACTCTGCTTGCAACTAGGAAGGAAGCAGGACAGGGCTCAGTGCTGGAGATTGCTTTCCCGCTATGTCTCCATACAGCTGCTGGTGATAATACAAGATCTGTCGGCTCAACCCCTTCCTCTTTCTCAAACTCTTCCTCCATGCTGCCGTCTGCTGAATTGTTCTATAAACCACCAGTACCCCCTAAGTGTTAAAGGGGCTATTCAACGAGTCAGGCTAAAAGATGCCATGCAGTGCTTCAGCTGGTCTGTCTATGTGATGGGAGACACACTGAAGCAGAGATTCTTTCAGCTCTGCAGGGGCAAGCCCAGAGGTGTTTCACGCCATAGTGTCCTATGTTTATCCTTGTCTGCTAGTCGCCCCAAACTTTGGCATATCCCCTCACTATCTCTTGTATCCTAAACTGCTGCTTCCCCCTATCCTGATAGCCTACTGGGAGCGTGAGCTGGGGGACCTGGATCCAGTTGCAGCCCAGTCCATTCTCACCACTAGAGGAATGTGCTAGGCGCAGAACTCTAAGCCTATGTCTCTACTGTGGGGGCAAAGGTAATTTTCGTGACACTTGCTCTCTTTGTCCGAAAAAACTTTCAGGTCCAATACATCTGGAAAGTGGAGTATTGGACCCAGAAATATCACCTTCACCTTCTCGTCTTCTTCTTTCTGTTTTCTTTCTTGTTGGTGCTTCTTCTCATTCGGTCTCGGCATATCTGGATCCTGGAGCTGCTGGTAATTTTATGGACTGGGAAATCGCATCGTCCATGAGACTTACCCTTTTCCCCCTTACCATGTCATTGGTGGTCTTGGCGATTGATGGCACTGTTCTTCCAGGGGGTCCTATGCGCTTCCAGACCCTCCCTGTTAAGATGTCGGTAGGGACACTCAGCCAGGAGTGGATATCCTTCCTTATCTTACCTAAGGCCTCAATTCCTATCGCTTTGGGTGTTCCTTGTTTACGGATCCATTGACTGGAGCACTGGACAGATCCTGGCTTGGGGTTCCTCCTGTTCCTCGTCCTGCCTACCCAAGGTTGTCCCAAAAGCGAAACTTCCTGTTGCCACCATCCCAGTATATTTTGCTCTTTCTACTGCATATAGTGATTTCTGGGATGTGTCCTGCAATAGTCGGGCTGATGCACTCTCTAGGTCATGTGGCACTCTGGATGAGGAGCCCACCTGTGAACCTGAGCCGATTATTCACTCCAGTTTGCATAACCATTTACCTTTGTCTGTCCCTAAATACCCTTGGATGCACAGTCAGGCTAGCTTGTCTGCAAGTTCTACCGTCGCTACGCCTTGTGATGCGATTCAGGAAGTCACTACACCTGACCATGCTATTCACTCGGCCTCTGAACTAGTTATGCCACTCCAGCCCATGCCCAGTGAGCCTCCTACTGTTTCTTATTCAGGACCTTCTGCAACCTTGCTTCACCCTAATACTGTTACGTCCATTCAATAAAGAGTTCTATCCATCTATCTCATTCTGCTTGTATTTCAGCTATCCAGCTTGACTCCTGTGATTTGTCACCTTCTAACCAATCTTATCTCAGGGTTCCACTGACCTCTGCCCAGTCTGATGGTCCTGTGCTAGATGCCCAGTTAATGCCCAGTCTGATGGTCCTGTGCTAGATGCCCAGTTAATTTTTAAGGGTCTGGGGGACCCTCCTCAGATTCCTGTTGATCCTCTCATGCCCTTGCTTATTCCTAAAAGATCTTTGGTCCTCAATAAAGCCTCTAGTTCTCTCCCTACCTCGGTTTCAGTCTCTGAGGATAATCTAAAGTACGAGTTTAGTCAAGTTCTGGATTCTCGGCTTTGCAGAGGCATGCTTCAGTACCTTGTGCATTGGAGAGTGGTTGGTCCTGAGGAGGCATCTTGGATCGCTGCATCTGAGGTCGTTGCACCTCGTCTGTTGAGGAGGTTTCATCAGAGATTTCCCTTTAAGCCTAGGCCCAGGCGGGGGAGGGAGAGGCCCTATAACAGGGCGGTAGTGTCATGGTTATGCAGTAATGTTTGTCTGTCAGCTTACCCCCTCCATATATCCTGCTTTAGAGGCCAGCCACTTTCACCTGGCTGTTTAAGTAATCTCTCTTCTAATCTCTCTTTTTTTATGTCACAATGTAGAGTATACGATTTCCTATCATCTGTGCCCAGTCTTGCCACACAGAGTTAATCCATCTCTGAGAAATCCTCTTTTAATGCCCAGTGAAAATGAACAGCCTTCCAGATAAAAACCTGCCTAAATAAAAAGTCAGTTTTCTCTCTTCTTGCTTTGAGTAACAGGTTAGTTACATATCTAGCTTGGACATGTTTATCATATGTTATGTTATGTTTATCATAACATGAGGTATAAAAAGTGAGAAATCCACCCCTCCCCCACATAACACATCCTGGTGATATACAATGAACTTTGGATCACCTCATGTTATGATAAACATAACATAGCATATGATAAACATGTCCAAGCTAGATATGTAAATAACCTGTCACTGAAAGCAAGAAGAGAGAAACAGACTTTATAATTTGGCAAGTTTTTATCTGGAATTCTGTTAATTTGCACCATTAAAAGAGGATTACTCAGCGCTGGATTAACTCTGTGTGGCAAGACTGGGCACAGATGATAGGAAATCTTATACTCTACATTGTGACGTAAAAAAATTTTTTTGGGGGGGGTTTACATCCACTTTAACCTGTCCACTGCAAGCCCGCCGTGATGATCAACGTTGTTTGTTTAGCTATTGTGTGTTTAATTTCCTGCTTGCCATGTGCTATGTCTGTCTCTGGTTTACCAATCTTGACTTGTTCTCTACTATCCCTGTCTGCTTGTGTCCTTGACCTTTGGCGTGTCCTATGTTTATCCTTGTCTGCTAGTCGCCCTGACCTTTGGCTTATCCCCTCACTATCTCTTGTATCCTGAGCTGCTGCTTCCCTCCATCTCTTTAGCCTACTGTGAGCGTGAGCTCGGGGACTCTGGGGGCCGCGACCTGGATCCAGTTGCAGCCCAGTCCATCCTCACCACTAGAGGCTCTGGTGAACACCTGCTGGATTTTAGACTCCGCGCCCTGGGGAATCTTAGGCTCTAGTGCCCTGTGGGATACCTGTTAGTGCTACAGTGGACCTGCCTTCCTTAACCACCCTGAGTTTCATACGCAGCAGTCAGCCATAGGGTTCACTACCATAGCGGTGCACTCCTGACCCCAACGATGTGCATCTGTCATCTGGCCTCAGGTGACCTGACAAGAGGGAGGAGGAGGAGAATTCTGGCAGTTTTGAAGACATTGAAGCAGAGGAAGACATACGCCAAACCTTAAGAGATGGTTTTCCATCTCCAGTAACCTTGGGAGTAGTACTTGTCTGGGAGGAGGCAGTTCCAAACAGTGTAATCCTCACTGAACCTGAGAACTCTGCTTCTCATGCCTCTGAAAACTTGCAGTGCATTGGCTCCCTTTTTCGTCAAAGCCTGTGAAAGGACCAGAGAATTCTTGGCATCAAGGATAAGGATCATTATTGGCTGGCAACCCTCCTTGACCACCGAAGGGGAAAGTCTTGGAACTCATCCTGCCCTCGCAGAGGGAGCACAGGATGAAATATCTTGAGCATTTTTACAGCGGCAGGTTGGCTCCCCTGGGCGAAACAATGTTGCCTTACGTCGCTTCACCTTTTGACCACTAGGGGGCGCGTGTCCGGTGGCCGGTTATGACCACTGGGCACCCGCCAACGCTCTTGACAGAGTGAAAACCCGGGATCTGTGTGTGTAAACACACAGGTCCCAGTTCTCTCAGGGGAGAGGAGACAGATTGTGTGTTCATACTAAGTATGAACACCGATCTCTATCTCCTCCTAGTAAGTCCCATCCCTCCAAAGTTAGAATATACCTAGGGAACACAATTAACCCCTTGATCACTCCCTAGTGTTAACCTATTCCCTGCCAGTGACATTTATACAGTCAGGCCCCGTACACACGGCCGAGAACCTCGACGGGCGGAACACATCGTTCCGCCCATCGAGGTTCTCGGCCGGCTGTCAGATTCGGCGACCAGCCCGTCGGGAAAGGCGACCAGCCATTCATCCCGATGGGCCGTCGAGCAAATAGAGAACCTGCTCTCTATTTGCTCGACGGGTTTCCCGACGGGCTGGGCACGACGAATCCGTACACACGGCCGAGGTTCTCGGCAGAATGAGGATCCCAGCGAGGTTCTCGCTGGTTTCTGCCGAGAACCTCGGCCGTGTGTACGGGGCTTAATCAGTGCATTTTTATAGCACTGATTACTGTATAATTGTCACTGATCCCAAAAGTGTCCAATCTAACTGCTGAAATATTGCAGTCCTGATAAAAATCGCTGATCACCGCCATTACTAGTAAAAAATGTATAATGATACAAATGCCATAAATCTATCCCTATTTTGTAAACACTATGGGGTAGATTCACGTACCTCGGCGCATCTTTATGCATGCGTAGCGTATCTTCTTTACGCTACGCCGGCGCAACGTTGAAAGGCAAGCATGGAATTCACAAAGCAAATACTCCTTTGCATATTTAACATGGGTACGCCAAATGCGTCCAGCGTAACTATGCGCTCACGATACGTCGGTGTAGGCAAGCTACGTCGGACGGCTGAAGCCAAATTTTTCGACGTATCGAGCTTGGGGAATCGGCGCAGAGATACGACGGCGCACATTTGTACTTACGACGGCGTATCTCCAGATACGTCGGCGTAAGTCCTACGTGAATCCGGCCCTATAACTTTTGCACAAACCAATCAATATACGTTTATTTTGATATTTTTTACCAAAAATATGTAGAAGAATACAGTACATATCGGCCTAAACTAAGGAAAAAAAGTGTTTTAAAAAAATGGGATATGTATTACAGCAAAAAGTAAAAGGTATTGTGTTCTTTTCCAAATTTTCGCTATTCTTTTGTTTATAGTGCAAAAAAAAAGGCAGAAGTGATAAAATACCACCAAAAGAAAGCCTAATTTGTGGGAAAAAAATGATGTAAATTTTGTTTTGGGTACAGCGTCGCACGACCGTGTAATTATCAGTTAGAGCGACACAGTGCTGCATCCCATAAAATAGCCTGGTCATTGAGTAGCCAAATCTTCTGGGGCTGAAGTGGTTAAGTAACACCTTTCCGACTTTGGTAGGTTACAGTCTCATGGGAAAGTTTTGAGGCTTCTGTTGGTCGAAGGGGAGTGGTGGAGAAGGGGGCTGCCTAAGTTGCATATTTTTAAAAAAAAGCTCGGTGCCCAGGACTGTCAGCTTCAAGATCCCATCAGCAATGTCTGTTTCATATGGTGGAAGATTATATAGGGGCAAAAACAGACATGGAGAGCTTTCCAGTAGACTATTCGATGGGTTACTGGGTCATGAGAATAGACCACTGGCCAGAACTTGCCCAGTATGCAATTGAGCTGCTGGGCTCCTCTGCATCCAGCATGCTTTCTGAATGAGCATTCTGTGCTGCCAGAGGTTTTATGACAGATAAAAGAGCACATCTGTCCACAGACTCCATTCACCAGCTGACATTTTTCAAAATGAATTAGTCCTAGATTAGCAGCAGCTATCAAGCCCCTGATGCTGATGTCGCTGATTAAGTGTTTTTGAGATCTTGAATCTCTGCAAGACTGTCTAGGCTGCCTAGCTTTTTTGGGGTTAATTTTATCTTTTTTTTTTTTTTTTCAAATATGTTTATTGGGTTTTAAAAAGACAATTATAATCACAATTTTTACCCCATTTGAGTAGATCGCTTTTAATGTTGTTCAGTAGGGGTATAAAATTGTTATTATAGAGGTTGTCCATGTTCGATGATATGTTAATCCCCAGGTAGGGTATAGAATCACTTTCCCACTTGAATGGGAAATTGGTCTTACATTGATCAACCAATTTAGCTGGTAAAGAAATGTTCATTGCTTTGGATTTTGAGAAATTCATTTTAAAATTTGATATGGTCCTAAATAAAGAGAAGTCATTAAGTAGATTAGGGATAGTAATTATCGGATTGGTAAGGAATAATAAGATGTCATCTGCGAAGGCCGCTAATTTATATGTTTTATCGCCGATGCTAATGCCTTTAATGTCAACGTTGTCTCGTAATTTGCATAGAAATGGTTCCAGGATAAGTATGAACAATATTGGTGACAAAGGGCATCCCTGGCGGGTGCCATTCGTCACGGAGAAGGCCTCCGACAGGTCGCCATTAATCTTGATCCTTGCTGTGGGGGACGAATATAAGAGACCAATAAAATCCAATATACGATTTCGTAGGCCCAAAGATTTCAAAGTTTCCATCATATAATCCCAAGCAATCCTGTCAAAGGCCTTCTCCGCGTCGAGAGATAGAAAAAAGCCAGGAAATTTGGATTTGATCAGCCAATGTTGGATATGTAGGGCCTTAATGGTGTTGTCTTTGGACTCCCTCCCTGGTGTAAAACCAGTTTGATCGAGGGAAACAATACTATGAATTAAAGGGAGTAAGCGGTTTGCAATTATTTTAGCATATAATTTAATGTCGATATTCAAGAGAGATATGGGTCTATAATTCGATACGAGTGACTTGTCTTTATCGGGTTTGGGAATCATGACAATATGAGCTTCCAAAAGATCGTTCGGGATAGGAGATGGAAAGGGGTTTGAGTTGAAAGTATTGATAAATTGGGGGATTAAAATGTCCTTAAATGATTTGTAGTAATTGACAGATAAGCCATCTGGCCCAGGGCTTTTACCAGTTTTAAGCTGACTAAGCGCGTCAAGAGCCTCCCCCACTTCCAGGGGTTTATCTAAATGTTTCAATACGTCCAAACCCAAGGGTTTAGGGCAGTAATTCTTCAAAAAATCTGAAATTAAGTTTTCTCTCGAAGGAGAGTTTTTAGAACGGTTCTCAGGCGGTAAGTTATAGAGCCTGGAGTAAAAGGTACGAAATTGGTCAGAGATGTCTTTAGTGGAAGTATGTTTGTGACCAGTAGAATCTGTTATGGAATATATATTCTCATATTTTTTTGACGTCGATCGTAAGGAATTAGCCAATAATCTACCTGTTTTGTTTCCGAATTCGTAGAAGAACTTTCGAGAGAGAATGAAATTGCGCTTGACCTTTTTATCCAGTACTTCGGACAATTCCAATCTGAGCCTCGAAAGCTCTTCACGGGTGCTTAATGCTAGTGAATGTTTATGCAATAGTTCAAGGGTGTTAATTTTTTTAGTCGGTTCATCTATATGGATCCGTCTCATCTTATTTCTCTGTGCCCTCAATGATATCAGATGACCCCTGATGACGCATTTGTGAGCAAGCCAAACGAACATAGGATGAACAGCACCATTATTATTGTCTGAGAAATAATCAGAGATTTTTGAGTTGAGAAGTTTTAGATTGTCAGAGCTGCTGAGTAGTGAGTCATCGAGCCTCCAGTATCTCGGTGAGATAGGTTTATCTGCAAAGGATAGACTCAGAGTAATTGGATTGTGGTCAGAAATAAGCATGGGTTCTATTGTGGCATTTTTTATAAGATTTAAATCAGTCTGGGACAAAAAAAAAAAATCTATTCTCGAATAGGTATTATGAGGAGGAGAATAAAAAGTGTAATCTTTTGAGGAAGGATTTAGTATGCGCCAGGTGTCGTGTATGGATAGATCTAACAAAGATTTTTTGATTGCACTAAGGGTCTTAAATTAAGTTTTGGAGGAGGCAGAGGAGGTATCCAAGAGGGGATTGAGGGCCAAGTTGAAGTCACCCCCCATTATTAGTGAACCAACTACAAAAGATTTCAAAGCTTGGATTGTATTATCAAAGAACTGGGCATGTAATCTATTAGGAGCGTAAATATTTGCCAGAGTTATTGGCTTATTAAATAAGGAACCCTTAATAAAAATATATCTGCCATTGTCATCCAATTTAGAATCGATCAATTGAAAAGGGCACCGTTTAGAAATAAGTATAAAAACTCCTCTGGTTTTAGATACTGGGTTTGTCGCGTGGAAAATAAGGGGACATTTTTTGTCAGTAAATGTCGGGCATTTATCCGTTTTGAAGTGGGTCTCTTGCAAAAACACTATATCTGCATTTGATCTTTTTAAAATCATCATTAATTTCGACCTTTTTTCAGGGACATTGAGGCCCTTAACATTGAGAGAGTAAAGTTTAACCACATTTTGTGGGTTTACATTAGTGTCGTTCGGGAGTGCCATAGTCACAATAGAGGCGAGGGGGGGGGGGGGGCAATGTCGCAGTGAGGGGAGAAGTAGGAAAAAAGGGAGAAGGGAAAAAACTAGCTTGAGAGTATGAAAAACTCAAAATATGGTACCGGTGTTCTAGTAAAGTAAAAAAGGGAAAACTTTTGTAACAATAAATCCACTTAGGAAGTATATACGGTACCAAGGGAGGTGATATCTTACTTGGAGAAATCCAAATAAGAATAGCCTCGTGTGGGGTTGGAGTGAACCAAACCAAAGTACTGAAGGCAGAATCGAACAGCCATCTGCCGCAAACGAACTGAAAAGTAGAGTAGTAGCAAAGTATAAGGTAAATCAATACAATTAAAATTCTACTACTCCTAATATTGAGGAGCCAAAATATTATATATCCTGACATATACATATAAACAAGTGAGATGTGTCAAGTGACAAGCATGTATTATAGTCAAAACCTAAGGGCATTACTTAGACTTTCTAAATAGGCTGCAGCGATGCAACGTTTTTACAATAAACAAAGTAGCAGAGAAAGACCTAACTGAGGTGGGTATGCTAATTATTTACCTTGTTGCATAGCCGGCCTACTAGAAAATATAAACACATAAGTGTACACACCATAACATTTTTGCAAATAATAAACGTGAACCTTATAAGATCAAAGAGGAGGATTGCTCCAACTCAAATGAGAAATTGTAAGCCACATATATGTATAGAGAAGAGAGAAAAGAAAACAAGGGTAGAATGGCAATATGAGGCATTTTAGATAAACAACAAACCGTGGAGCTGAGGTATAATCTAAAGATAATACTCAGTGTGTAGAGAATAAGTGTGAAAGAAAATGACATGTGGCAACACAGTATAACTTTTTTTCAATCAATAGTTTTTATTATAGAAGTTTTCAAGGGGAACAGAAAAGAAAAAGGGGAAATGTAAAAGCACAGGGTAATGGGGGAATGCACAGTATACAAATAGTACGTGAAACATAGTCTAGTACAGGACAAAATATGAATAAATGCATTGAAAACAGAAAAGTCAATGGAACAAATATATGAGAACCTTATCAGTTTTGGGGCCATATGGACCAACACTGGTCAAACTGTCTTGTCGTCAAGGAGTTAATTGCTATAAGTTTTTCAAAAGTGAAATTCCTGTGGACCTCTGTTATTATATCAGAAATATTCACAGTGTTTTTAGATTTCCAATTTCGTAGAATGGACGTACGTGTTTCCAATAAAATGTGTGTAACTACTGTCCTCATGTGGAAAGGGAATCTATCAATGTGTATGTTGAGAAGAGCTAGCGCTGGATCAGGTTGAGTCAATATCCCTGTGGTGGAAGAAATGAGTTTAAAAATCTGATTCCACAGGCTTCTTATATGTGGACAATACCAGAATACATGCATGAGATTGCCTACTTGACCACATTCTCTCCAGCAGTTGGCTGGTGTGCCAGGATAGAATGTGGCCAATCTCAGAGGAGTGTAGTACCACCTGTTGGTTAATTTAATGGACAATTCCCAGTGTTTTACACAGTGAGAAGCTTTATGAATCGTCTGAAATGCACATGACCAATCCTCTTTCGTGAATCTAGTACTAAGGTCTACTTCCCAGTTTTTCATTGCAGTCGTCTTAGAAAATTTCATCTTATCTTGAAATAAATTGTAGAACAGTGATATGCCCTTTGAGGTAGGGTGAGCTGTGGAATAAAATTTCCACATTCTCTTAGGAAGGGATATGGTCGGGGAAGGTAACGATTGGAGGAAGCGCACAATTCTGTCACAGGTATGGAAAGATCTGGCAGGCAAATGGAATTGGGATACAACCGTGGCAGGAAGTAGGGGCGTATCATTTGCGTACAGTTCCGAAATAACAGTCACCCCATGTGAATCAAGGTCAGAGACAGTCAATCTGGGTATCTTGGCTTCAAGTAGTCGTAATGGTAATTGGAGGTCAATATCATGAAAGTCTTGATGGTCTTGGTTCAGTATATGTCTCCACGCTTTTAACGAAGTCTGAATGGTAGGGGGTAAAGAGGTTAATTTCCAAGGAGACCATTTGTCACTGAGCAACATTATTTTCACATTAGCCGTCGGTGACAGTGTATTTTCTATGTTCACCCAGGGTGGAGCGTCTAGGTCATGGAACCAGTGTTTAAGTTGGTCAAGTCGAGCTGCCCACATATAGTCATGTATGTCGGGTAGGCCTGCTCCTCCTACTTTTTTGTGAGACACAAGATTGTTACGTGAACACCGTGCCCTTTTACCCTGCCAAATATACTTCCATCCTAATGTTGTGAGGCGATTAAGGTAATGGTACGGTATACACAATGGAATTACACGAAAAAAGTATAGGATTTGAGGCATAATCAGCATTTTGAAAGCAGATATTCTACCCATCCAGGACACTTCCTTTTCAGAGATCCTTTTGAGTTGGGTTTCAATTTTTTCAATCAGTGGGGGGAAATTAGCTTTGATAAGCTTAGAGACACTACTCGTAAGGGTGATACCAAGGTATTTGATAGAGCCCGAGCTCCAAGTGTAGGGTAATCGGGATAGTAGGTAACTCTTGACATGAGGTGGTACCCCTAAGTCAAGGATAAGAGATTTTGTAAAATTGACTTTGTAATATGAAACCTTTCCAAATGACATCAGAACATTGTGCACTTCAAGTAAAGATTCAACAGGGTTGGTCAATAGTAATATCACATCATCAGCAAAAAGACTGATGGTGTGATTTTCATGGTCAAATTGGAAACCGGAAATCTTTAGATTAGACCTGATGGCTTCGGCTAGAGGTTCTATTATGAGATTGAAAATTGACGGGGATAGAGGGCAACCTTGTCTTGTGCCATTTGTTATAGGGAAAGACTCTGAAAGAAACCCAGAAGAGTACACCCGAGCAGAGGGACATGAGTATAAGGCCAATATCGCAGATAAGATAGAACCCTGGAAACCAAATTTCTGTAGAACCATTTCCATGTATGTCAACACAGTATAACTTATGTGGCAAAATAAACTAATTTTTCCCTCCTGGGTTTCCTGGAGCGTGGTGATCCTGTTGCTAGGAGATTGGGGCCTAGCATATTAGTAGGTTGTGGAAGTTCATCTCCGGATTGAGAGCGACGCCTCCTGGTTCTGGAGGGGGCCGTTTCCATGGCATCATCTTTAGCAGAGTCTTTAGTGGTAATTCTAGAGCGAAATTCTGCATACCAGTTAGGCAGTTCCATATACGGTATGTCCATAGTTTTACATAAGGAGTGCAGATCTTCAGGAACTCTCAATATGGCAGTGTGTCCCCGATTGGTTGCTTGTAACCCAAATGGAAATTTCCATTTAAAAATAATGTTGTTACTTCTTAAGGTGTCAAGTAAGGGTTTCAAGTCACGCCTATTTTGAAGAGTAATTTTTGACAGGTCTTGGAAAATCATTATCGTAAATCCCTCAAATCTAATATTGGAACGAAGTTTAGCATTCCTTATGATCTTTTCCTTAAGCATAAAATTTATATTACATCCCTAGGGGGGTCTGTAGGATTACCCCTGGGTCTTAAGGCCCTATGCATACGTTCCAATTAGAAAATAAAAAACAAACCTTTAGAACCCCTTTAAAGCTTAGTTTGATCGATGGGAATAGCCACTTCAATCCTGGGCAGTTATACACCCTTTCAGCGCTCTAATGCCTTGTACACACAATTGGAATTTCCGATGAAAAATTTTGATGTGCTGGTGATAGATACTCCGGTACTCTGATGGGTTGGTGATAGGTACTCAGGCTACTCTGATGGGCTGGTGACAGGTACTCAGGTACTCAGATGCTCACACATGTGCCTTGGTATTTTCCTGGAGCCTAATTAGGGCTGTTACTGATTACACTTTTTGTGTTCGAATTAATCGCTTTTTTTAATCGATTAATCGACTAATTTCAATTAATTATGACACACATACATTTTTAGGATCACCACCATATATAGTCTCCACTATAATATCCACAGACATCTTCCCCACTGTATTATCCACAGACATCTCCCCACTGTAATATCCATAGACATCTCCCCCACTGTATTATCCACAGACATCTCCCTCACTGTGATATCCACAATCAACCCCACTGTAATATTCACAATATTCACAATCTCCCCCAATGTAATATCCACAGACATCTCCCTCACTGTAATATGCACAATCACCCCCACTGTAATATCCACAATCTCCTCCACTGTAATATCCACAGACATCTCCCCAATGTAATATCCACAGACATCTTCCCCACTGAAATATCCACAGACATCTCCCCACTGTAATTTCCACAGACATCTCCCCCCCACTGTAATATGGTCCACATCTCCCCCACTGTATAGGAAGATTAGTGCTTGCTTAGTCTTATCAGAGAAGCTGGCCAAACACGAGCAGTTAAGGCTGGGTAATGACGTCAGAGCGCGGCTCTAGGCTCACCTAGGCCGTCCCCAGGTGGGCCAAGATGGCCGCTGCTCTGGGAGCTAGGCCAAAGCCGCTGCCTTTCCTATGGCCGAGGCAGCAGCGGAGCTCCGTGGATCATGTGGTGTGCCAATCCGCATATGTTGACCCGTTTGGATCATGAATCATTAACAATCCGTTGCACCACTAGTACCGATCAAAAGAATTTGATCGATCAAAAAATTTTAAAAAAATGTTTGATTTGATCGATCAAAAAAATTAAAGATTAATTGAGGAATTAATCTTTAACAACTTGCTTACTGGGCACATATACCCCCTTCCTGTCCAGATGAAATTTCAGCTTTCAGCACTGTCACGCTTTGAATGCGTGCGATGTGGCTCCCAAAAAAAATTAATGTATTTTTTTCCCCCACAAATAGGGCTTTCTTTTGGTGGTATTTGATCACCTCTGTGTTTTTTTATTTTTTTTTGCACTATAAACAAAAATAGAGTGACAATTTTGGAAAAAAAACACTATATTTAACTTTTTGTTTTAATAAATATCCAATAAAAAAAAAATACATTTTTTTCTCAGTTTAGGCCGATACGTATTCTTCTACATATTTTTGGTAAAAATAAAAATCGCAATAGGCGTATAGTGATTGGTTTGTGCAAACGTTATAGCGCGTACGAAATAGGGGATAGAATTATGACTTTTTTTTTTATTTAATTTTTTTTACTAGTAATGGCGGTGATTTTTGTCAGGACTGTGATATTGCGGTGGACACATCGGACACTTTTGACACATATTTGGGACCATTCACATTTATACAGCGAACAATGATATAAATATACACTGATTACTGTGTAAATGTGACTGGCAGGGCAGGGGTTAACACTAGGGGGTGAGGAAGGGGTTAAATGTATTTTCTAATTAGTGATTCTTACTGTGGGGGGAGGGGGTGACTGGGGGAGGTGACCGATGGTTGTCCCTATGTACAAGGGACACACCATCAGTCTCCTCTCCCTGACAGGTCGTGGAGCTCTGTGTTTACACACAGAGCTCCACGTCCCTGTCTCCATGACTGCCGATCGCGGTTGCCTGACGAACATCGCGGCCACCAGACACACGCATCGGCAACTGACTGACGCGGCGGTCGTGCGCGTGCGACACCGGCGCCACTCGCGTGCCCCCCAGTGGACTGGAGGCCGGAGTCCGTATAAAGACGGCCTCCCGGCAATTGAGATCCGCATTGCGGCCGTAAAAAGCCACCATGCGGGCAGGAAGTGGTTAATTTCCACAGACCTACTTTTAATTATTTCATTTAGGCTTTTTTAATGTGTGTAACTTAGGTCTTGGTTTAGCTTCCTGCTTATCCTGACTTAGTATTTGTTGTTCTTTGTAAACAGGGTTGGGCTTAAAATTGAATTTATACAGTATACTTTGTGGATTCAATGAAGTAAAGACCTACAAGACCCTGTGTAAGTTTCTTTATCATACATCATGGGACACAGAGTGCTATAGTAATTACTATATGGGTTATACGCTCCCACCTTCAGGTGACGGACACTAACATAATCAAGACAGGAGGTCCCCCTCTATATAACCCCTCCTTATACAGGTAGTACCTCAGTTTTTTCGCCAGTGTCTAAGGTGTTGGTCAGGGTTAAAGTGTTATGCTCCATGAATAGCCTGGATGGGTCAGGGGGATACGCTATCGGATCCATAAAAAAAGTCTAAAATACAAAGACAAAAGTGGATGGTACCTGAGCCTCAGTACGGAAGAACGAGGTCTTGCCTGTAACGCTTCTCTCATGAGAGCTGGGCCCTGGGATCTGGCACCTTGGTCACATTGCTATACCACAGGTTTTCTCTGGCAGGGAGCTATACAGGTCCAAGGCAGTGGACCCTACGTTCAGAGGGGACCCATCCTTGAAGGTCTGGCATAGCACCAACCCGCCATGATGAGTGAAGATTGGGTCGCTGTGATATTACAGCAGTACTCTGCGGCAGGAAGGGTAAGTTAAGAAGATCCTGGGGTTTTCCTATGGACTTCTTTTTTATTGGGTAGACGGTGTCTTGCCTGTTCTTTTCCACTAGAGGGTGTAAGTGAGAACATACCTGGTGTAACAGCCCACATTTTCCCTATTGGATGTCAGCAGCACTTGTGGAGGAGGTCTGCGTACGTGGATTGGCATGCAGGTCCCCTCATGGTACAGGCGCGAACTGGCAGCTTGTTTATTAGGCTCAGGCTCAGAGTATGTGGTGGCTGACGCTGGGACACAAACGTTTTTCATCCAGGGTCATGTAAGCGCTGAGGTATCTTCAAGACTCAGTTACCCAGGATCTGGCTGTAGCATTTGAAAGTGGCATATTGTTCATTGCTAAGACTGAGCTCAGCAATAGATGCATGGTGACAGTACCTCTGCTTTGTGCTTAGGACTGTATTCCGCCAACATTCCAGCCTCTGCATATGTCATGGTATGTCTGCATAAAGATGACTTGGCTACAACTTTGGCTGGTTTAGAGGTTAAGCTAGCTAGCCTGTTCACAGCTTCATCCCAGGCTGGGAAGAAACGTGACAGAACCCCGTCCACTGTCCCAGATCCATCATATGCGGATCAAGACTGGGTACGGGATTCAGATGGCCCTTTAGGGGACTCCTTAGAAGGGCAGGAGGATCACTCAATTCCAGAGGAACCCTTCTCCGCTTGACAGTCTCAGAAGTTGTTAATTCAATCACTTACTGAGGCGATGTGTTTTGGATATAAGCTACCCCCAGCAGAGACTGCAGAAGTTCTCCTCTTTGGGTTCTCTGAAGCCTCCTCAGGGTTCACATGAACCCATTACTAGAGCAACTTATTAATGCAGACTGGGAACATCCAGACAGGCATTTTATTCCTCCGAATAGATTTTCTCAGCTTTATCCTATGGAGGAGAAATTTACTAAGAAATGGAAGACACCAGCGGTAGATGCTGCGGTCTCTTCCCTGAACAGAGTCATCACTTAAGGCCTCTTTTTCTATGGCCAGGGCTGTGGCCTAGCCTGCAGTGGCTCCAATTGGTGTCTGTCTTGGATGTAAAAAGTACCCTTCTTCCAGTGTAGAGAAGGAGTAGGCATCCTTCATTTAAACGTTCGGTTTTTCCATCGCCTGGGGCAACAGCCTCCAGGCAGTCACGATGGCCTCCACCATCAACCTCAAGGTGGTCTCAGAACCGATCTCAGGGCCAAAAAAAGTCCTGGTGGACAGAAATCTGCAAAGCAGAGCCCCAAGGACTCCTTATGAAGGAGGGGGGGGGGGAAGGCTTTGGCAGTTTGCATAAGTCTGGCAGGAGGAAATCCAGGACAGATGGGTCATCTCCACAGTATCTCTGGGATACAAGCTGGAGTTTTGAAAGTTTCCTATAGATCAGTCCATAGCCAGGCTAGACCAGAGTGTCATCAGCACGGTCACATATCTGGAACATCTAGGATGGATTCTCAACCTAGAAAAGTCATCCTTTCAACCTGAAGTATTTGGGTGTGGTTATAGACACAGCCCACAAACAAAGTGTTCAGGCAAAGGTCTGCGCTATAAGAGATCTGGTTCATGCGGTCAGGACAAAAGAGAGTCCCTTCATCCACCTTTGCATAAGGTTGTTAGGGAAAATGGTAGCCTCATTCAAGGTGGTTATCTATGCTCAATTCCATTCAAGGCAGTTGCAAAACAGTATCCTGTCTACTTGGAGCAGGAAAAGCCAGGATTTGGATTGTTCAATGTGCTTGACTCTAACCGTTCACCAGAGACTTAATTCATGGTTGTTAGCCAAGAATTTTCAGAAGCGTAAAACCTTCATGTCAGTCACTTGGAAGATAGTGATGATCGATGCCAGCCTCTGGGGCTGCGGAGCAGTCCTGTAAGGAAACGCCATCCAGGGGAGGTGGTCAGAATCCGACAAGACCTTGCCCATCAATATTCTAGAAATTCGGGCGGCACGTCTGGCCGTAAGGGCCTGGACGAGCAATCTTCGGAACTATCCTGTCAGGTTTCAAGTTGACAACGCCACGGCAGTGGCCTACATCAATCAGCATGGCGGCACCAAAAGTCGCGCTGCCCAGAAAGAGGTAAACCATATTCTGGCTTGGGCAGAAGAGCATAAACCTTGCCTGTCTTCAGTATTCATTCCAGGAGTAGAAATATGGCAGGCAGATTTCCTAAGCCACCAAGAATTACACCCAGGGAAATGGTCTCTGCATCCCGACATTCTTCTGGCCATATGTAAGAAGTGGAGTACCCCAGACGTAGACCTATTGGCGTCCAGGTTCAACAGAAATCTGGACAGCTTTGTATCAAGGACAAGGGATCCTCTCGCTTGCAGAGTGGATGCCTTAGTAGCTCCTTGGGATCAGTTCTCACTGATTTAAGCGTTTACTACAGTTTAGTTGGTTCCGCGTCTTTTACGCAGGATCCAGGGGGAACAAAAGAGGGTAATCCTAGTGGCTCCATCATGGTCCAGGAGATCGTGAGAATGGCAGTAAGGGATCCCTGGACTCTTCTGTCCCATCCGGATCTGCTGTCACAGGGACCAGTGTTCCATCCTGCCTTACAAACGCAAAATGTAATGGTTTGGCCGTTGAGGCCCTCATTCTAGAAGATCAAGGGCTTTCAGGTTCAGTGGTAACTACCCTGATTAATGCAATGAAGCCTGCTTCTAGAGCTATTTACTATAAGGTTTGAAAGACCTATATTTCTTGGTGTGAAAGCATGGGTTGGCACCCTAGCCAGTATGATATAGGTACAGTTTTCGCTTTCCTACAGTTAGCGGTGGATATGAAGCTAGCCTTGAATACTATCAAGGGTCAAATCTGGGCCTTATTTTTTTCCAAAAGCCTCTTGCTTCAGATTCTTTGATTCCGGCATTTATACAGGGTGTAACACGTATAAATCCACTGATTAAATCACATTTGTGTCCATGGGATTTGAATTTAGTCCTGTAGGTCCTCTAGGATTCTCCCTTTGACCCTATGTGCGATGCACCCTTGGCTCTTGTGACGAAGAGGTGTTTTTTTTGGGTTGCGGTCACCTCTGCAAGAAGAGTTTCAGAATTGGTGGCTTTTTCTTGTAAAATGCTTTTCTTAGTGGTTTATAAGGACAAAGTGGTGTTGCGTCCTCACCCGTCCACTAAGGTAGTGTCCAGTTTTCATATGAACCCGGATGTTTCCCTACGTTCATTTTTTCCAGAACCGTTTTTTACAGAGGAAGAGTTCTCTGGATGTAGTGAAGGGCGCTAGTTTTTTATCTGGAAACAACTGCGCAGATAAGGAAAATGAACGCTCTGTTTGTGTTGCTGGAAGAACCCAGGAAAGGGCAGACAGCATCAAAATGTACCATTTCCAGATGGATTCGTCAGGTTATTACTCAAGCTTATGATTTAAGGGGGGAGATTCCACATTTTCGTCCTAGAGCACACTCCACCATGGCAGTCAGTGCTTCTTCGGCAGTGCAGCACCAAAACTCTGTGTCTCAGGTTTGCAAGGCCGCAACACGGTCTTCAGTAAATACATTCACAAAATGTTACCAAGTGGATGTAGGTCAGCAAGAGGATGTCACATTTGGGCGCAGTGTTCTGCAGGCAGCAGTATAGGTCCTCACGTCTGACAGAGGTCTGCTTTATTTTTTGCATCTCGTTCCACTCAGATGGCATTGCTTTGGGACATCCCATATAGTAATTACTATAGTACCCTGTGTCCCGTGAGGTACGATAAAGAAAATAGGATTTTTATAACAGCTTACCTGTAAAATTATTTTCTTGGAAGTACATCACTGGACACAGAGGTCCCTCTCCTCTTGTTTGGGATATTATATGTTGCTTTGCTGCAAAACTAAGGTACTTCCTGTATTGGAGGGGTTATATAGAGGGGGACGTCCTGTCTTGATTATGCCTGAAGGTGGGCGTATAACCCATATAGTAATTGCTATAGCACTCTGTGTCCCGTGATGTACTTCCAAGTAAAATGATTTTATTTCACAGGTAAGCTGTTATAGAAATCCTATTTTGGACACAAATCACGTGACAAAATGTAGAGTATATAGGGGGTTGCAGTTAACTGGAGCTTCCCTGTTTGCCATGGGAGATTTCTTTTTTGGCACCTCTATAGTGCATACCATGCAGAACTTAAAGCGGAGGTTCACCCTAAAACATGTATATATCATTCCATCCAGCATACTGCCGACATGTACAGTAGGCTGTTTTTTTTTCCTCGCTGTACATACTGTTGTATAGCTATTTTCCCCCCAACTTCTGGGTAGTGGCTCCCGCGGGAGTGGGCGTTCCTATTCAAAAGCTAAGTGATTGATGTGATGAAGAAGCTTCCCCCCTGGCGCATAAGGCACGTCAGCAGATTCCGAAAGAAGCCAAACTGCGAGTCGGCTCTATACGGCGCTATACGGTGCCTGCGCACCGACGTTCGGCTTCTTTCGGAAACTGGTGACGCGCCTTATGTGCCGGGGGAATCTTTTGTTATCACTTCAATCACTTAGTCACTGAATAGGAACGCCCATTCCCACGGGAGCCACTACCCGGAAGCCGGGGGGAAAATAGCTATACAACGGTATGTACAGCGCAAAAAAAAAACCCAGCATACTGTATGTAACAGAATGGCCCATGACACCCAAAGACTTTTGAAGGATGGGGGGTACGCCTGTGCCAGGGTCACTGATGACTCTTGGGTCTAGGGTCACCCTATGTCCGATAGGGGCATAGGGTGACTGAGAAATTATATCAAGTTACATGAGATAGGACATTACTGATAAATCATGTATTGCAGGATATCTTGAGATATTACAAGTTGTTGGCTTATTCTGACCCTACTGGTCAATAGTGACTCATTCCTCTGTGTAACATAGGCTGTTGAGGTGTTAATTGAGGCTGGCTCCTGAAAGACATTCCATTGTGTGATACTAATGAGACTGTATGGTGTGAAGAGCCCATTGATGATCAGGTGTGAATAGCTTATTGTCGGAGACAGAACGTCTGGGGGATAATTACCTCAACTGAATGTCATTATCTAAGAGAATGTAATTGAAGCCCCATTGTGTGATGTGTGGGTGGAGTGTGTCTTTGTTCCTTTGATAACTGTAACATGGCTGTACTGTATATAGGAGAGCTAAACATTAAAGTGTTAATTCATACATTTTGAAACTAGAGAACAGAGCTGAGTCTCGTTATTCTGGGAAATGGAATGGATCGTGTCTACATGGATTGTCGGACTGTCGTATAAGCTGTCTTAGGTTGATGGAAGATCGTAAACGGTGGTGACCATTTCACTATACATGTTGGCAGTATGCTGGATGGAATGGTATATACATGTTTTTTAGGGTGAACTTCTGCTTTAAGGACTTGCAGTTGAAAACCCTGTTATTTTTCCAGTTTACTTTACCTGTTGGTTTACCAGTCACTTCATCAGCTTTCTAACTTAGATCAGTTTTTTTTTTGTATTTTACCGTTTTTATTTTTTTACAGAGATGTTTTATTGATGTTTTATTGAGAGAACAAAGCAAGATTACAGCATCACATATCAATACAGGTACAGTTAGGTACAAAAATCAGGGGAACCTACGGGGTCGACCGTTTTTATTTTTACTCCCTACTGATTTAGGTCACCTTTGAGTCCATTTTTAATGGGTTCATGTACATGTATGTGGTATTCAAAATGTTAGTGTGCACTTTTTTGTATTATTTATTATAAACATATTGGGCCAGATTCAGGTAGATGGGAGAATCTTTACTCTGGAGAAACGTTTCTCATTTACATTACTCCGCCGACACTTTCGGAGCAAGTACTGTTATTCACATAGCACTTGCGCGTAAACTTGCGCCAGAGTAACGATAATGTGCTGGTGTAACCCGACGTAAGTGGAAGTGGGTGTGATCATATGTAAATGATGGGCGGAGCCCAACGCAGGGGCTTACGTTCAGCGCATCATCCACAGAGCATGCGCAGTGAGTGAGGCTCCACTCGCCCCCTTGTGCGCATGCTCACAACTTCCGTCGGGACCACTTCACGGGAAACGTCAGCGCAATGTGTTCCGTTGTGCGTTTAAAAGCGCCAGCGGAAGCGCCATTCCGGCGCAAAAGTATTTCCGTTTCCCCCCACCCCAGGGAAGTTACTTTTGCTCTGTGATGGCTGCTCCCGCTACCCTCAAAGAGAGGAGGAACCTCAATTTTAACTCCCAGGAGGTCTCAGTTATAATCTCTGCTATGGAGACTTTTAATGATTTCCTCCACGGGAAAAAAAGTCGTAAGACCACTCGGGAGAGGAAGCAGGCCATCCTGGACACCATTGCTGGCAGGGTCAATGTGTTGGGGTACTCCACCCGGACTGCTGGGGATATACAAAAAAAAAATCAATGACCTGCAGGGCAAGGTCCGTGGCAAGGTGGCCACCATCAGGAGGCATGAGAGGGGCACAGGTGGTGGACCCCCATGTCCGGTCAGCCTGACCACGGAGGAGGAGGTGGTCGCCCGCTGCCTGGACAGGGAGCAGTTGGAGGGGGTCCCTGGATATGACTCCGTGGAGGAAGGCTCCAGGACAGGTAAGTGTTTTTTATCCCCTATTTGGTGTGTTGCATGTGGGGGGGGGGAGGGTACATGTGCCAAGTGTGTGTGACCACCAACATGTGTCTGCTTTGTGTCATCCACAGATGACGGAGCTGGGCCATCATCTCTTGCCGGCCAGTCCACCCCAACCTCCCAACGGGATCCTGAAGACGAGCCCCTGGGTGCTGAAGACACCGAGGTGGAGGAGAGTGCCCACACCACCTCTGCAGAGATGGTTGTGGAGGAGCCTGTTTCTGAACAGGACTTTATTTTATTGTTGGAGGAGTCCTCCTCTTCTGCAGGGCCCTCTGTCATCCCCTCCCCCATCCTCGGTAGCCCCTCAAGGGCGAGTCCATCCCCACGGGGACAACCTTCTCCTGGCCCCAGGAAGGCGACCCGGAAGACCAGGGGGGTGTGTGATATGGTCAAGGACCAGGTGGTGTTGGACCACGCCAGACAAACACAGCAGATGGGGGAGATTGCTGGCCACTTGGATCAGGTCGCTGACAGCCTGGGCTCCATTTCGCAGCTGCCCAGTGGTGTGCAGGACGTTGTGACCAGCCTGGGGGAGGTGCAGGCTGATGTACGGCACCTGACAGCAGCCGTCCAAGCCAACACAACTGCCATCCGGGAAGAGGGGAGGCAGCGGCAGCGTGCCCAGCGGCATAATATCACCCACCAGCTGAGGATGCAGGCCCAGACCAACCTGTATCTCAGCAGGATTGCCGTGGCCTTGGAGGGCAGGCAGCCAACAGCTGCCAGGAGTGGCCCACCCGGGGATCAGCCTCCTCCAGATGCCCCCCCACCCCCACCCACTCCCTCCAGGCAGCTGAGGAGCCCGAGAGTGCCCACAAGGAGGAGCCCCCGTCATCCCAGATGAGGGATTTTTTTTTGTTTTGGTTTATATTATTTTTCTTTTTTATTACTCAGGTTATGAGTTTTTGTTTTATTTTTTTATTACTCAGGTTATGAGTTTTTGTTTTATTTTTTTATTACTCAGGTTATGAGTTTTTGTTTATTTTCTTGCTCATGTTATGATATATTTTTTTTTTTTTAACTGCACACGGTCAGGAGTGCAGGGGACAGTGTGAATGGTGTATGAATGGACAGTGACATCATTGGGGTCTTGACGCTGGCGTTGCTGCTCCCAAGTCCTACATGCTGGACTTGGGCTAATCCAATGCGATGTGGATGTGGTGTGTGTGATCTAGGGACATCAGTGGTGTACACGCGTGCATTGTCTGTGTGATTAATGTTTTGGTTTAGTGTCCAAAAATGCCTACGACGAGGACCCTCCTGACTGCTCTTCCATCAGCTGAATGGGTCTCCTCTGGCAGGGGGGGGCTGTCTGGTTCGGGGGTCAGGTCATCACGCATTTCAATCTGCAGTCCTTTTCTCATAGCAAAGTTGTGCAGTATGCAACATGCACCGATGATCTGACACACAAAGGTAGGGGAATACAATAGGGTCCCCCCGGACTTATCCAGGCAGCGGAAACGGGACTTCAGGAGCCCAAATGTTTGCTCCACCACTGCACAGGTTTTGATGTGTGCTTCATTGTATTTTCTCTCTCCTCTGGTTTGGGGGTTCCGGAAAGGAGTCATTAGATGGGGTCCCAGTGCATATGCAGAGTCACCTGTAAGGGAAAAGACAGGAGGATGTTAGTCATGCATGTGCCACTTGTGAGGTGTGCATCACGGGAGGGGATAGTCATGCCTGACTCCCATGTCACTCACCAACAAGCCAGCTGTCCCCATACATGTTCTGTTCGAATTCTGCTGGGATGAGACCCTGATTGTATATGAAGCTGTCATGGCTGGACCCGGGGTGTTTGGCACGGACGTGCCATATGAGGCGTTGGGCATCGGCTATCACCTGTACGTTGATGGAGTGCCAATGCTTCCGATTGCGGTATATGTGCTCTGTGGCACTGGGGGGCTGTAGGGCCACATGTGTGCAATCAATGGCCCCCACAGTGCGTGGGAATCTGTCAATGCTGTAGAAATCTGTCATTGCCTTCAGCCGCAGCTCCTCAGTGGTGGGTCTGATGAACTGGTTGGACATGCGTCTGAGGATTGCGGGGACAACCTGGTGCACACATCTGCTCACGGAGGATTGTGACATCCCAGCCACCACTCCACTTGTACGCTGGAATGATCCACTTGCAAGGAAATTAAGTGTTGCCAGGACCTTCACCAGTGGCTGCACTGCTTGTGAGCGGTGTGTCTTGCTGGTGATGTCATCCTGCAGGGTTGTGGTTAGTTCAAGTATTGCATCTGGGCTGAATCTGAAGAGGCGATACACCTCCTCATCCCCCATGCCAAAGAGGCTCATGCGCGTGCGGTATATCCTCTCACGTGCCCGCCTCCTCCGTAGCGAGGGACCCAGTACTAGTGCTAGGACCACGATTGCCCCTGGCATGTTGGAACACAGAGGTGTTGTCCTTGCACGTGTGGTTGTTTAGCTTGCTAGTTTCGTCGGTAACGTTGCTGTAGCTGCTCTCCTGCTGACCTGTGGCCGTCTGGAGTAAAGATAAAGCAGCCATTTGTAGAAATAACTTTGCGACGGACGGACGACATATGCGCGGCGCATGTAGCCAGCGTATGGTGCTAATCCGTGCGAGAATTGGGAAATCTCCCTCATTTGCATATTTGCATGGAAATCAATAGGCGCGACTGATGCACCAAGCGAAATTATGCGCTGACTATACTCTGGCGTCTGAAAGTTAAGCCGGTCGGGGAAAGCCCGTTTTCTGTCGCATATAGTTTGGTGGGTACGGCCACGGAGATACTACGGCGCATCTTCACAGTTACGCGGCGCATCGAAATACTCTAGCGCAACTCTACCTGAATCTGGCCCATTATATTTACTTATTAAGTAAAAGTAATATAAGCACATATGACACACAGTAATATAAGCATATATGACATGCAATACATATAAGTTCTTTAATTATTGCTCAACATATTAGTGTTGGAATAATTTATATGGGTTTTTTACTACAGGAGGAATAATATTCCCTTACCGTAGGGGCTGCTCAGTCATAATATACAATTAATTTCTAGGGGGATTGTTGTATTTGGCTATTAATGGTTTTTATTCTGTTGGGGGAATTGGTTTTGTAATACTAATTGTGATTTGTAAGTGTCACATGCAACAGTATTTAATAGGATTCTTTTATCTTTTGATATTTTTACCCATAAGGGAACACACTATTGCATTTGAGTATCCAAAAAACTTGTTAGTCTTACAGTTTATCATTATGTACAGAGATTGAGAGATAAGAAGAACCATCTAAAGCAACGTCAGGTTTGACCCAAGTAAAGCCCCAAGATTTTTTTGGATGTTTGAATATTTTGTATTGACATATATTCACCTACTTTTACCTTTTAGGACACTCAGAAGTCATTGTCATTTTGCCTTGCAAATAATATAAAAGAGAAGACCTTCACCATTTCAGCCCCGGAAGGTTTACCCCCCCTTCATGACCAGGCTATTTTTTGTGAAACGGCACTGCATTACTTTAATTGACAATTAGGCGGTTGTGCAAAGCTGCACACAAATAAAATGTATGTCCTTTTTTTTCACAAATAGGTCTTTCTTTTGGTGGTATTTAATTACCTCTATGTTTTTTTTATTTATTTTTTTGAGCTATAAACAAAAACAGACTGACAATTTTGGAAAAAAAAGCAATATTTTTAAATATATGCTATAAAACATACCCATTTTTTTTTTAATTTTCATACATTTAGGCCAATATGTATTCTGCTACATGTTTTTGGTAAAAAATCCCAATAAGCATATATTAATTGGCTGGCACAAAAGTTATAGCATCTACAAACTATGTGATATATATATGGAAATTCTTTTTTACAAGTAGTGGCGGTGATCAGTGATTTTTAGCAGCATTGTGACATTGAGGCGGACAATTCGGACACCTAACTGACACTTTTGATACTCTTTGGGGACCAGTGACAACAATACAATGATCAGTGCTAAAAATAAATGCACTGGGGGTAAACATCAAGAGAAAAAGGTTAGGTTTGTCCCTAGGGGGTGCTTTGTAACTGTGGGGAGGTGCTTTGACTGGGGAAAACAGAGATCCGTGTTTCTGCTTAGCAGAAACACAAGATCCCCATCTTCCCCTCTGGCAAAACGGTGGTCTGCCTTGTGGGTCCAGTTACACAGCAGGAGCGTGTCCCAGACCCGTGCACAAAATCACGTACAGGTACGTGATTTCACGCAGGAGGGCCACCCTGCCACAAAATATCTACCTGGGGCAGTCCTTAAGAGGTTAAATGGCTAACATTAAAGTGATACATTAGTACCAGGGTTGCACAAGGTGGGTAAAGCCAGCCAGGGTGCAATCATCGAGGGAAACAGAGGATTACTCAACCTGATTCCAAAAATTAGCAAAAAGTCCCTTCTCTATCCCCAGCTTAAACAGGAAACAGATGAAATTATCAAATCTCATGCATCCTTAGCATTGCTTCCTCTGCTATATACAATATTATAAGCTATTCCTCCTCCTTTTCATAGCCATAAATTGTCAATTGAAAGGGACAAACAATACTCCTTGTCCAATCTCCACATATTCCTAATGATTGCTCATGTGACTAGAATGCTGGCAATGCAGGTGAGGCCCTGACATCAGCGTACATTTTGTAAAGCTAGCTCATCTTTACTCACTTTGCTCCTGTGATACTTTGGTCAATAGTTGACAGCTTTTATTGATTGTCTCTAAATGATTACATTGACTTAAGTGTCACTGTAACATCTTGCCTTCTGCACTAGACAATAATAAACTGTTGTAGAGCTAAATCAAGAGCTCATAAAACACACTAGGACAAACCTACAGGGGTGCACATATATTATTTTTAAGATTTGGTAAAAAAAAATTCTACTCTTGTGTTTTTGCAGCACTTCATGCATCCATAATGTGATTCTATATCTAGTAAAATGTGTGCAGTCAACAAATTCTCTCTGCTTACTGAATTTGTCCTTTCTAGTTTCAATGTCACTTTTTGTAGAGGTAATTTTTAAAGCAAAAAAAAATGAAAAGCGCGCAACAGTATTTGGTCAATTTGTGAGCATATGAATCCAAAAAGGGAGTTTGTTGAGAAAAGCTTTCTTAAAAAGATTCTCTTTTTTAAATATTAACTATTAGACCAAATAGTAAGAAAGACTATGTAAATGAGCTCATGAGTGTGCAAAGACAGAGAAAGACAGTTTGGGGCATGGTGACGGTAAAAAGTAATGATCATAGGCCCATTGTTTTTTTTTTTCGTTTTGTGTTATATCTTTTTACTAAATGTATAGAAAGTTTGTCTAGAACTTAAACATTTAATACATTTAAGCTGAAGATACAGCCCAACAATAATCATACCCTTTTAGGCTGACTGTATCTCATGAAAATTTCAGACTAAGGGCTCTTTCACACGGACGTTCCATATGTCCGTTTTTCATCCATCCGTTGTCAGATGAAAAAACGGACATACATGTATCCCTATGGGATCGCGGATCTCAGCGGAGACATGTGTGCTGACATCCGATCCGCTCCGATCCGCCAAAGTATGCCGGAGGAAAAACCTACTTTTCCTTCCGTCTGGGGGATCGGATCGGATGAACACGGACAGACGGTCCGTGTTCATCCGATTCCCCATAGGGGAGAGCGGAGATCTGACAGGGCAGTCCCTGCACAGTGTGCGGGGACCTCTCTGTCATCCGGCAGCTCAGTGGAGATCAACGGAGCGATCCCCGCTGAGCAAACGGAGGTGCACGGGGCGGATCATTACTGATCCACCCCGTGTGAAAGAGCCCTAAGTGTTTGATAAGGGATAAGTCTGTCGACTTTATGGAGTATTAGTGAGCGGGATAATAGCACATGGGTGACTACTGCTCTATTACCATATGTAGGATTGCTAAACATGGGTTGGGAGGGGGACCCCCTCCCTGTGAGTGAAGCAACAAGTTGAACGACTTGTTTCCAAAAACTTGTCGAGTTAGGGCAGCCCCAGAAGGTGTGCAATAGGTGTCCTACTTGGCCACATTTTTGCTAGCAAAGGGGGGAATTAGCATTAGCTTAACCTTTATAAACTATCCCCTCTTGGCCTGCAGCCTCATATCCATTAACCACGCGTTACCCTTGTGATCACTTGTACCAGCCTCTTTATCTGGCTCGTACCTTGAGTTTTTCTTTGTTCATTTTTTTCTTTGTTTTTTATTATCATGGTATCCCTGTATATACCTTTTTATGAATAAAGCGCCACACCCTATGATTGGGTTTAACTGCACCATGAGGAGCCTCCTTTTTTCTTTTTCATGTGCTTCCATATGATTGCAAACTCCACAAAGGAACCTACCCACAATCCCAGATGTGTTTGATCAAAGAACCCTTGGATTCCCTCAGATGCCGTCAGATGTGTCTTCCATGAACCATACTAGGCTGTGGATCCATCCTTTGCTCATTAGACATACTACCACCGGTCAGTGTGTCCACCGTTTCCGGTAAGCGTATTGATTTCTCTTGACTATCCTGGATTGCATCATTGATCCTTCGATTTTATCTTGGATTGCTATATCCCACGTCAGTCATTCTCACTGGACTTTATTTGTTTACCTTCATTGGACTTATATACATACCCTTATGCATTAGGTGTCTCACCTTGCAGTTTTTCACAGTCCTTTTTAGGATCTTTTTGGGTGATTTATTTCACTATATTGAACACTGTGCAGTTTTGACTTCACGATACACTGCCTTTCATGTTTTATGTATTTGTGTTTTAGTTACATTTCCACTCCCATGTGAAATTAATGTTTCTCTGTAGCGCCACATTTTTTATTGTTTATATTCTTTTCGATTTGTTTTATCGTTGATGTAGGCTGTTTATATATTCCTGTCATTCTAGTAGCGCAACTTTTTCTTTTATTGTTTATCCCCTCTTGAGCCACAGTTACTTTGGTCATGCTCACTATTTGGCACTAATTCCATACCTTTCTTCCTCCAGATTTTTTTTTGGTTTAATCATTTTGCAAATATATCAAAAAATGTACAGTGAAACAAAAAATAAGAACTTAGTCTGCCCACGCAGGGGCTATGACTAGCGACATGAAAACATATATTCACACTCACAGTGTACGTGAAGGAGGGAGGGCCTCCTTCTCAAATAATAACATTAAACTTAAACACTACATTAATGTATTTTGGGGAAAACACCCATATTTTGCCAAATTAACCAGGACATATGTGTCAAATACCCCTGTGTGTAGTCCTGGACATCAATAGACAACTAAAGAGGGCTAACAAACCCCCCAAAAGAGAGGAGACAAGAGCAAAGACAGGAATGAAAGATAAGAGCGAAGAAATAGGGAGAAAGATAGGGACCCGAGACTTCCCCCAGATCTTTTAAAACATTATTGACTGATTTAGGAGAGACATGCTATTTAAAATTATCCATAGAAACTTTCATGCATTTGAAACTACCTTGTCATAAAGCCAGACTAGATCAAGATCATCTATTATGGTACTGTCCATGATCCCAATCTTTCCAGAAACAAACCTGTAACGGAACGTCCCACACTGCTCTTGAGTGTTTCCGTCATATATCGCTTCCTATCAGTCTGGATATAGATATTAGATATTCCAGCTGCTCACAAGCACACATTGAGACTTGTTTGTGTGCTAAACATGGAGGGCCAGATTCACAGAGCGATTACGCCTGCGTAACAGGAGATGCGCGGCGTAAGTCTAAAGGTGCGCGTGCGTTTCGATGCACGACATTCCCAGAACGAGATACGCAAGAAATCTACTTTTTTTTGTCCAGCGTAATTTCATTAGACAGGTGCATCCGTCCGCGCAAAACTGCGCTAGACACACCATTGATTTGCTAGTCAAATATGCTAATGAGGGACTTACGGGGATCCACAAAAGAACGTTGGTGCAGCGCAGGCTACGCGGTGTGCGCAACAGCAAAATGTCCTGTCTAAAATTAGACCATATAAAAGCTGGTCTAAAATGAGAAAAATCGTCTACATGTCAGATAAAGCAACACTGTTAGTGAGGAGCTGAGCAGTCACACGTGTTGCACAACAATCTGTATGCCAACATGCCAGGGGCATCGTCGCGCATAGCTATACTACTGACTTTAGATGAGCAAAGAAGGAGGAGGGCACTGAGGATGGCACGGGAGAGGATATACCGCACACGCATAGACCTGTTTGGCATGAGTGATTGTAGGGGGGGTCGCATCTTCAGATTCAGCCCTCATGCCATCCTGGAATTAACCACAACCCTGCAGGAGGACATCACCAGCCCAACACAACGCTCACATGCAGTGCAGCCACTGGTCAAGGTCCTGGCAACACTCCATTTCCTTACCACTGGCTCTTTTCAGCGTACAAGTGGAGTGGTGGCTGGGATGTCACAATCCTCCATGAGCAGATGTGTGCACCAGGTTGTCCCTGCAATCCTCAGACGCATTGCCAACCAAATCATCAAACCCACCACTGAGGACCTGCGGCTGAAGGCAATGACAGATTTCTACAGAATTGACAGATTCCCACGCACCATCGGGTCCATTGATTGCACACATGTGGCACTCCAGCCCCCCCAGGAGACAGAGCTCATGTACAGCAATCGGAAGCATTGGCATTCCATCAACGTACAGGTGATAGTCGATGCCCATGGCTTCATATGGCACGTCCGTGCTAAACACCCAGGGTCCAGCCATGACAGCTACATCTACAATCAAAGCCCCATCCGAATGGAATTCGATCAGAACGTGTATGGGGACACCTGGCTGGTTGGTGAGTGACATGGGTGGCAGGCATGACTGCCCCCCCCCCCATGATGCACACATCACAACGAGCACATGCATGACTAACATCCTCCTGTCTTTTCCCTTACAGGTGACTCTGCATATCCACTGGGACCCCATCTCATGACTCCTATCCGGAACCCCCAAACCCCAGGAGAGGAAAGATACAATGAAGCCCACACCCAAACACGTGCAGTCGTGGAGCGCACCTTTGGCCTCCTGAAGTCACGTTTCCGATGCCTGGATAAGTCTGGGGGTACCCTGTTGTATTCCCCAAACTTTGTGTGCCATATCATCGGTGCCTGTTGCCTGCTGCACAACTTCGCAGTGAGAAAGGGCCTGCAGATTGACCTACGTGATGACCTGACCCCTGAACCAGACAATCCCCCCCTAACCGAGGATATCCCGTCTTCTGAGGGAAGAGCAGCCAGGAGACAGCTCACATTGGGCATCTTTGCACGTTAAACACACACATTAATCATGGCACAATGAGAATCCATGCATGCACACCACTGTGGTCCCTAGCACACACACCCCACATCCTTATCAAATTGGATTGGCACCAGTCCACCATGCAGGACTTGTGAGCAGCAACGCCACTCCAAGGCTCCAATTATGTCACTGTACATTCATACACCATTCACACGGACCTGGGGATCACTTCTCCCTGGTCCTGGGGAACCCTTCTCCAACAAATTAAAGGCGACACCCCTTTTTCCGGCAGGAATGTCACCCCCACATTCAAACAGCATTCACAACCCCAAAAAAAAAAATTACCAGCAAAATCAAAAAATTTCCAGAAAAAAAAAAGGCCCCCAAAAAAAGGGGAAAAACAAATTAGTGCCCTTGACGTGAGCCACGCCTGGGGCGCCCCTGGCCACAGCCCCGGCTCCTTAGGGGAGACTCATGGGGAGGGGGGGTAAACCGGGGAAGGAGGAGCAGCCCCTGGTCTCTGCCCACCTGGCGGCCTGCCCTCCAAGGCCACGGCTATTCTGTCCAGGGCAGCACCTAGTGTTGCCGTGTTGGCCTGGATAGCCTGGGTAAGGGCCCTCACATCCTGCCCAACGCCTGCTGATGTAGTCTGCAGGTCGTTAAGGCAGTTTCTGAAAGCCCTGGAGTGGCAGTCCAGGTTCCCAAGCGTATCCTTTATGGAGGACAGGCTCTCCTCCATCCGCACCAATGTCTGGCTGACCTGTCCCAGATGGCGGGTCTGGAGGAACTGGTCCCTTCTCAGAGTGGCGGGCAGGAGATCGGCCACCCCCCTGGTCTTCTGGGTCGCCTTCCTGCCTCCAGCTGATGCTTGTGGCTGGGGAGAAGGGGAGCCCCTTGGGAGGGGAGCCATGTTGGAGGAGGAGGGGGGGCTCCTCCTTAGGGAGGGCTGGCTGCTGCCAGCCAGAGGGGAAGAGTCATCCAAAAACAATAGTCCAGTGCCTGACATGGACTCCTCCTCCTTCTCAACCTCCTCCTCCTCTTCAACCTCCTCTGCGGACTCCGGCCTTGTCGGGGGGGGCCTCATTAGGCTGCTGTCCTGGGGATGGTGCGGTCAGGCCAGATGGCCCAGCACCCTCCTGCACATCTGTGGATGACACAAAACATTCACAGGTTGGAGGATCCACACACTTGCCACATATTCCCTTTCACCCCCTCCCCCACACATGCTACACACCTGATAGAAAAAAAAACCTTACCTGGCATCACGCCTTCATGACTTGAGTCATAGCCGGGCAGGCCCTCCACTTCTTGCCGATGAAAGGTCTGGGCCACCGCATGCTCCTCCACTGTCAGCCTAAGAGGGCATGGTGGGCCCCCTCCTGTGGCCCTGGCATGGGCAAGCATTTTGGCCAGCTTCTTTTTGACCAGACGCCGGAGGTCATTTATCTTTTTTTCAATCCCAGACCGGTTTCGTGTCTCCCCCCCGATGCATTCACCTGGTCAGTGATCATGTCCAAAATCTCTCTCCTCCTGGCCGGGGTGGTGTTGGCACTGTCCGGGCCGTGGAGGAAATGCCCATAGTCGGAAATGGCCCGGGCAAGAATTTGTTTCTCCCTCAAAGAAAAATTTAATTTCCTCTTCCTCTCTGTCATACTCTGACCAAAAATCACTCCCAGTCAACAAAAATCACTCACAAAAACAAGCACGACCAATCAAGCAAGAAAACAAACAAACAGAAAACTATCAAACAAAAAGTCTCACAAACACTTAGCAAAAATCACTTTCAAATATCTTCTAACAAACACTAGATCACACAGTACACAAATCTGACAAATACAAATCACAACGCAACTAACAACGGAACAAAAGCACTTTGCTATATGGGAAGGGAAACAAAGGGAAGTACTTTTGCAATGGAAGTGCGTTTGTGTGTGTCTATTTATGCTGTCTGCGTAGTTCTCAAATTTGCCCTAGTCCATTTCCAATTTCACTGATTGCGCCGTTCCCGAGTTGTGAGCATGCGCACAGAGGTGCTGACATGGTCTGCTTCAAGCGCGCATGCGCGAGCCGGCCGGCCCTTCATTTGCATGGGGTCACGGCTCATTTCAATGTAACACGCCCACGTCCTTCCCAATTTGTATTACTCCGCCTTACGCCTCTGAAATAACGTTACGCATGCGCAATTTTCTGCGTAAAAGCGACGAGAATAGGGTGATTGCGCAAGTCTAACGTAAAGGCGGTGCGCTACGCCGGTCCAATAATGCGCAGATGTACCTGAATCTGGCCCGGAGTGTTTATTAGAACCAATAATGCAACCTTATATACAGTTTAAAGAGAAGGTAACCAGAGCATAAATTAACATGAGCTAATTAACTAATCATTTACCCAGACTAGGCGAATCATAGATACGACCTTTCAGAGTAGACGTTACGTCTCCGCTCAGATGCTAGAAAATACACATTATCATAAGTGTAAACACAGGACATCTTCACACAATAGCAGGGTCAATTAGCACAGAAAACAGACAGATGGCTAGAGGTGATGGCATTAGCATCTAACAGTATGTGTCACAACAGTACGAATGAGTCACTCTTACAATTAACCCATTGACGTTGAGTTCAGAATCAACAAACAGTAAATAGTTCTTTACAGATATCCTGGAATATATTGTGGATAATAAATACATAATAATCCCATCTCAGGTAGTCCAAGATATCATTCCTCAGTCATCCTATGCCCCTAGAGGACAAAGGATGATTTTAGACATAAGAGGGTCCGGTGATGTCCCTGGTGAGTCTGTCACAAAACCCAAGACTACATGTCATAACTCACTAAAGGCAAAACACCCCCCTCTATTGCAATTGCCTGTTGCAGGCAATTCCCCAAAGGGCCTGGATCAAACCACCTTTGTCCAATTTTGAGTTCCCAAACACCTCATGACTACAAGAAATCCTATAATGACATATTGGATCCAACCACAACTCTCTAGTGTGTCAGAACTTGTATAAACATTACATAAACTGGGGATGCTGGACAAACTGGAGGCCTCTGGTCAGCAATGCACCCTTACTTCAAAAGTTTTTTTTTTTTAATCCAAACCTGGCCATTCTACCCAATACACACTCTATCTCACTCACAGCTTAAGGAAATTGTCAGGTATTACACCTGATACAGCATTAAAAAAAATGGTAACATTAGGTAACCTGGAGTTTTTGTATTCCTTTTATTGCCTCTTTACATTGAATCTCCATGCCCAATCCCATTCTCTATGCATTTAACTTACTCTGAGAATCTTTTTTGCGATTCTCTTCTGCCACAAACATTAACAATGCGTTGGCCATCCATACATCCCTTCTCACGCATGAGTGATAATCCACTCTATTCATTGAGTTCCCTAACTTAATGTATTCCCTGATAGCCAAGGAAATAGCCACTGTTGCAGCTACAGCCTAGAATGTTACTCTTACTTCCTGTAGTTCTGAATGTTGTTTAAGATGTTCTTTCAGTCTTTTCACTGTTGTTTCAATTTTAATCCATTTCTGAAATGAAATTGGTTTCTACAGAGTATAGTGCACTATATCATCTCATAATCTCCAATAAACTATCATATGCCATTTTCTCAATGCTCTGTATCATATGATTCTTTGTAAATGTAATAACCATACTTACATGTTGAGCTCTAAAACATCAAATAATACCCTTATGTACATTGTTGTACTTATTTTTCTGTAACCTCCCTGTGATTCCCACAATAAACAATTTTTTTATTTTATTTTTAAAGAAAAAAAAAAAAAACCCCACTGGTGATGGAGCTGCCTACGGCAGGACAATCCTGGCTCTGCTGTATTTTATAAATGACATGCTGGCTATGTGTTTCTTTAAAATGAGTTAGTATGCTTTTCACAGACCTTATCTTATGCACATATTTTTTGTGTTTTCTAAATATGCATTTCAAGGTGACTCTGATCTAGCTAGAGGAGGGAAGTTAGAGCAATAGAACCAAATGCTGGACACTGTGCTCATGACATGGTGAATAGGTTGCATACTGATTGATCTCTTATCGTCTAAACCTCTCTTCTCTTTCTCTGCAGTCAGAAGGGATTCATGATGTGTACCTGGCAGCTTTGTCCAAGAAAATTACATTGTATCACTAAGTATATTGCACAGTATAATTTATCACACAAATTAGACTAATTAAATTTCCTAGGGAATTGCAATTTACCAAAAAATATCCTAGAGTTTAGTTATTCTCACAAATGTAAATTTTTTCCATTTCAGATGCCAAATTGTATTTATTTTGTTTTGCTCTACTTCTTTATAAGCTAGTTCCATGTATGGCAATATGTTTGCATAATTTTAACTTTTTCAAACATTTAACAAAAATGTAGTTCAATTAAACTTTGTGTGACTTTTTTTTACTACAGTTTACTATTACACAGATACATGCATTTCAATCTTGTGTAACCTCAAACCAATTACTCAAATGTCTAAAGCATTAAAAAGAATATATCCATTTATAGCGTATTCAGGGCAAAGTGACAAGTTATCTCTTTACACCCCCCCAATACTCACCTTCTATCCACCACTCAATCAGACCCTTGGTCATGATCTGCTCTAAGGATTTAGTGCTAGGGCCACCAGTATCACCACAATACTGTCACCTTCCCAAGAGGTAGTTAACCCTCAGGTTAACATTAAAAAAGTATCAACTGTATATTTAAAATACATTACCCTGTGTTAAGTACCTAAGGACACCAAACAACTTGGCAGATATATTATCTGCCTCTCCCTATGTATTTATCTGTGCTTTGTGTAACATTGCTAATAACATTGCTTTATTTAAAGTGGATGTAACCCCTCACATATACCCAGTGAAGTGAACAGGCTCAGAAGATACACAGGGATAAAACAAATCTCCCTACATAAGTTTTACATGCATATCTGCTGTCTTCAACTTTATATATTTTTTAGAAAGTTCAGATTGTCTTAGGAGATTTTCTCTTCCTGTTCAACATTGCAGTGAAGCCTGGGCATACAACCAAGACAACTGATTGGTGGAAAGGCACACACCCCCTCTACTCATGGGTAGAGACTTTTAGGCCACGTACACACGATCAGTCCGTCCGATGAGAATGGTCCGAAGGACCGTTTTCATTGGTTAACCGATGAAGTTGACTGATGGTCTGAGGTGCCTACACAACATTGGTTAAAAAACAGATCGTGTTAGAACACGGTGACGTAAAACACAACGACGTGCTGAAAAAAATGAAGTTCAATGCTTTCAAGCATGCGTCGACTTGATTATGAGCATGCGTGGATTTTTAACCGTTGGTTGTGCCTACTAACGATTGGTTTTGACCTATCCATTAGGCGTCCATCGGTTAAATTTTAAAACAAGTTCTCTTTTTTTGAGGATGACTGACCGATGGGGCCCACACACGATCGGTTTGGACCGATGAAACGGTCCTTCAGTCCGTTTTCATCAGTTTTGACTGATCGTGTGTACGCGGCCTTAGAGTTGTTCATTGAAATAGTTCAGCACTCTGCTTATCTATTTATAGCATCCTCCCCAATACAAAACTCAGGCTGCATTTATCTCAGTTGACAGAGATTGTCAGACATTACCAGGCTGATAACAGAAGAACGGAGCAGGAGACAGCTACGGAACATAGTGCTTTGAAGAGAGATAACAAAACACTGCAGAATTATGTGCCCAGCTTAAATTTCTTGAATCGGGTTAACATACACTTTACATTTAACCACTCTACAGCCTGCAGTGTACAGTGTAGAGACCAATATTTCTGCAGACAAGGACTGAAACCAAGAAAGGAATCTTCTCCACAAACCCATTTGATTCAGTGGCCTGATTTACATAAAGACATAACAAAAGCAGCATAGCAGCACTAGTGCTGGGCATCTGCTACTTGCATCTATTGGTGACTGCCCTGGGTCCCAACACTGCAACCAGTTCACATTTTCTGCTAAGTACTTCAACAGCAGCTGCTGGCTTCCATCCTCACTTGCCAATCCCATAGTTGGCAATATTTAAAACACATTCCAGGGCCAACTTTCTTTGACCAGCGAGCCATTGTAATCTGAGAATGTACTTTAATTGGGGGTGGGGATCTTCATTTAAAATTGGGGTGCCTTTACATGTCACTAACCTAATGCCATACTTGATTTAGACATAAAACATTTTACTACTCCCAACCGCTCCCCCCTAAGCAGCACAAATTATCTCCCTATTGCATTTGGTAGGCAGTACCGCTGCTAATTGCCCCTTTAACATTGTAGGGATATGTGATCTTGTTAGTATTACATTAAGGCTAACCAGTCAATTGGAGTAAGATGGGGGGGGGGGGGGGTTGGGGGGCACAAGACCTTTTGTACAAGGGGCAGGGTGTAAAAGTCTGGCCCTGAATATAGTGCTAATGTTCCTCTTGTGTTCTGTTTTGCTGAGAATATGTTAATGGAAGCCCTGTACGTGGCAATTGCATTTTAATGAAATACAGTGACTTGGATTCTACACAAGCACAGAGAGGTTGATTTACTAAAGGCAAATATACTGTGCACTCCAAGTGCACTTGATTTTTATCATTCAATCATGTGCAAGCAAAAATGCTGTTTTTTTTCCCTTGCATGTGATTGGGTATTCTTTTCAAAGTAAAGCTTTACCTTTTTTACTAAGCTTGGAGCAGTGGCACTTGCAGTGCACAGTATATTACCTTTAGCAAATCAACCCCAGTGTGTTCAACAGTGTACAGGAGATGTGGGTAAGGTGGCTTAGCAAACATAGCCCATGCAATTAAAAATAATTATTTAAAAAATGCCTCATCACTTTCAGGTCTGCATTTTTTTGGGCGTCATACTATTACTGTATGAAGAGAGACTAACAATGTAACACTGTTCTTGCTTTTTTATTACAGTAATCTTTGATGAGCAATAGTCTTTCACTGCTATATTACTGCAACAAATATATTGCAGTCAAAATGGGCCTGTAAAATTTATATTTGAGCATGCAAACACCTTTCCATTTGGTGTTATAGCACACCCTGACAATGCCAAAATTTTAAACTGTCGCCATTTGGAGAGAGGAACTGTCCGCTGCTTTTTTTTTTTTTTTGCTGCTGCTGCTTGCTTCTATTACAAACTATTGCCGAACCAATTTATTGAAGCGTTGTTCAACCAAATGGCTATTACATCTGAGAGATTCTCATGTGTGTTTCTTTTTAAGCAGTATTCTGAAATGCCAGGCAAGGATTTTGCATGGATTTAATATTGGTAACTGCAAAAATCTCACTTCAAATAGCATGCCTGCTGGTACTAGGCAGTTTTCTTCGAATGCCTAGGGGCAGCTGTGTGATTAGCAACATTGTCCTTGCCCACCATCAATATAACATTTTGAAATGGGCACTAAACTTAGCAGTTGTTAACTTATTACATAACAAAAAAAAACATGAGTAAACAATTTAAAACAAATATCTTACTAGTTACCATTATGAAGCATTTCCAACACAGTACTGTATGAGATATATACAACATGTAATAGGCCAACATTCTATATATACATTGCTGTACATTTTATAATGACATTTTCTAGCGGTGGCACACCGAAAAAAATGTAATTGTATGTTGTTCAGTCTAGTTTGTCAATTTTAAGTACTTGTCAAAGCCATAATTGTATTGTATCAAATTAGTTGCCTGAAAATAATATTTTGTTAAAAGTTATTTGATTATGGTTGCTCAGCTATACCCTAAACTATTGTAGCACCATCCCCGGAGAAGCTGCTGGTTGTTTTGGGTGGCACATTTACCTCGTGGCTCTTCCGAATTCCTAGGGGTGAATGGTGCATATAGCAATAGTAAAAGAATTTCCGCAACAAGTGTCTTTTCTGTGCTCTTTATTACCCAGGAACAAAAATTGTCTCTGGACAGCCGCACCCTGAACAAATTGTAGCCTTTATTAAAAGAAGGACAGCACTACAAGCTGTGAGCTATGACTAAGCACTAGTTTCAGTGTAAAAGGCGTCAGCAGTCAGGTTTTTATTTCATTTTGCTGTGACTTGTAGTGCTGTCCTTCTTTTAATAAAGGCTATAATTTGTTCAGAGTGCGGCTGTTCAGAGACAATTTTTGTTCCTGCTTTGCTAAGTGCATTGCCTGCACCTGAGTTATCTGCAGTGGGGGATATTCACCTAGGTTCCCACCTGGAGCGGCTATTCTCTTTTCCCTCTTTATTACCCAGCCGGGTAAAAACAATGAACTGGTGATGAAAGGGATAGAGTTTGCATGAAGAAGGAGAACAGCAGATTCAGGCGTAGTATTTGGAACAGTCCTGCTCCCATGTACACTTTCTACACCACTCCTGCCTGAGTGGGCTTAGCTTACCCCGACAGGCCTCTCTCACTGACCTGCCAGTCGGAATATCACTCGAACCTTAGTAGGATAAAGTCCCTCCTGAATGAACTTGAACTTGATGAAAAGTCTCTTCCACAGACCCTCCTTAGAATGAACATCAGGGAAACACCTCTGCCACAGGCCCTCTCTGATTGTAGTTACAAAGGTGTTATACCTGAAGGGTTCCACATGTACTGGCACTTTAAGGCTGGCTCCACCCAGCAATGATGACAATTGTCAAGGGGTACGGTGGCCATCTTAGAGTGTGCTCATGTAGGAAGCAGATAAGATGTAATGTCCTGAGATGCATGTTGCAGTGTACAGCCTGTACTGAATAAACATCCATTGCTCCAGACCAGAGTCTTGTGTCTCTCACAACACACAGGACATCACAGTGGCGACAAGAATGGAATTTACAAAGTTTCTATCAGTCTGAGAGATAGAGAGAGACAAGGACATTGTGGATTGTCACCTGGATAAAAGCAGTCACAGATCCCAGCAGGAAAATGTCATTAATCGGGACATTAAGTGAATTTGATGGAGAACAGACATCCTGGAGTTCCTGGGTTGAGAGGCTGGAACAGTATTTTAATGCAAATGACATCACAGACAACAGGCAAGTGGCAGTTTTTCTTACATTGGTCGGATCCAAAACGTATGACACTCTTAGAGATCTGCTTTCCCCTGTAAAACCTTCAGCTAAGACATTGGCAGAGCTGCTGACACTGCTAGAGGATCACTTCCAGCCCAAACCACTAGAAATAGCAGAAAGATTTCGCTTCTATCAGAGGCAGCAGCAGACAGGTGAAGAGATTAAAGCTTATGTGCTTGCCCTTCGCAGACTAGCCTCTACCTGTTCTTTTGGGGACTACCTACCTACTGCACTGAGAGATAAGTTTGTTATGGGACTGCATTGTGAGTTGACACAAAAGAGACTGTTAACAGAGAAAGACCTTACCCTTACAAAGGCAATTGAGATAGCTTTAGTGATGGAAATGGCTGTGAAAGATACAGAGCAATTGAACCCCCAGAGCAGAAGGGAAGAGGTGAAGCAGGAAGTTTTCAGAACAGCAGTCAAGCCAACTGCCGCGAACTGGAAATACAAACCCCCACCAACCCGGGAGTCAGCTTGTTACCGTTGTGGGAATACAGACCATGACCACAAAGTCTGCCGGTTTAAGGATCAGACCTGTCATAATTGTGGTAGGACTGGCCATCTGAAACGAGTTTGCCGTAGCAAGAAGGTGCGAGATAAACAACCTCTGAACCCCAAGACAAAGACATATATGGTGGGAAGATATACATCATCATCTGAGTCAGAGGATGAAGAAGTGCTCCACAGATTAGACATACATCATATGCATGCAGCACCCTCCACAATGACTGTAGATGTAACCATTGATGGAAAGAAACTCAAGATGGATGTAGACACAGGAGCAGCAGTTTCAGTTATCACCCAGAAACAATGGAGACAACTTCAGACCCGAAGAACTGTCCGCCCAACACCAATCAAACTGCAGACATACTCAAAGCAGATACTCCACCCACTGGGTTACGCAAAAGTAAAGGTATTGTACAAGGGTCAGACAAAGAGACTGCCATTATATATCCTGAAAAATGGGGGACCCCCTCTCTTTGGGAGAGACTGGATTGCTCACTTTGGTATGCCAGACATCGCCATAAGTCCCTGTAATGCCGTCACCATTCCATTAGGAGATGATGAAGGATGGGTGGTGTCCCTGAAGCAGCGGTTCCCAAAGGTTTTTGATGACCAGTTGGGAAAAATAAAACATGACTGTGTGAGACTCAAGCTGAAACCCAACGCTCAGCCTAAGTTCTTCAAAGCTCGGACAGTACCTTTCGCACTCCGAGCAGGTGTGGAAGCAGAACTAAGTCGGCTGGAGGAACAAGGTGTCATCTCAAAGGTAGAGCACAGCGAGTGGGCATCACCAGTTGTACCGGTAAAGAAAGCGAATGGGGACTTGCGCATTTGTGGCGATTTCCGCATGGCACTGAACTCTCAACTGGAAATAGACCAGTATCCCCTACCCAGAGTAGATGACATTTTTGCCTCTCTTGCAGGGGGTGAAAAGTTCACCAAGCTTGATCTCAAACAAGCATATTTACAGTTTGAGGTCCATCCTTCTTCCCGCAAGTTTCTGACCATCAACACCCACAAGGGACTGTATGAATACAATCGGATGGTGTTTGGGGTAGCCTCTGCCCCAGCCATTTGGCAACGAAAAATGGACGAGATTTTGGCGGACATTCCTTTTACGCAGTGCCTGCTAGATGACATGCTCATCACGGGACTGACCAGGAACACAAGCAGAATGTGGAGCTTGTGTTGGCAAGACTCCAAGAACAGGGCCTGAAAGTGAACTTAGCAAAATGCCAATTCATGGTGCCTAAATTGGAGTTTTGTGGCCACCTTGTGGATGCAGAAGGTATTCACACCACGGAAGCCAAAGTTGATGCTTTAGTCAACGCTCCAGCCCCAACCAACGTCCAGCAGCTGCGATCATACCTGGGCTTGCTGAACTATTACCACAAATTCCTGCCAGTTCTGGCACACACCTTGTTTCCATTGAACAAGCTTTTGGAGAAACACTCCAGATGGGACTGGTCGGCTGCATGCCAGCGTGCTTTTGAAGTTTCTAAGCGGAAGCTGTTGGCGTCACGCATGCTCGTGCACTATGACCTCCAGAAGCCTCTCACCTTGGCTTGTGATGCCTCACCCTATGGTCTGGGGGCGGTACTATCCCACATCTTACCAGATGGGTCAGAAAAAACAGTGGCATTTGCCTCCAGGTCTTTGACAAAAGCAGAAAGCAATTACTCACACATTGACAAAGAGGCTCTTGCGCTGATATGGGCAATTAAGAAGTTTCATCTTTACCTGTATGGTAGGGAATTCACCATACTGACGGACCATAAACCACTCCTTCAGATCTTTAGCCCTGACAAAGGCATCTCCCAGACTACTGCGGCCCGCCTCCAACGCTATGCCCTATTCTTAGGGGCATACAGCTACAAAATTCAGTATCGTGGTCATGATGCCAATGCTAATGCGGACGCAATGTCCCGACTGACAGGGAGGTCCATGGACTCTTCTCCACCGGTCAAGAGTTGTCGTTACACCAGCCTGTCCTTCTTGTCTTCTGGAGAGATAGCAGCCCATACAACCAAGGATACCTTTATGAAAACAATACTCTCCTGGGTACGGTCCGGTTGGCCTGCAACTGTCACACAGGAGTATGAACCTTATTTCCGTAGGCGTATGGAATTAACTGTGGCTGGCAACTGTGTTTTATGGGGAGACAGAGTGATCATTCCACAGACCCTCCGGAGACACATTCTGGACTTGCTACATACTGGTCATCCCGGGGGCACTCGTATGAAACAAAAGGCCAGAGGCTATGTGTGGTGGCCAAACCTAGACTCAGATATCGCAACATATGTGAATGCTTGTGCTGGATGTGCACAAACGGCAAGAGACCCTTCTCGAGGGTGCGTCCAGCCCTGGACTTGGCCCACGGTTCCTTGGTTTCGCCTACACTTGGACTTTGCAGGCCCGATCAGAGGACACACCTTCTTGATCATAGTGGACGCCCATTCAAAGTGGCCTGAGGTCATTCCTGTTACTCAGCCAACGACTAAGGCAACGGTTTCCATACTGTTACATCTCGCTGCTACGTTTGGATACCCCAGAGAAATCGTCACGGACAACGGTGCACAATTCACCAGTCAGGAGTTTCAGCTTTTCCTGACTGCCCACAACATCAAGCACAAGTTGACCGCACCTTACCACCCAGCTACAAATGGTCAAGCAGAGAGGTTTGTGCAGACTTTCAAACGCTATTTCAAAGCTACAGTGACTGCAAGTAAACAACAGTCTCTGTCACCCCAGCAGCTGGACTCCTTCCTTTCTGCCTACAGAAACACACCACATGCAACCACTGGTAAAACTCCAGCAGAACTCCTTCTGGGTCGGCAGCCATGGACTGTTTTGGATATGCTCCGCCCTCAAACAGTCCAGGAACATGTATTGCAGTCCCAAGACAAGATGGACAAACACCATGAGCTTCCCGGATTCACAGCCCAACAAAAGGTATGGGCCCGATCTTATGGGTCTTCCAACACCCGTTGGCTTCCTGCTGTCATTGCAGAGACTTTGGGACCCAAGATGTACAAGGTGCGCCTGAAAGATGGTTCCATTTGCAGACGTCATGCGGACCAACTGCGTCCTCGTTCTCAACTGCCCGAATCCCTCATGCCGGCTGAACCACCAGTGTCTCAAGGATCTGCTCCCAGCGAATCAGGATGCACAGAGACTGATGATTGTGGGGACTCTGAACTTTTGAACTCAGCTCCAACAGAGCCCTCCAGCTCTGGTCCGGAGGTCTGTTTACCCTCTGAGTTGGGGGATCCCTTCTTGGCCCCGGCGGTACCCATTCCGGCCAGCCCTGTCCCGAATCGCTGGATGCCCGGCCTCAACGACACTGTCGCCCTCCTGACCTGTTGCAGTTGCAAGAGCGGTTACGAGACTTTCGACGGGGCCGACGGAAGTGATTCAATGACATATTAACTGCAACTGTCCATGGAAGCTTGAAGTCTTGTAATTTTCCTGTGTTTGGAGGACTGTTACTGGACAGTTATCAGTTAATGTTTTGTTTCTGTTATGGTTTTATTGTGTTTTTTTTTTTTGTTTTTGTTTTTTGAGGGATGGATGGAAGGTGTTATACCTGAAGGGTTCCACATGTACTGGCACTTTAAGGCTGGCTCCACCCAGCAGTGATGACAAGGGTCAAGGGGTACGGTGGCCATCTTAGAGTGTGCTCATGTAGGAAGCAGATAAGATGTAATGTCCTGAGATGCATGTTGCAGTGTACAGCCTGTACTGAATAAACATCCATTGCTCCAGACCAGAGTCTTGTGTCTCTCACAACACACAGGACATCACAAAAGGCAATCCTCCTTAGGTGAATTGTGCCTGGATCTCCTTCTTAATGTTGCCCACCGCACGCCCCGGCCAGGTAGGTCATAACGCCGGGGTGCTGTGATGTGGTCACCCTAAAGGTGGGTGCCACACAGGACGAAGAAGAACCCAGGACCAATAGTGTCTACCCCATAAATACCCTCCCCCAGCATGCACAGCAAGGCCCAACCCTCCTGATTGGCTGCTGGGGAAGAGCACCCAAACTTTGACTCCACTGCTGCCACCTACTGCACTGGGGTGGAAAGAACCAGTATAACAGAATGCACACACAGCACAGCCAAGCTGAGACAGAGACCCTGTTTTGAACATAACAATCTGGATCAGAGTTTAACTACAGTGCGTGGGAATCTGTCAATTCTGTAGAAATCTGTCATTGCCTTCTGCCGCAGGTCCTCCTGGGTGGGTTTGATGATTTGGTTGGCCATGCGTCTGAGAATTGCAGGGATAACCTGGTGCACACATCTGCTCATGGAGGATTGTGACATCCCAGCCACCACTCCACTTGTTCTTTGAAAAGAGCCAGTGGCAAGGAAATGGAGTGTTGCCAGGACCTTGACCAGTGGCTGCACTGCATGTGAGCGGTGTGTTGGGCTGGTGATGTCCTCCCAATGTCCTCCTGCAGGGTTGTGGTTAATTCCATAATGGCAGCAGGGGTGAATCTGAAGATGCGAGACACCTCAGAATCACTCATGCCAAAGATGTCTATGCGTGTGCGGTATATCCTCTCCCGTGCCCTCCTCCGTGCCCTCCTCCTGCTGCGCTCTTCTAAAGTCAGTAGTATAGCTATGAGCAAGGATGCCCCTGGCATGTTGGCATACAGATTGTTGTCCTGCAAGTGTGGCTGCTCAGCTCTTCCCTAACAGTGTTGCTTTAGCTGACATGTAGACGGATTGTCTAATTTTAAGCAAGCTTTTATATTGCCTAATTTTAGACAGGACGTGCAGCTGATGCGCACAGCGCGTAGCCTGCGCTGCACCAACTTACTTTTGTGGATCGCCGTAACTCCCTCATTTGCATATTTGCCTAGCATATCAATGGTGTGTCTAGCGCATTTTTTGCGTGCACGATGCGCCGGTCTATCGAAATTACGCCGTTCGTAAAAAACTAGATTTCTGGCGCATATCGTTTTGTGGATACGGCGCAACGATACGAAGGCGCATATTTCCAATTGCGCTGCCGCAGCTCCTGATACTCCAGCGTAAGTGCTTTGTGAATCTGGCCCCTGGACTTTAAACGGCACACAGGTATTGAATATAAAAATCTATAGATATACGAAACACTGTTTGCCTCTGCGCAAAGCACTCTTCATAGAGTGCGCCCTTTGTGGAAGTTATGGTTTGACTGGTATAAGAAAATTAAGCTCTAATGATGTTTCTGGTGATATTGTGATGCTTAGAGTAACTAGCTCCTTTAGTATCCGTTGACTCCAAAAGACGGGTTGCTGTTGTTTTGTTTATTTTACTTTTATTTTATTTGTTTCACTGTACTTTGTCAGTTTCTATATGTATGGCACCTCTTGGCAGCGCTTTGCTGCTTTTAGATGTCGGCTGCTGTTGCATCAGCTAATTGTTCTGTTTGTTAAACTTGAAAATTCTCTCAATAAAGAAGTATTGAAAGTAAAAATCTATAGATATTTATTAGTAGAAACATATATAAAAAAGTACATTCATTAGTAACAATATAATAATCGTCAAAATATGGCCCAGACAAGTACAGGAAGTTACACTTCCACAACGTTGTAATAGTATAGGTATACTCAAATTATGAGGATGAGGAATACATAACCGACAAACAAAAGTGATACATATGATACATATCCTCCATATTGGACCCTTGTTCAAGGCTACACACTCCATATGTATCACTTTTGTTTGTTATGTATTCCTCATAATTTGAGTATACCTATACTATTACAACGTTGTGGAAGTGTAACTTTAGTACTTGTCGGGGTCATATTTTGACGATTATTATATTGTTACTTATGAATATACTTTTTTATTTATGCTTTTACTAATAAATATCTATAGATTTTTATATTCAATACCTGTGTGCCGTTTAAAGTCCAAGGCCCGGATTAAGAAAGCTTTTACGCCGCCGTAATTTCAAATCTGCGCTGTCGCATCTTTATGGCGATTCAGAAAGGCAGTTACGCCTGAATTTTTCCAAGATATGATCGACGTAAGTCTCTTACGCCGTTGTATCTTGGGTGCATATTTACGCTGGCAGCTAGGGGCGCTTCCGTAGATTTACGCTTCAAATATGCAAATGACCTAGATACGCCGATTCACAAACGTACTTGCACCCGGTGCATTGATATACGTCGTTTACGTAAGGCGTACGACTGGCGTAAAGTCACCGCTGCTATATGAAGCGCAGCCAATGTTAAGTATGGACGTTGGAACAGCCGTCGAATTTTACGCCGTTTATGTCGTTTGCATAAGTCGTACGCGAATAGGGCAGTGCGTAAGTTACGTTCACTTACGCATGCGCTACGCCCGCCGAAAGATACGCAAATGTATCTGAATCTGGGCCCAAGTGTCTAGTTAAAAATTAGTATTCATTCTCAAATCATCGGGACGTTGGCACATGTTTACCGATGCATCCACAGTATCACCCTGTGAGGATGCACATTTAAGCAAAAAAGTTTTTCTCGAATAAAGACAATAGTCAATCCAGTTTTTTTTTCTGTCGGCTCGAGCCTCAAGGGGGTTTGGGAGGTGGCTCACTATCATACAGCTTTGCTGTCCATATGGGAATTTCCTCAATGAGAGACGAGCATCCCTTCCTAACCATCTGACGTCCAGACATTGTCTATTTGTTTTGTGTTATTTTTTCTGTCCTGGGTGTGTATGTTATCGTGTAAACCTGGAATTTGTCTTGGTTCAGGTTTTATTACACTGTCTTTTAGCTCCCTTTGAACATTAACTTACCTACCATGTTTTTTGATTACTTAATCAAATCAAATATTTATATTTTTGATAAACTACAATTGTCAGTGTGGTCATTTAGTCCCTCTTGTTTTCAATCTTGCTGGGTTGAAATATTTTTTGTCCATCCAGTTCAACCTGTGTAGGTGTCAGTGTCTTTAATTATTTCCCATATCCCTGTATGTCGTGCTTCAATACTCACCGCAGTATTATGGAATAAAGTTCCACATCCTTGTTGCCCTGCACAAGGTTTTTTTCTTATGCTGGGATCACCATTGAGGTATTTGCAGGGCTGTCTTTTCCATTGGGCACACTGGGAAGTTGCCCGGGGGCTTCACTTGCCTGGGGGGCCCCCATCGGCTGCCCAGCAACCCCAGTAAAAAATGGTGGAGAACGGCGGGTCAGAACTGTAGAACTGTATTGTGTCTACAGTCTCTGAGGAAGAGTCTGTAGAGGAGTTAAGAGTGGGAGCGCCGCTGGGATGGGGGTCACAGGAGAAGTCTGACATGAAGAGACTATAGGATAAAACCAGAGCAGCCAAGCTGGAGCCATCTGACTGAGCCTTGCATGGTGCACTTGAGACGAGGTCAGTGATAGCACCACCAGGCCAGTCTAAGGTCGGGTGGTTGCTGATGAAAGGGGGGAGTGAATACAAAAATATTAGTGCCCCCCCTTACCTTAGTGTATTTACTCTACGGAAGGTGGTTCCCCTTTACATCAGAGTCTGCAGGATTCCCCCTTACAGTGCTAGGGGGAACTCAGTCTGAGGACCGTGATGTAAGTGGGAACTCTGAAGTAAAGAGAAAGCAGTGGATTCTGATATAAGGTGGTCTCTGGTCACCAGAGCCCCCCTCCACATCAGAGTTCCCCCTTACATCATGATCTGCAGTGTTCCCCTTTACATAAGAGTTTCCTTTCACTGTAAGGGGGGATCCTGCAGACTATGGATGCAAGAGGAAACTCTGATCAGGCTGGGTTACAGTAACCTAACCTTCATGCCAATGAAGAAATTTGTAAAACTGTAATTTTAGGTACTTTTTTGCAGTGCCAATAAAAAAATTGTGGTTCTGCCAGTAAATTTCATGATTTTTGGCAGTAAATTCTTGTGCGTGGTTGTGTAGACAGGGCCCCAGTGCACTGTATTGCCCGGGGGCCTATAATGCTCTTAAGATGGCACTGGGTATTTGTAAATTGCTATCATATCTCCTCTCAAGCGTGTTTTCTCCAGTGAGAATACATTGTGGCCCGGATTCACAGAGCACTTACACCGATGTATAACAAGTTACGCTGACGTAAGTGCAAATGTGCGCCGGCGTATCTGTGCGCCAGACCCACAAACAGAATTGCGCCTAAAACCAGGCTACACCCGGCTGACGTAACTTGCTTACGCCGGCGTAGGGTGGGCGTACATTTAGGCTGGGTGCATGGTGCTGCTCCCATTGATTGGCCATTCAAACATGCAAATGAGGTAAATACGGCAATTCACGTACGTACGTGCGCCCGACGCAGGCTACGCGCGGTGAGTGTAAGTTGTACGTCCGGCATAAAGTTATTCCCCATAAAGGAGGTGTAACTCAGCAACAGACATGGTCAGGTCTGCACCAGGGAACACAAACCAGCGTATTTTACGTTGGACGTGTGTCTGGCTGGGCGTAGGTTACGTTAATGGCGTACACAGTGATCCGGCGTATCTTAGGCAGTTGTTCCGACGTGGTTGTGAGCATGTGCAGGGAGATGCGTTCACGTCACGACGCATGCGCAGTTCGTTATATGTACTTGTCTGGCGCTCGGCCCATCATTTGCATGGGGTCACGCCTCATTTGCATGGATCACGCCCACTTCCACCTATGCTGGCCTGCGCCTTTGAAACCCACGCCACGCTGGTGCAACGTTGGGAGCACTGGCTTTAAGAATTATATCCTTGCCTCTCTGCACTGCGTTGGCATAGCGTACAGGGGATACCCTACGACGGTGTAATGTGCGCCTGCTGTCTGTGAATCCGGGCCTTAGTGTTTTTAGTCTTTCTTTGTAATTGAGGTCCTCCAGTCCCCTTATTAGTTTTGTTGCCCTTCTTTGGACTCTCTCCAGTTTCAGCACATCCCTTCTGAGAACTGGTGACCAGAACTGGACAGAATACTCCAGATGTGGTCTAACCAATGTTTTATAGCGTGGTGTGATTAAAGTTTTATCCCTGGAGCACATCCCATTTTTTATGCATGCTAATATTCTGCCAGCTTTGGTAGCTGCAGCTTGACATTGCATGCTATTGCTCAATCTGTCATCTATTGGACCTCCAGATCCTTCTCCATCCTTGATTACCCCACAGGTTATCCCCCTAGTGGGTAGGTTGCATTTATGTTTTTTGCCCCCAAGTGCATTACTTTACATTACATTACATTTACATTATGAATAGATTGTACAAAAAAACGAATAGTGGGATTCAATAAATACATTTTTCAGAGCGTTCATTTGATTAAAATTAGAATATTGTGCTATAAAGTTTACAAGCCCGAGTTTAAGAAAAATTCTGATATCTTTGCAACTAGTGGATATGTCATTTAGTAAAAAGGGGGGTAGGGGGAACAAGGGAACAATGCGCAAGTTATACCACTGGTGGAAGTTGAAATATAAACGTCTACCACAGAGCAGTCATCAAAGTGATGATTATGTTGCCGTAACCTTATACTCATAAGTATCAATATAAAAGTTAAGAGGAGAGGGAGGGGGAGGGGAGTAAAGAATGGGGAAAAGGGAGGGGGAGAGGGAGGAGGGGGGAATGGGGATGACGATCTCAGTGTCTTTGAGGATGTGACACTATTCCTACGTAAGGTATTCTACAGGTCACTATATTCAAATAGTGAGCCGGCCAACACTAACCAAGAACCAATAGGAAGTGAGGATCAAGCAGCACTTGACATCCTGAACTCCTTACTGGCGGAGAACAACTGACCAGAAGATGAGCCCTTAACCTTAATTAGACGCGCTAATCTCAATATCAGATCGCTCAAAATGCCCCCCTTATCAAAAAACAGATGGCTTAAGATGTTTCTCGACATGGTCCAGAGTGATTTGGAAAAAATAGACTGGACCAAGAAAATCACTGATAATCTAACGGCCAGCCAAAGGAGGGCTTTGAGCGATCTAAAAAATGATAAAAGCATTGTAATAAAGAACAGTGATAAAGGTGGTAATGTTGTGCTACTCACTCAAAATCAATATGAATGTGAGTCCAAACGACTACTAAATGACACATCCACATATGAGAAATTGGACCATAATCCTTTGCCAGTATTGGCTCAGGAATTAAATGGCAAACTGAAACTAGCCAAAGAAGAGGGCCTTTTAACTGTCAAGGAATTCAACTACCTTTCTGTACAGGAATATAATGTTCCGACTTTTTACATCATCCCCAAAGTCCATAAAAATTTAACACAACCTCCAGGCAGACCGATTGTGTCTGCCTATCAGGGACCTATGGAACGCATTGGGAAATATTTAGACCTAATGCTCAAGGAGATGGTGATTGATTTAAAATCCTTCGTGCAAGACACACAACATGTCTTGGCCAAGCTCGACGAACTTGATGCCAGTCAACAACCGGATGGGATACTGCTAGTAGGCATCGATGTCGAATCATTATACACATCGATACCCCACCAAACTGGCATCAAGGCCGTCGAAACCTTTCTCAACAATACTTATCCTACCTCTGGATCACAAAATGAGTTCATTGTTGACTTATTGGAATTTGCTCTTAAAAATAACTGCTTCCAATTCATGAACGATTACTATCGTCAAATTAGAGGCACCTCTATGGGCGCCGCATGGGCTCCGGCCTATGCGTGTCTCCACTTGGGACATTGGGAAGAAGAGGAGGTCTATGGGTCGCAGATGTATCGCCACCACGTATTGACCTGGTGGCGATACATAGACGATGTATTAATGATATGGCATGGGACTATTGAAACTTTACATCAATTCATGATTGAATTGAATCAAAACCAGCGTAATATCCATCTTACGTATACAGCTGATCCCGACAAACTATCCTTTTTAGACCTGCAGATCACCCTAAGTAAGGGTCAACTTACCACATGTACTTACCGCAAAGAAACAGCGGCAAATACATTGCTATACGCCACCAGCCATCATCCCCACTGGCTGAAGAACGGTATTCCAGTTGGGCAATTCTTACGAATAAAACGAAACTGTTCCAACCCCAATGATTACAGGCGCGAAAGCCAAGAGCTCTATACACGATTCCGAGAGCGAGGCTACTCGCATGCCCAAATTAAGAAAGCGCGGAAAAGAGCAGCGATTAGGGATCGCGTTGATTTACTAACTAAGAAAAGATCAGTTGAAAAACTCCCCCTAAATCCCAATGAGCCTGTTAGAATTATCACCTCATTTGGCTCACAATGGGATTCTGTTCGAACTGTCCTGGAAAAGCATTGGGGCATCTTAACTAATGCCCCGGCTTTGGCAAAGATAGTAAGTACAACGCCCAAAATGGTGGCACGCCGGGCAAGAAATATGGGGGACATTTTGATTAAATCTGAATTCATCAAGGAACCAAACACCACATGGCTTTCCAGTTACCCACGATCTTTGGGCATGTTTCCATGTAACAGATGTCAAATTTGCCCCTATGTAGATCGAACTGCTACATTCAATGACGCCTATGGACAGGGTTCTTTTGAAATCAGAAATCTGATCAATTGTTCCACCACACGAGTGATCTATATGATTACTTGCCCCTGTCCCAAGATTTACATAGGCAAAACAAAACGCCCCCTTAAAGTACGCATTGGCGAGCATCTAAGAGAAATCAATGAGAAATAAAAAAATCCAGAAAAACCCCTTGCGAAACACTTCGCAGAATTTCATGATCGAAATTCTAAAGGAATGACGGTCAAGGGGATATATGCCCTCAATCTACCAAGTCGGCGGGGTGATTTTGATCGGATTTTATTACAGAAAGAAAAATCCTGGGTATACTGTCTCAAATCACTCATGCCTATCGGTTTAAACACTGAACTCAATCTACAGGTATTTTTGAATCCTTAGACATAACCCAGTGATTAATAAACTATATCAACTTTCCATCTACTGATTATGTACTTCACTACCTCCCCTGGTAATAATATCTGTGTGAGTTGTCCTCTTTTCTATGCACTTTTCCTTCATCCACTTTACACCCTCTTCTTTAAATATGTAGCTCTAATTTATCTGATTTTATTTTACTATTTCCAACATGCTCCAGAATTCCTTAAAAAATATAGGTAAATTTAATCCTCCTTTCCCTTTCCTCCCCCTCCAGTATGAACGCCATAGAATCTCAGTCACAAATGATCATTGAACCCATTGTTCATATATAGAAATGATGTGAGCACTCTTTGATAATGTCAAAATGAGAGACCAAATAACCTAATGAAATACCACCACGTCCGTTACAACATGTTCTATTCCACACGCTTTTGAATGACTGATCACCTTGTTACATGGTGTTAAGCAACAGCTGATTCCGGTCAACAAAAGACGTCTGTCAGCTGATGTGAAGTCACGTCCAGGAAGAAGCTACGCCATTGGTTACGGCGAAACGCGTCGACGTCACCATCCGACGCTAGTCACGTGACGCTACGATCGTGTGTGCACACGAAGGACGGAGACGCTGTACCTGATACAGCGTGCACGGCAGGATTACAGAGCCGTCCATCCGAACTCAGAAGGATACCCTACAATGATGGGACTCTTACCGAGGGTGAACAACAAAACCAGTTACATTCATCCGTAACTTTGATGTCACCTAAAGGAATTACTGCCGTCCATAGGATACGGGTCTGTACCACTTTACCATCGTACAGCACAGCAAACGGTATGATATACAACTCAGCCTCGGTGGAACACCAGTGACACATGGTAATGTACAGAATATTCATTGTGCATAACTCTGCGCTCCAATCTTGATTGAATCTATACAACCATTGAATGTCACAGAAGTGTTTACAATAAACCAGCAGTATGTTGCAACAATATATTGTTTGAACAAAGTCCCTAACATACCTATTGCTAGGCAATGATAACTCAATCCATATAAGGGACAAATCAATGAAAACTAGTTGTGCACAGCGGAATAGAAATCATATTCTCCAACTGCCTCTCTAAAAATTAATAATATATTGATGATACCCATAGGACTGATCTTATCAACAGGAATTCTTTTTTCTTTCCAGCGTTTTTCAATCATCAATAAATGAACTATATGAATTTTACCACGTTACCCCTAATTATGACCACTATCAATTTATGTATCTAATTAAAGGTGAAATCCTATACTAGTTTAGGACCAAAAATCACGCTGCAGCTGGAATTCCATTATTGCCTCCTTTCCTTCTCTTTTTCTGTACACACAGGGTTCTACCAACACATACAGCACTATTTTTGGCACATTATGGTTGGACATCAGGCGTTACATTGTTTTCCCCTGATTATATTCTTGTCCATATAACCAAGTACCATTATTATTCTCTTGATTTAACTCTAAGTAAAATTCCTCTATTTTGAGAAATATAGTGCTGAGACAGTGATGCCTGAACCCTTATAGTCCGGACTAGTGTTGTGATTTTATGTTGTCCATTGTGTGTCTTGTTAGTAATATATGTACATGGTGGGTCTCATTCCCATATAATTTAATTGGTCTTTTTAACCACTTCCCGACCGCCCACCGCAGGTATACGTCGGCACTTTGAGGATGGATATCTCGGTAACGGCAGCAGCTGCTGCCACAACCGAGATATCCATCTCTTCTGTGGGCGGTCGGGTAAACGATAATGGCGGTCTCCGCGGCGGAATCGCCGCGAGATCGCCGTTATCGGTAGCGGACGAGCGTCCCCCCCCCTCCCGCTGCGCTCCCGCGCTCTCCGCCGCTTACCGGAGCCGTCGGTAGCGGCGGAGGCGATCGGGTGCGCTCGTCTGGTCAGCGGGGATGCGAGTGAGGGAAAAAATTTCCCTCGTCCATCCCCGTAGCTCTGCTGGGCGGAAGTGACGTCAAACGTCAGTTCCAAACAGCGTCTTAAAGAGACATTTTTTTTTAAATGTCATTTGAAAAATGACATTTAAAATTTTTTTTTTTTTTTTTGCATTTTAGCCTAAATATGAGATCTGAGGTCTTTTTGACCCCAGATCTCATATTTAAGAGGACCTGTCATGCTTTTTTCTATTACAAGGGATGTTTACATTTCTTGTAATAGGAATAAAAGTGATCATTTTTTTTTTTTTTTTATTTTAGTGTTAAAAATTGGTAAAATTAATACAAATAAATACGAAAACAAAAAAAAATTTTTTTAAATCGCCCCGTCCCGACGAGCTCGCGCGCAGAAGCGAACGCATACGCGAGTAGCGCCCGCATATGAAAACGGTGTTCAAACCACACAAGTGAGGTATCGCCGCGATCGTTAGAGCGAGAGCAATAATTCTAGCCCTAGACCTCCTCTGTATCTCAAAAAATGCAACCTGTAGAATTTTTTAAACATCGCCTATCGAGATTTTTAAGGGTAAAAGTTTGACGCCATGCCACGAGCGGGCGCAATTTTTAAGCGTGACATGTTGGGTGTCATTTTACTCGGCGTAACATTATCTTTCACAATATGTAAAAAAATTGGGCCAAATTTATTGTTGTCTTATTTTTTTATTTAAAAAAGTGAATTTTTTCCAAAAAAAGTGCGCTTGTAAGACCGCTGCGCAAATACGGTGTAACAAAAAGTATTGCAATGACTGCCATTTTATTCTCTAGAGTGTTAGAAAAAAAAATATATAATGTTTGGGGGTTTTAAGTAATTTTATAGCAAAAAAAAATGTTTTAGTCTCGTAAACACCGAATCTGAAAAACAGGCCCGGGGCTAAAGTGGTTAAAGGCTAAAATACTTTTTGTAGCGATACACTTTGATACTCCAATAAACTTTTTTGTACCAAAGTAGCTTATCCAGACTATTAATTTGTTGCCAATAGTAACCCCTTTCTTTCTTGATCTCCACTGAGATCGTCATCCCCATTCCCCCCTCCTCCCTCTCCCCCTCCCTTTTCCCCATTCTTTACTCCCCTCCCCCTCCCTCTCCTCTTAACTTTTATATTGATACTCCTAGTGGATATGTCAGCTTATACTTTAAAGTTTGCTAATTTCACCAATGAATTTTTTGCATTTAACAGTTCTAAAGGCAATTATACTTTACAACATTACTGAACTGAGAATTTAGTAAAAGGGCTAAGAATGGCAAATTGCATTGAAGTCCTTAAGAGTTCCTTATTAGAGAAAAGTAAGTATAATGAGACAGGCTAAGGATTTTAAAGCTAAGAAATCAGTTCAATAATACTAATCTTCCTGTTGGCTTGGAGATTATTTGATAGCACAGACTTTGTCACCTACCCCCTAGCATTAGCATCAGTGTTGAGTAAACTGGGTATGGTTTTCTGCACATCCTTTGCACCCGTCAGGAAGCTTGCAAAAAACATAGTGACAAACCCCTTTGAATTGGATGGGAGCCAAACCCTATTTCTATTTATTTTTTAAGGTTAATGTGCAAGCTTTTATTAACCACTTCAGCCCCGGACCATTTGGCTGGCCAAAGACCCAATCTCAGGGAGCTGTGATCAGTGTCATGTAACTAAACAGAACAGGGAAATGTATAGATTGCATTTGGATTTTTGCCACCCAAATGCATTATTTTACATTTTTCTACATTGAACCTCATTTGCCATGTAGTTGCCCACCCCTTTAATTTGTTCAGATCTTTTTGCAAGGTTTCCATATCCTGCGGAGAAGTTATTGCCCTGCTTATTAGTATCGTCCACAAATACAGAAATTTAACTGTTTACCCCATCCTCCAGGTCGTTTGTGAACCAATTAAACAGGATTTTTAATCCTTATTGGGAACTGTGTCAAATGCTTTTGCAAATTCAGATACACCACGTCTACAGGCCTTCCTTTATCTAGATGGCAACTCACTTCCTCTTAGAAGGTTATTAGATTGGTTTGGCAAGAATGATTCTTCATGAATCCATGCTGATTATTGACAAAAATAAAATCTTGTATATAGTCCCTTATCATCCCCTCCAAGAGCTTACATACTATTGATGTTAGGCTAACTGGTCTGTAATTCTCAGGGATGTATTTTGGGCCCTTTTTAAATATTGGTGCTACATGGGTTTTTCTCCAATCAGCTGGTACCATTCCAGTCAATGGACTGTCAGTAAAAATTTCTGGCCAATTTTTCACCTGTGGAACAGATATTAATATACATCTCAAAAAAACATATTAAAGGTCGAGTTATTTAAGCAAAGAGTCATGAGTAAAAAACACAGCCTCTCAAAGTTTTCCTTTGTTTTTAATGGATGGAATGTACATTCACCCTATCACCTCTTTATATATACGTGCCAAACTTTCTATATACCGTATTTATCGGGGTATTGCACGCTCCCGCATATAGCGCGCACCCCTAAAGTTGCCCCGAACTTCCTGTACAATTTTTTTATAACATTGTATTATTTACAGTTTTGGTGTCTTGCCCAGCGTCCATCGTCCGGTCCGGCGTACGTCTGCGGCCTCGGTGGTGTTCTCCCGGCTTCTCCAGCGCTGTCTCGAGTCGAATCCCTGCTTCCCACGCTCAGTTTGAACGCCTCCGCCGACATATACCGAGTGCAGTACACTCGGGTACATTTGGCAAGGCTCGGCTTCACTCGTGCTCACGCTCTGTGATGTTTATGCGTCAGCACGAGCGAAGCCGAGCCTAGCCGAATGTACCCGTGTGTACTGGACTCGGTATATGTCGGCGGCTCACTTCAAACTGAGCGCGGGAAGCGGGGATCGGCGTATATCACGCACCCACGAAAAGTCTGCGGTATACGCCGATAAATAAGGTAGTATCTTATACACAGGCACAGGCATATATGTACGTTATCATATACTAATTTTTCTAATTATTTTGTAGATTATAAAAAACCTCCTCTACCAATATACACCCTAAAAAAGGAGATATCGGTACTCCGAAATGCATTGGGTGCAAGAGGACTGTATTTGGTTATATCAGTATATGGTGATAATGTTGTAGATATACAATACATTCCCTGTTTTATATGTTTACTTGTATGTAATATATTTAATAAATAAATTCTTTCTTACTGTAAAACTTCTAAATCATTTCTTACAAGTTGTGCCTATGAGTTAATTTCTTTGTAAAAATTAGGAACAATGGTCTGGCAATTACTTGACTAAGTTCCCCAAGTACCCTCGGGTGCAAGCCATCTGGTCCCGGTAAATTATTAATGTTAAGTTTCCCGCCGCTCCCCACGCCTCTGTGGTCCTCACCCAGCCTCCAGGAATCCCCCCTTACCCCAGAAAGGCAGAAGGACAGTTACCCTGCCCTGTCTTACACCCACTCAGTTAAAGCAGCACCCTGTCAGCCCTCATCCCACTGCCTGTGCAGACAGCCATCCCACCAGACCAGCAACAGGGTCACCCTCTTAGCCCCAGCCCCCCCCCCCCTGTCCTCCAACATACAGAAGCTTGATCCAGGGGTCACCCGATCGCCTCTTACAGGGGTCAGGAAGGAATTTTTTCCCTACCGGAGCATATTGGCTGAGCTCCGCCAGGGTTTTTTGCCTTCCTCTGGACCAAGCCGGGAGAGAGGAGTTTAGCCAATACCTCTCCCCACTTCCCTAAAATCCACCCCCCCCCCCCTGGTGTATTGGCGATGATGGCATGTAGGCAATATTCTGCCGAAACCATTTGGAGTTTGAGGCAATGCGCCGCAATACTGCCAGCCATCACCAAAAAAGCCCTAAGAAATGAGCGACTATTGAGAATCGATCATAGATCGACGGTCAGACATTTCAGTCATTTACCCCAGCTCAAGCACATATCATGTGCTCTGATCAATACTAGATCGGCAGTAAAACACCGACTAGAAATCCGCGACTTCATTCAACAAAAGGATCTAGATTGTCTTTTTATTACAGAGAGCTGGCTCACAGCCGACTGTAACACCATTCTAGGAGAACTGGTGCCAGAAAACTATCGTATTATTACAGAAAACAGAATAGGGCAAAGAGGAGGAGGCCTGGCGGTGATCTATAAGACTCATCTTACGATCACCAAACCAGTCCGCCAAAACCCTCTTCCATTCATGGAAACCCTTACTCTGCAACTTCAAGCAAATTCAAAGGAGACCGTCCACATTCTGCTCTGCTATAGGCCGCCCGGCCCAAAATCGCAGCTGCTATCATCTTGGACGGATTTCTTCTCCACTTATACCCTCAACAGCAAACAACTTTTGCTGCTAGGGGATTTCAATCTCTGGGTAAACTCCTCACAAGACCCCATTGCCGACGCCTGTATTGACCACCTGGAAGGATTAGGATTACAGCAATTAGTATGTGGGCCCACACATGCTTCAGGTCACACACTTGATCTTATTTTCAGACAAGCTCTGGAAATAAAAATTTGGGAAAAAAAAAAATTGCCATGGACAGACCACCATGCAATTATATTCAGTATTACCACCATCCCCCCTACAACAAAAACATCAAATCCAGTGACAACACACTGGACTAGATGTCAGAAGAAGCTCCACTCGGAACTCTTCAAAATGACTTTAAGGAAAAAGATAGAAACAACTCAGCCGCATCAAACGGCCGTTGAAACATTGGAAGCCATAAACTCGGCCATGCTACAGTCAGCCGACTTGGTAGCGCCAAAACGAAGAACCCGCATTCGGAAAAACAACCGCAGCTGGTTTAATAACCAGCTGTCGTTACTGAAGCAAGAACGCAGAAGGGCAGAATCTGCCTGGAAAAGATGTTCTTCAGAGCTAAACCTATCCATCTACAAGGCGACTACAAGAAAATACCACAAAGGAATTTTCCAAGCCAAGAAAAATTATTTTTCGGAGGCTATCAACGGTGCCCTAAACCGCCCCCGCGAACTCTTCAAGATGGTCACCCAGACCATGAAGCCAGGATGCATTGAAGCCCCCAGTTCAGACACACAAGAATTTTGCGCAATGGCGCAGCGCCAAATGACATTATCCCCACAAAACTGCTGAAGGAATGCGCCTACATCCTGGCTCCTCCCATCACGCAGCTGATCAACCAGTCTTTCTTGGAGGGCATAGTGCCCTCACAGTTGAAAGAAGGTATAATCCAACCCATCCTGAAGAAACCCTCCCTAGACCCCAAGGACCCACTCCACCGCCGTCCCATAACAAGCCTCAACGTACTCTCTAAGATAATGGAAAAAGTAGTGGTAAAACAGCTGCAACTGCATCTAGATACCTACAAGCTACTTGACCCATTGCAATCAGGCTTCCGTCCCGGACATGGGACGGAAACAGCATTGCTGAAAGTATGGGACGATGTTCTCAAGGCCGCAGACGAAGGAGAATCTTGTCTCCTGGTTCTGTTGGACCTAAGTGCAGCTTTCGACACTGTAGACCACAAACTGTTACTGACGCGGCTTGCTGAAGTAGCCAGAGTCGCAGAAAGCGATTTATCTTGGTTCTCCTCTTTTTTGGAAAACCGATCGCAAACAGTGAAGTTAGGACCTTTTACGTCTGAAAAACGCACAGTAACATGCGGAGTCCCTCAAGGATCGCCTCTGTCACCAGTGCTGTTTAACATTTATCTCTGTCCTCTTTTTGAGATTATCAGCAGCCAAAAACTGCTCTACCACTCATATGCAGATGATACGCAACTGTATTTCCGTATCTGCAACAGACAGGATCACCACCTCAATCTAGAGACATGTCTCTCTTTGATAGAGGACTGGATGACAAAGAGTTACCTTAAACTCAATGGAGCAAAAACAGAACTTCTTCTGTTTCATGCCAAGAGCAGGAATCAACTTTCAACAGCGTGGACCCCCCCGCCTATTTTGGGCAGAATCATCACCCCTAGCGCCAAAGTCAAAAGCCTAGGGGTCATTTTTGACTCCTTTATGACAATGGACGCTCAAATAGGGTCAGTAGTCAGTGGATCTCACCATCTACTGCGCCTACTACGCAGAATCACTCCGTTCATCCCCAAAGAAGATTTAGCGGTCGTGGTGGGAGCTATTGTAAACTCCAGGCTGGATTATGTAAACGCCCTTTACCTCGGCCTCCCCAAGTACCAAATCGCTCGTCTGCAAGTCGTTCAGAATACGGCCGCCAGACTTGTGACTGGGAAAAAACCCTGGGAATCCATCTCACCTTCACTGAGAGCCCTTCATTGGCTGCCAGTTAAAGACAGAATTGCTTTTAAAGCTCTCTGTCTTACGCATAGATGTGTCTATGGGAATGCCCCCCTTTATAATAAAAGCGCATAATCCCAATCGCGTTTTGCGATCCACGAATCAGAACCTGCTCCAGGTTCCGAAAGCCAACTTCAAGTCCAAAGGAGAAAGAAGATTCGCGATCCAAGGTCCCAGACTATGGAACGCTTTACCAACCAACATCCGGTTGGAGGAGAACCACCTAGCATTTAGGAAAAAGGTCAAGACTTTTCTCTTTTGATATCAAAGGAGACAGGAACAACAAGCGCCCAGAGGTGATTCAGTTCGCATGTGCCGCGCTATACAAGTTTTCATTCATTCATTCATTCATTCCCAAGTCTAATTTTAATTCTGTCCTCTGTTAACCATGGAGGTGCTTCCTGTGGTGTGTCATGCGGATAAACACTGCAGTTTTGGTTACTGAAGCCCCCTGATTCCCTCTTGAAGACTGAGGAGAAGAATAAATTCAATACCTTCGCCATCTCCCAATCCTTTGTAACCAGATGTCCTTCCTCATTCTTTATGAGGCCAATATGGTCTGTCCTCTGGTTTTTACTGTTTACATACTTAAAGAATTTATTGGGATTTTTTTGCTCTCCTCTGCTATGTGTCTTTCATTTTCTATCTTAGCCGCCCTAATTGCACCTTTACATTTCTTGTTGTATTCTTTATAAAGTCTGAATGCTGATGATGATCCCTCAACCCTGTATTTTTTGAAGGCCTTCTCCTTTTCCTTAATATGCATTTTTACATTAAAATAACACTAGTATCATCACAGAATAGCGTCTACACCCAAGAAACAAAAGATAGAGGAGATCTGCTGAACAATAGAGATGGAAATACCATATACATGTAAACCATTCTATCACAAATCCAGCTTATCAAATTATTGGTAGGGTTTATTACATTTCAAAGTATAATACAGAATGCTAAATGTACCTTATTTTACACTCTATAATCGCTATCAGATATTAGATTCAGCAACCAAACTTCCACAGTTTGGTACTTTAAAGTGGAATATATATGGAATATAAACAATGAGAATATTACTGCTTGTACATTTCCACCAAAAACAACCAACAAAAAAACAATAAAACAAACAATTCTCTCCAGTTTCAATGTCCCACACAAATACATTGCGTTCAGTGGACACAAAATCTAACTAAAAAACAAAACCTGTTGAACCTTTCTGACAGACCAACAAAAACCAAACTTTTTCAGTGTCTTTCCAATAAAACATATATGTATTCACCATAAAGCAAACTCAAACAATGATTAGAGAGAAACAATGCTTGGTAAGCACAAACAAATGAAAACAAATTTTCCCTCAATATATATCCTCTCCATTAAAAAAATCACTATAATTACAGGATTTATTTCAGTCAGGTCCAGAGTACATAGGCTGTTAATCATGTAACCCATTTATTATATTTGAGATTTAATATCTCTCAGATATGGTTTGGGTTAAATGAGAGTTATTTGGCCATGAGTGAAAGCTTTAACACAATAACAACAATTTATTGGTAAATAGTAAGCAGGTCTAAACTAATATACTGCAATCTATCTATTTGTACAGGAAAAGGGTAAAAATCACATGAAGGAATACAAAGTATATTCCTTAAAACATTAATCTACAAACAGTAGGACAGAAATTACATAAGACAAACGTATTTAATTACAAGTAAAAGACAGACATTTCAGAGTTACCAGGCTGCGGCCCACAAAAGTTCCATTCAGGTGGCTGCTCTACCATAGAGTGTGTGCTTCTGTCCCAACTAGTCTGTGTATATCATTACAGGCTGATGCCTCATAGGTTGGCATGGTGTGGCTCTGATTGGTGAGCCTCCCTATTCCTGGTTAAGGATTGGCTACAACTCCAATCCTTATACTTTTCATAAGTCAGCCTTTAATGCAAATATTTGTCATTATTCTGAGTGGGAGATTTAACTTGACCCTTTTCAGGGAAGTTAAGTATTGATGATGGGCTGACCACCTTCAATGCATATCGAAACATGGGATCCTTTGAAGCGAATATGTGTAGAACAAAGAGGTTTGGGTCCCATTGTTTAGATACACAAGCTTAAGCACCAAATTGTCTGTCTAACAGAGACTTCTGCAAAGCTATCTACCCCCCCCACATTGATACAAATCTAAATGAAATATATTCATAATTACGATATTTTACAGCTATCAATGGAGATTTCACATAAATTCATAAGGCAACACAATTATGTAACTATGTAGAATAGTTACAGGTTTACTTAAAGTTTTACAACTCTAGAAGCTGTAGGGAAGCCTGGTAGTTCTTTGGGCTGACATATCACCCCTGTGTTTGGTTCTTGACTGTTTGTGTGGTGGGAAGAACTGGGCACTAGTCACTTTTTAAAGTTATGTAGAGCTCATTAGGGCAAATAAATTGCATAATTGGTGCCCACGATATCTGAGAAAGAAAACAACTGCAGACTGTACCAACACTCAATATAGGTAAACAGGCCTTTAGGCCATGACTGGCACTCTGTAATCCTCTGACTGTTAGGCAGCAGCATATGAACTCCTTAGATGAGCTACAGACTTTTTGCTTTGTCCAAGCTTAACCCAGCATCATTGGACATACTTCCTGCTGCCTAATTGTTCCTCTGGTACACTCATTTGGGGCAAATTCTCCTTCCAGGCAGTGCAAGTCTTAAGCCCCAGTCTTGGGCCTATCTTCTACTGTAAGCACATGTGCCTTCTCCATGCAGCAAGCCTGGGAGGTCAGAAACAGCAGCACACACGTCCTCTTCAGACAGAGCCTAAGAAGCAGGAGAGATTCCAGTAGGTTGTCCTAAATTATGTCAAAAGATTTTTGCTTGTAATGCGTAAAAATAGGAACGGTGGAATGTGCAAGTGCAATGTGTACATACTGTATATGTTTATACAGCTTATTTGTATTGTGCATCCTGGTATACACTACAATATTAGGATGTTTAGCATACCCAAAATGTGTAACACAAAACAAATATAATTTCATACTGAGAGTATGGTTTTTCCCTCCTTCCAAAAATGTTTAAATCAGCAGAATGCAACTTGCAGTAACCCAAAGTAACCAGCTAGCAAACATTCTTTATTCTTCTAACGGCCCCTCGTTTATTGAAGTGAAATCATAGATTCTTGTACTTTGCTCATCTTTGATCTCTATACTCTATACCTAAATATGCCCACTGTATTAAATATAACCACCTATAGGACAAGGACAACTTATACTAGATAAATGACACTGCGTATATATATGTGTCTTCCTATTAGGAAAACAGGCCCAAAAGCAGAGCTGTTGCCATAGGAACCATCCATATTTATTATCTGTGACACTAAGTCTCTCTAAGCAACAGGTCCCCTCTGATAAAGTTTAATTTCAGGGTTTGCAAATCAAACACCTTGCAGTAGTATTCAACTGTCTAGGGATAAAGAATTAGGATTTAAAAAACCACACCATAAAAGTTGCAAACTAGTTTCAAGGGCCATATTTAGTCTAAGGACCCTGGCACATTATATTCATCATCTGTAATGTTACAGAAGACAATCAGAGAGCGGGGATACTCTAAATATATATAGAGTTAGAGAAAGCCAGAGTTCAACCAGCCAGGAAATGCTCTTAAAAAGTATTTTGGCTTAGTTTGTAACTGTCCCTGATCTGGAGGGACTGTCCTTCTTTTGAACCCAAATCCCTTTGTCTCTTGTGCAACCTCAGTTGTCCTTCTTTTTGGTCTGATGTGTACATTTCTATACAAAATGTACTATTTTACTACTGAAAGTGTTAAAAAAGTTGTAAAGGAAAACATTTTCTTGCCTAAAATTAATGTCTGCAAGGTAGACAGACAGAATAGTGTAATGATTCTGTTAAAAAACAAGTAAATACCTATTAAATTCCTTCATCTATATCACCTCATTCACTTCCTGGTTTGCGGCGCCCGTTCATGTAAGAACTACATTTCCCAGTATGCATTGCGGCACACCCAGTAATTCACACCTCCTTGAAGTCTCTAACACATGGAGAGCATCCTGCCGCACAGATGTAGTTCCCAGGAGGGGGCGAGCACGTTACTGACCACCGCAGTAAAGACTTACTTCATGGTGGTGAGTAACAATCAGACAAGCAGGAAGTGAACAGAACAGAGAAGAAATAGAGCAACTTCTGAGCAAAAACGAACAATAAGGAAGTGAAAAGAGGAATGTCTGCAGGTAAAGGATGCTTATTATGGAAAAACATGTTTTCCTTTACAACCCCTTTAAGCTGTACTAAACTTGTTTTCCAACCTCTATATTATTACATTTATTATCTTGAAAAGCCAATATAGAGAAAAATTTAGACAAAAAAGGCATTTGTGCAGTTAAATTAATATTTTTTTTTCATATTAGATCATTGTGGTCTGTGCAACCAGGGTCTTGTCTGGGACATGCCCTTTGCCCATATACTGTGAGCTAAAAGGTTGTCATTTTTATCCTTTGAGAAGGTTGGGAGGTATGCCTTAGACCTACCTCCAGTACTTACATTCAAGTTAGGTACTTGGACCATGGACTATGTTAAATTAAAATGTTTACCCAGCCTTAAATTGAACTGGGTGTTTTAAAGCAGAGTTTTTCAATCTGTGTAAAGGGGCTATGGGTGTATTTGTGAAAGTTCGGTGGGTGTGCTGCTTGCTAATATACTGTATCTTTACAGTATGTCTATTTTAAGGACCCTTTGCACTTTGATCTAACTATATGACTTGTCATAAATAAAAGTAAAGACAGAAAAGGCATTAATTGTTCTTGGAAGTAATTTTCCTAATACTGTTGCCAGGAATCTAATGCCGCATACAGACAATCAGACATTTCGACAACAAAACCATGGATACATTTCCGACGGATGTTGGCTCAAACTTGTCTTGTATACACACGGTCAACACAAATGTTGTCGGAAATTCTGAACATCAAGAACGTGGTGGCGTACAACACGTACGACGGCACTAGAAAAGGGAAGTTCAATACCAGTCATGTTAGTAGAAGTTTGGTGAGAGAAGATTTGCACTTTTCAGCCTCTATGCTTTTTAGTCCGTTACAGCGTGACAAATGTGCTATATCCATTACGAATGCTAGTTTTACCAGACCAAGCGCTTCTGCCTCAGACTTGATTCAGAGCATGCGTGGAATTTTGTGCGTCGGAATTGTCCACCTACAACGACGAGAACAGATTTTGTTGTTGGAAAATTCGAGAACCAGCTCTCACATTTTTGTTGTCGGAAATTCTGACAGAAAATGTCCAATGGGGCCTACACACGGTCGGAATTTCCGAACCAAAGCTCCAATCGAATATTTGTTGTCGGAAATTCCGAGTGTGTGTACGCGGCATAAGTCTAATTCCCCATTTTGGAGGGAACAAATTATAGTTGAGACAGCAAATTTCGTTTTTAACAGCCATTCCACAGTGGTGGATCTAATTAATACTTCTATGGTTGTTTTCATCTTTCTATTTGCCTACCCAAATAAACAGAATAAACTGTTAAAGGCACTTGTTATCAAAAGATTATAAAGGAATATCCGTTCATATAGAGAAACACTTGCTAATTCTATAATCAACATAACATTCAACTGTTCTATGTTTTAGAAGGGTGGAATGCATTCTTATTTTCATAATATCCATAAGAGCAGACCCTCACCTCTGTGATAAAGTATGCATTTATCTATATTCAATTGGATTAAACACTAGTCTTTCATGAAAAATAATTGCCTTTCTCAAGCTCTTGCAGTCAAGAAGGTGCATGAGTACTTGGTAGACGATGTTTAAAGGGTCGACTGGCATTTCTGTTATGACTGCATTCAGAGCTAAATTAGTACAGCAATAAAATGTAGACATCCAGAAGTGTCTACACATACCTTCCAACCTTTATAAAAGCCTTTGAAGCCCTAAATCCTGAGGGGCTCAATACAAACATTTTGACTCCAATTAAAACTTCTAAATTCAGATCCTTATCTGGGCCTAACCCCTCCCAAACCCCATATCTCCCTTTCGGAACATCACTGATGAAATCCCAATAGGAATGTGCATAAGGAAGAAGGGACAGAACTCAACCATGAAAGGTACTGTATGTGCATGTAAATCTGAGTGTCTATGTTTTGTTCCCGTAAATAGTTTGTCAAGTTATAAAAGTAACCAGTTACTTTAAGGTCTATGTTCTGCCTGCTTTAGTCTTAGTAAATTTTCCCTTTTCCTTAAAGTAGTATTAGAGGTTCAGCTTTAAATAAAAACAAAAAACAAACATGTCATACTTACCTACTCTATGCAGTGGTTTTGCAAAAAGAAGCCCTGATCCTCTTCTTCTTGGGTGGCACTCCTGGCTCCTCCCCCTTGACCAGTGCCCCCCCCCCCCCATTAGCAAGTAACTTGCTATTGGGAGACTAGTGCATGCTCGCTCCTGAGCTCTGCTCTATGCGTCCATAAGACACATAGAGCTGTGGCACCCCCTCTCTCCTTGTTGGCTCACTGGCTGTGATTGACAGCAGTGGAAGCCAATGTCTCCCACTGCTACCTCAGCCAATGAAGAGAGGGAGTCCTGGGACATCCAAGGCTCCCATGCACATCGCTGGATCAAGAGGGAGCTCTGGTGATTATTGGGGAGCTGTGAGGGGAGCAGCACACAGAAGCCTTTACAACCAATTTAATGATAATAACGCTGCTCCTCTACAGATACAGCACAATGAATGAGTGTCTTTCAACTAGAACAGGAAATGTGGCATGAACACCAGGTGAAAATATAGGAAAATAAATACCTAAAAGAAGTTAGTCATCACATATAATCAGGAAGTGTGTGATTGGCATGATCAACAAGTAAAAATAAAAGACAATGCATGAAAAAATAAATAAAAGTGAATGACACTACACTACATCTAAGGACTGGTAAGCTACAAATGTTATATTATTGTTCTTAGATTTAAATACACTATATGTGATGCTGTCCCTTTATACAAAACAACATTACTGGGGTATACTTTGGTTCTAAACTGTTAAACTTTTAGCACAAAGCAATCTGTAGTGGTTTGTGGGTGGGATTTAAGTGTGTATAGCCAAAATACATAACAATATATTTCATAATTGCTGATTTCTAGAATTAACGTAAAACAAAAAGCCCCAAATTGACAAAGTTGTTCCCAGATATAATGTAAAAACAAATATAACAGTTTGCAAATGGATTCGATTTGAATTCAAGTGTTCTGCTGCATAAGTTGTGCATTTTCTTGCCTGCAAAAAAAATAAAAAAGAAAGAAAAATCACTGTCTGCTGTCATATTGTATACTGCTTTAAAATGCAGTAAACACACTACGTGTACATTTTTTAGTGTTAACATTAATTTATTAAAGACGAACACAGTAAAGTTTATGCAGGCTGTGTTACTACACTGCGGCTATGAGATATGACTGGGCTAGACTGATTTGTATGACAATTCTATGTTTGCTGCAGTTCCCTTGTGGTATATTACTTTGATTTACCACTGGGATCTGCTTAGATTAGATGTGAATGCAGCTTCAATGTGATCTAGTCAGACCTGGATTTGAAAAAGTCCTAAGTGTTCTTATCAACAATTAATGGTCATAGCTAATGTCAAGAAATAACAACAAATACAAAATGTATCCAAATAAACCTTATTACTATTAAATGCACTCCTTACAAAAGCTAATGGTGGAAATTCGTAATAACTACAATTCATAGTGTGTAAAATTAATATACATAATTACCATTCACAAGTGATAACTCACATCCCACAATTATGTAAATTCTGTTAATTCCAATGTCCTCAACAGATATTAAAGAAAGAAATATCCAATAAAAACTAGAGAAGAGTGAGAGAAATTAAAACAACTGACATCTAGCGAAAAGGAAAAGAAGGAGAAGCAGTAAAATCACCTGGCTCCCTGCAGGGACCATTAAAAAGCCTAAAAGAGGTGACAAAATGTTGGCTGAACCACTTTAGCCCCGGACCATATTGCTGTCCAAAGACCAGAGCACTTTTTGTGATTCGGCACTGCGTCGCTTTAACTGACAATTGCGCGGTCGTGCGACGTGGCTCCCAAACAAAATTGGCGTCCTTTTTTTCCCACAAATAGAGCTTTCTTTTGGTGGTATTTGATCATCTCTGCGGTTTTTAGTTTTTTGCGCTATAAACAAAAATAGAGCGACTATTTCGAAAAAAATGCAATATTTTTTACATTTTGCTATAATAAATATCCCAAAAAAAGATATATATTTTTTTTTTTCCCTCAGTTTAGGCCGATACGTATTCTTATACATATTTTTTGTAAAAAAAAAAACGCAATTAGCGTTTATTGATTGGTTTGCGCAAAATTTATAGCGTTTTAAAAAAAGGGGGTAGTTTTATGGCATTTTTATTAATATTTTTTTTTTACTAGTAATGGCGGCGATCAGTGTTTTTTTTCGGTACTGCGATATTATGGCGGACACATCGGACACTTTTGACACATTTTTGGGACCATTGGCATTTTTATAGCGATCAATGCTATAAAAATGCATTGGATTACTATAAAAATGCCATTGGCAGTGAAGGGGTTAACACTAGGGGGCAGGGAAGGGGTTAAGTGTGTTCCTATTTGTGTTCTAACTGTATGGGGGGGGGTGGACTCACTAGGGGGAATCACTGATCTTCCGTTCATACATTGTATGAACGGAGGATCAGCGTTTCCCCCGCTGACAGGAACGAGAGGAATGTGTTTACACACATACCTCCCGTTCCCCGCTCTGTAACGAACGAGCGCGCGTGCCCGGTGGCGATCGCGCCCGCCGGGCACACGCGCGGGACTCGGGGGCGAGCTGGGGGCGCACGCGCGGGCCGCCGGCGGTGCGCACGCGCCCCCTAGTGGCCGCGAATGTCCCGACATAGAGCTACGGGCTCTCGCCCGGGAGAGCCGACCTGCCGCCGTAGAACCACGGCGGCTGGTCGGCTAGTGGTTAAAGAAACTGCAGCTTCCATACTGCAGCATAATCTTCTGCAGCACCCCATCTTCAGCTGCTGTATTGGATTTTGTTACAATATATGATGGATATGAATTTCCATCCAATAGGTGTGGGCATAAATAGAGCCTTGGGCAAATAGTGGCTCACTGTACCTCATATTACATTCTCATCATAACTCAAGAGGAAGAAGTTGGAGGTTGGTTGTATTTACCAGAATCTATTTAGTGTTTGGTGAACAAAAGTTGCCAAGCCCTTTTAGTAAGATCACTCCCCATCACTCCATGTGATGGGGATAACTTAGACAGGAAGTGAGGACTATTTCGATATATTAAAGTTACATTAACGGAATACAACAATAAAATATATGAAGAAAATTTGTTTAAAAACAAAATTTGTTTAAAAGTTTCTCTTTGCCATGAAAATTAACTTTTAATCCCATAAAAAAAATTCCACTGCATTTCTGAAGAAGGCTTCAGGGTGCCCAAGAAAGTCCAGCAAGCACCAGGACCGTCTCCTAAAGAGGATTCAGCAGGGGGATCGGAGTGCCACCAGTGCAAAGCTTGTTTAGGAATGGCAGCAGGCAGGTGTGAGCGCATCTTCATGCACAGTGAGGCGGAAGACTTTCGGAAGATGGCTTGGTGTCAAGAAGGGCAGCAAATAAGCCACTTCTCTCCAAAAAAAACATCAGGGACAGATTGATCTTCTGCAGAAAATATGGTGAATGGACTGCTGAGGACTGGGGCAAAGTCATATTCTCTGATGAAGCATCTTTCCGATTGTTTGGGGCATCAGGAAAAAGGCTTGTCCGGAGAAGAAAAGGTGAGCGCTACCATCAGTCCTGTGTCATGCCAACAGTAAAGCATTGTGAGACCATTCATGTGTGGGGTTGCTTCTCATCCAAGGGAGTGGGCTCACTCACAATTTTTCCCAAAAACACAGCCATGAATAAAGAATGGTACCAAAACACCCTCCAACAGCAACTTCTTCCAACAATTCAACAACAGTTTTCCAGCACGACGGAGCACCGTGCCAAAGGGAAAAGTCATAACTAAGTGGCTCGGGGACCAAAACGTTGACATTTTGGGTCCATGGCCTGGAAACCCCCCAGATCTTAATCCCATTGAGAACTTGTGGTCAATCCTCAAGAGGAAGGTGGACAAACAAAAATACACTAATTCTGACAAACTCCAAGAAGTGATTATGAAAGAATGGGTTGCAATCAGTCAGGAATTGGCCCAGAAGTTGATTGAGAGCATGCCCAGTTGAATTTCAGAGGTCCTGCATAAATGTCATGTAATTGTCGATAAAATCCTTTGAAACGTATGAAGTGCGTGTAATTATATTTTACTACATCACAGAAACAACTGAAACAAAGATCTAAGAACAGTTTAGCAGCAAACTTTATGGGCCAGATTCACGTATTCCAGAGCATCTTTGCTCTGGAGTAACGCTTCTGATTTGCGTTGCGCTGCCGAATTTTTAGGAGCAAGTGCTGTCATTCACGAAGCACTTGCTCCTAAAGTTGCGGCAGCGCATCGCAAATGAGCCGGCGGAATTCAAATGTCGCGGGTACGGGGCGTGTAGTATGCTAACTACGCGCGATCCCGCCGCCGACGTACTGCGCATGCGTCGAGTGTCAAAACATCCCCGTGCGCATGCTCCAAAATCTGTGAATGAACGTCAATGACGTCACATTCCCATTCATGACCGTTTTACGCAAGCGACGTTTTTTTTTTTTTTCCCGACGCGATGACGACGCCTATACCTAACATAGGATACTCCAACCCCATGTAGGTATATCTATGCGCCGCGTATCCCGTCCGGAAACGTCGTAACGTCACTGCGTCGCGCCGGATTTCGATCGTGAATTGCCGATTTCCGCTCATTAACATATTTTTTGAGCGTAAATCGGCGGGAACGCCCCCGGCGCCATTTTTAAGTTGAAGTAACGATGCGATGGCGAAACTCAGTTACGCTCATCGCATCGGAACTTCAACCCGGCGTTTCTTGTTTTCTGGTTACAGAAAACAGAAACGCCGGCTCAAAGCCACTGTTACGCTGGCGGATCACTCGATCCGCCAGCGTAACCTTTCATGAATCTGGCCCTATGAAAACTAATATTTGTGTCATTCTCAAAACTTTTGGCCACAATTGTACAGCAGTCAACTGATGCTGATAGAGGGAGGGACATCACTGGGAACCACTAACGAAGGTATGTGGCATTCAGATGTGGTGACAAGAAACATGCAGGTAGTATGAAAGTTTAGAGGGATGACTTTATGAGCGTGCTCTTTTGCTTTAAGGGTCGATCCAACAGTCTGGGGGTGTGGAGACAATACAATAGTATTCCTTAATTGTTACAAAAATTTGTTTCATTCACCTGGCTAAGCTGTGGGGTGAGACTGAGTAAACCACCATCATGTGTAAACCTCCTTTGTGGCAATAGAGCTCCAAAATGTGTGTTTAATATGCGTCTAAAGCTGGCCATAGATGGATTAAATCTATCTATGGGCAGACTGATTGTACTGCCTTTTTTTTTTAAGTGATCATTGCCGGCGGTGGCAGCGATAGCCACCAACAGTGACCATTTTGTTCCGCCAGCAGGGAAGGCTCCGCATGCTCCTCGCTGGCAGAACACACTAGCCTATGGAAGAGATTCACCCATCAACACTTAATTTGTTACATAATCATTTTTAACCATACTAAAATAGAACCAACTTAGTGCAGAACATGTTCATGTATCTTTTCATTGTGCTTCAAATATAAGAGAATTATTCCTCATTTCGCGATATTGGGCAGAGCCATGAAAATTGCTTCTTTATGTTCCAATGGCCAACTGTACATCCAAAACCTATGGTGTATAGTTCAAATATAGCCTAATTTTCTATATCATTTTGTTTTTGTTCCAAACTGCAGATAGATATCAGGCTTGTTGTCCATCATAAGTGCAATGTATGGAAACCATGGCTTTTAATGGAGCAGGGCTTGGGGACAAACAAGAAAGTATAAGAAGAGAAGAGACTAAAGAATTCTAGAGCATTATACAGTAGATCCTTCATAGAACAGAAGGTATTCACATCTCATTCCATCACATGTCCCAAATTCTTATTATTCCACACTGCATCACCGTTCAACATTATCCCCTGGGGCCAAAGCCTGTGATGTGCTATGTATGAAGCTTTGAAGTGCAATATTTGTCTTTTATTCATTTAATAAATTAGGTGATGTTCTGCACAATCCAGTGCACCCTCTCTTTGATTTAATTTAAGGAAAAGTCAAGGTCACATTTTAATTTTAAATAATTGTTTTAAACAACATAAAAAGAGAAAATTGAGGATAGAAACAGCTGGAAAAAAAAAACATAGAATGGTAAGCCACAAAAGGGTGTGTAGCCTTCTAGGATATATGTCCAGTTTACCTGTTTTCTTCATTATGTATTTACAAATTAAATTTTTACAATCCACAGCATTTTACAGCTTGTTGGGATGCTGTTAACCCATTTCCATGACTTCCTTGTTTTCTGACAATAAATGTTTTTATTGAAAAAAAAAGTGGAGGGAGCAGGCCAGACATGATCTGACAGTAAGGTGTTGGAATACTCCCTTGAAACAGCTGACAATATTAATATTTGCTGGCTGCTGTAGGATGAATTAGGTCCAGGCCAGGGGAGGGTTAGATAGGAGCCAACTTTGTATCTCTCTTTGTAATGACTTCCATAAGACAGGGTTATCTCCTTGCAAGGACATGCCAAGAAAAAAAAACAATTAATCTTTGGACCTGTCTCTTTCCATTACTGTTATTTTCTGCTGGGATGGATGAAAAGAGCAATTAAACTTTGAAGTTGTGATTAAATGCTGCAGGGAAAACGAAGCATCAGAACTTTCTCTCTATTTATTTTTCTTTCTTCTTATGGGAAATATTAAAAAAATGTTTTTACTCCATTATTTTGTATGTGTATAGATTACCGTTTTATATCTGGATTTAGGATTTTACTCTTACAATGGTGAAACGAAGCAAAGGGCGATGCTCTAGAATGGTGCCAGCCCCCCCAGCCTAGTAGTATATTTACAGTGAGCTGTTAAATTCAATTATCCTTCTAGAGATGTAAAACCTGTCACATGACGAACACTTACACACGACCTCTGTGCTCATTCAACTGGGGGAGGTTTTTTAAAATAAAATGTCAAGAAAAACAGAAACAGTGAGCATGAATGAAATAAGCAAGAAATAAATAAATAAATTATATATATATATATATATATATATATATATATATATATATATATATATATATATATATATATATATATATATATATATATATATATATATTTATATAGATCTATATAGATCTATATATAGATCTATATATAGATCTATATAGACATATATCTTTATATATCTATATAGATATCTATCTATATACAGTAGAAATATTTATATTGTACAGGACGTCGTGGCTGGTTCCTGGAAGGACGCTATATTTCCCCTCTGTTTGGGCTGTGGTCCCTTTAAGAGAACAAAAAGGGTTAACACACCTGTCAAATTAAGAGGATGTTTAAAACAAGACAGGAAGTTGTAGGTGGGTGTGTAGGAGTATAGTGGAGACTGTGGATGGTGAATGGTGGACGGTGGATGGTGAAAAGCTGTGAAAGCACATGGCAACGTCCTGCCTGGAAGCCTGCTAGCTGGGAAAGTTACCTGCAATACAATGTAAGGACTGTTTAACTGTGATATCAGTTCGGAGCTCTACAAGTCAGTGAGACTGTTATCTTTTGTTTTCGCTGCTGTGAAGCTATTTAAGTTTAATGAACCTCTTTTTTTTATTGAAAAGCCAGTGTCCTGCGATCTAGCTGGTTCCCCGAACTTTACAGTGGTGCTTAAATGCAGGCAGGACAAAATAACAGTCATAAGAAGAAAAAATATATACTTTTTTTGCATTAGACTTGACATTGAACTGACATTTCAATGGACAGTATATTGGATTTATGTCCTGGGTTAAAGCTGCACAAACATTGAAAGCTGAAGCAATGGAGGAGCTAATTAAACAGCTGTCCCTGGCTAATATGCAAGCGCAGACTCGCCATGAGGAAGCTAATCAGCGCTTAGCAACCCAGCTGGAGGTACAACAAAATCACCACAAAGAGGTGCTGGCTCTGCAGCAAGAAAACACTTGCATGTTGGTGGCCCAGTTGGCAGCCCAGCAAGGGGTTATGCAGGCTCAGGTGACTGCCTTAAAGGAAGCAGTGCAGCAGCTGTCTCAGTGTCGGGACCAGGTGACTGTGAGGGCAAGCCATTTTCTGCAGAAATTGTCCCTGAGCGATGATTTCTTGCTACATTTGAGAGGACGGCAGAGAGAGAAGGGTGGCCACAGGACAAGGTGGCCAGCCTCATTGCTCCTTTTCTCACCGGAGATCCTCAAAAAGTCTACTTCAATCTGCCACCGGATGATGCAAAAGATTTTTAAACGCTAAAGTAAGAAATTCTGGCTCGTCTGGGGGTGACTGCGGCCGCTCGGGCCCAACACGTGCACCAATGGAAGTATTGTCCAGATCGGCCACCCTGGTCTCAAATGCATGACCTTGTGTAACTGGTAAAAAATGGTCGCAGATCGAAGTGTTGTCTGGCCCCCAAATCATGAAACGGGTTGTGCTGGAGCGAGGTCCCTGCCAGACGACCTTCAACGGTGGGTCAGCCGTGGAGACCCCAAAAGAGTAACCCTCCTTCTTGAGATGGTGGAACGATATACAGTGGTGAAGGACCTGCTCGGCCCTAACAAGCGCCAAGGGCCCAGTCTGCCACGGCCTGTTCGATCAACTGCCGCTCTTTGAAAGGATGTTCCACGGAGCCCTGGAGCAAACACCCTGGAAGGCTAAGAGTCACTCCCGGTACCCCCTTAGCATTCTATTCCTGTTCGGAGAGGAGGGGATGTACAATGTTGGCAATGTCATTCCTGGGGTCATACCCGGGTTCTCCATAGGGGGTCTTTTCATGGCAATAAAGTATGCACCACACATCTGGACCTGGGTGAGGACAAAGTTGAGTGTGAAGTCCAAGTGAATCACCTTCCTGCCTGGGCTTTGTTGCAAAAGCAAAGCAAAACTTTACGGTTGGTTTGCATTCACTGGGACACTAGAGATTACCCTCTCATCTCGGTGTCCATCTCCACAGCATGTGGCACTGGTACTCAAGAGGTGGCGCTTGTAAAGAACTTGGTACATGATGTTATAATAGGACGAGACTGTCCATTGTTTAGAAAACTGGGGGAACAAGGAGGAGAACGGTTCAGAGACTTGGGAGAAACTAGTCCCTCTGTTCCTGCTGCTGAGAGGAATAACCATGAACTGCCAAATGTTCTTAATGTGGATCCAGATGATGAAAATGCTAATGATTTGGTTAATGGTAATGAAAGTAGTGCGGATACTGCTGAGAATGTCAAGATATATGGTCCACAGACTTACCAGATAACTGAAGGGGGGAACCTTCCTCACGTCCTCAGGTAATGCTGGAGGAAGAGGATGAGGAAGTGGCCTCTACCCCTGCACTGCCAGATTTGGGTGTTCTCCAAAAGCCAGGTGTGAATGAGCGGTGGCCACACTTTGCAATATATACTGAATTGCTTTATCGGGTTACCAAAGTGAGAGAAAATGTGGTAGAACAATTGTTGGTACCCCAACAATATAGACGAAAGGTTCTGACCCTGGCCCATGACAATGTGTTTGGGGGACACCTGGGAGTTCATAAGACGGATGCACGGATCACCGACCAATTTTACTGGCCTCTATGTCGGACTCCCCAAGTACCAAATCTCTCGTCTGCAAGTCGTTCAAAATACGGCCGCCAGACTTGTGACAGGAAAAAAACCCTGGGAATCAATCTCACCTTCGCTGAGAACCCTTCATTGGTTGCCAGTAAAAGACAAAATTGCGTTTAAAGCACTCTGTCTTACCCATAAGTGCATCCATGTGAAGGCCCCCCAATATCTATGCAAAAAAATAAAAGCTCACGATTCCAATCGCGTTCTGCGATCCACCCACCAAAATCTGCTCCAGATACCCAAAGCCAAATACAAGTCCAAACAAGAAAGAAGATTTGCCTCCAAGGTCCCAGACTATGGAACGCTTTACCAACCAGCATTCGGTTGGAGGAGAACCACCTCGCCTTCAGAAGAAAGATCAAAACTCATCTCTTTTGATATCAAAGGAGAAAGGAACAACGAGCGCCCAGAGGCGATTAAGTTTGCATGTGCTGCGCCATATACGTTTTTCACTCACTTACGTCTGAAAGCAGAGGTAAAGTAATTCTGTACCTCTTGTCCCACCCGTCAGTTGACTCACTTCTGGAGCTCTTTGATCCTTCTGCCCATAATTGAGGTCCCATTCGAGAGGATAGCCATGGATATAGTGGGTCCCTTTGTAAAGTCGGTTCGAGGTCACTCCTACATACTGGTGATTCTCAACTATGCCACCTGATATCCTGAGGCGCTACCCCTGCAGAATACGTCCTCTAAGGCTATTACCCGGGAATTTTTCCAGTTGTTTACACAGACTGGTTTTCCCAAGGAAATACTCACAGACCAGCGCACCCCGTTTATGTAGAGGGTTATGGCCGATGTGTGCAAGCTGTTCTGAATTAAACAGCTACACAGATCTGTCTACCATCCCCAAACGGACAGGTTGGTGGAAAGCTTTAATAAGACTCTTAAGTCTATGGTCAAGAGAGTGGTACAAAGGGATGGAAAAGACTGGGACTGCCTGTTACCAGCTCTCCTGTTTGCTATCCGGGAAGTGCCCCAGGCCTCCACAGGGTTTTTGCCCTTTGAGTTGGTGTATGGGCAGAGACCTCGCTGACTACTTGACTTTATTAAAGAGGAATGAGAAAGTGAACCTGTTCAGCATGAGAGTGTTCTTGAATATGTCTCCCAAATGCAGAAAGGATCCAAACCGTGATGGCACTAGTCAAATAGAATTTGCAAAAAGCCCAGGAGGCTTAACGATGGATCTATAACAGGGCTGCCAAAATAAGGCACTTCCAACTGGGGAAATCGAATAGCGGTGCTGATTCCCACCGTGGAAAGTAAATTATTGGCCAGATGGCAAGGTTCCTTTGAAGTTGAGGAAAAAGTCCACCAGCCAGGCAAGAGGAAACCGTATCAGATATATCATGTAAACTTGTTAAAGCCCTGGACAGACAGGGAACCGGTGACCTCCCTGGCTAGTGCAAGACTTGAGCCTTAGGTTGGGGTGGAGAGTGTCCAAGTAGCAAATAGACGAGTGCAATTTTTTTCGTTACGAATACGTTTTCCGTCATTATTCGTTATTTTCGTTGATTCGTTAACCTACGAATAAACGAATGGTTTAGCGCAAATAATAACGAATAAGGATATTTCCAAAAATAACGAATATGGAAAACAACGAAAATACGAAACTACTAAATGTAAAAGAACAACACAACGAAAGAAAAAAGAAACGAAAACATAGAAATAACGAAAATACCGAACACAAAAAAAAAATCATAATTACGAAAAATAAACGAAAATGCAAACTTACTAATATTCGAAGAACGAAAAGAAAACAACCGAAATGCCGAACAAAGAATAATAAACGAAAAGCAAAACTAACGAAGAATAAATTACGAATCTTCGGAAAACGGAAATGAAATAACGTAAATTCACTTTCATTAGTACTGCCCCAATGAACTTCTTTCTTATTACCTAGTGGCTTCTTGACCTTGTGTCTTTATCTGTGTTAGACTGCAGTGCATTCCATCCAGAGGCCAGGGTGTGTTTGGGTAAGTTGCACCGGTTTTGTGGATCTGTCAAGTCAATCGCAGTAAATTACGATGTTTTACAAAATTACGACGAGTAGTGTGTCGAATAAACAAAAAATGTATTTTAACAGAATTACGAATGCAAAAAATCTACAAAAGAACGTTGTTACAATCAAATGAAATTAGACACGAAAATACGAATGATCATAAAGCAACGAAGATTTATTTCTTACGAAAATACAAACGCGGCGTGATGGAAAATATAATGTAAATACGAATATCAACACTACGAAAAATAAACCAACGTAAAAACGAATGAACGAATAAATTTATTGTAAAAATACGAACGAGGCAGAATACAACGTTTAACGAAAATACTAATCTCGAATCAACGAAAAATAAACTAGCATAAAAAAACGGAAACGGAAAAAAAAATACTAAAGAGTACGAATACGATAACTAACGTCTTACGAAATTACGACTCGTTACGAATCACGATAAACGAACAGAAACGAAACAGAAATAACCAAAATTTTTTGTTGTGCACATGTCTAGTAGCAAATACCCTGTCTGAAATCCAAAGTCAGCGGGCAAATGTATTTGCAGAGAAATAAAGAAAAGTTTTCAGACTTGCCAGGGCTAACTAGTGTCATAGAGCACGATATTATCACAGAACCTAAAGTCAAAGTTTTTGTCCGGCACTACCGTATCCCAGAGGCTCAAAGGAAGGCCGTTTTCAAGGGAAGTGAGGAAGATGCTAGACCTGGAGATTATTGAAGAATCGCAGATTGAGTGGACAAGCCCAATTGTGTTGGTACCAAAGCCCAATGGGGCTCTGCGATTCTGCAATGATTTCTGGAAACTTAATGAGATTTCATGGTTTGATGCCTACCCCATGCCCCGGGTAGATGAGTTTATTGAGAGACTAGGTCCAGCCAGGTATATCACTACATTAGACCTTACCAAGGGTATTGGCAAATCCTGTTGACTAAGGCTGCTAGAGATAAAACTGCTTTTTCTACCACAGAGGGGAGTTTTCAGTGCAAAAGAATGCCTGGAATCCCTCAGATATTACCTCTTGGGGAGGAAGTTTAGGCTGATTTCTGACCATGCCCCTTTAACATGGATGATGCAAGGTAAAGGGACTAATGCCAGGATTACTTGTTGGTTCCTGGCGCTCCAGGAAATGAAATTTGTAGTGGAGCATAGACCCGGGCGACTGTATCAAAATGCAGATGCCCTCTCCCAAGTCCATTGCTTTAGCTCCAATGTTGTCTCCACCTCCTTGGCGTTGGGGCACAGGGGGGGATATGTACAGGACATTGTGGCTGGGTCCTGGAAGGACACTATATTTTCCCTATGTTTGGACTTTGATCTATTTAAGGCAGTGGTTTTCAACCTGGGGGTCGGGACCCCTCGGGGTCACCAGATCCCGGGCTTTTTTTGAACCCTCCGCTCTCCCAGCCTTTTCGCTCCCACCCAGCAAGGCTGTCCCTGGAGCCACGGCCTCCCACTCAGACTCTTCACAGCCGCCCATTCAGAGACTAGAGGCTGACTGGTGAGGAATGTGAAGTGGGAGGGGCTATCCCCTGATTTTATCATAGGTGTCACAGCTACGAGACACCACAAAGCCAGAGACACAGTGAGTAACACTACTTGTGATTAGATTTGAGATTAAAAGTCCCCACTACAGTTCAGATCAGCAGATGACCTTGATCATTAGCACCTAAGTTGACTGATCAGAACTCCCCCCAGCACTGCCACTCATTTCAACTCCCCACCAGCACTGCCACTCCTCCTAAGAGAGTAAGAGAATAAATAAAAATAGAGAATACATGGAAGGGGGACAAACAAAGGAAAGGGGAGAGAAAGAATGAGAGAAACAACAAGAGAGATGGCTAGAGAGAGGGATGGGGGAAAAAAAAAAAAAGAAATTAGGATAGAGAAAGATAAAAGGGAAAGAAATGAGAACAAAGAGGGAGTGGTACATCCTAAAATGTACCATAAGGGGTTTAATACTGTACGAGTGGAAGGGACTCAGGAAGCCCTAAATATGTGTGGGTTAGGTGTGCAAATTACTTGCCTTGCCTTTGGTTCTGACAACCCACACTACGACAATAATTTTACTGTTGGGGGTCCCAAATTTTATCAAGGGGTCACGACACTAAAAAGGTTGTGTACCATTTAAGGGAACAAAAGGGTTAACACACCTCTTAACTGCTTCCCGACCAGCAGCCGCACTCCTGCGCGAGAGCCCGTAGCTCTACGTCGCCACTTTCGACGGCCACTAGGGGGCGCGTGCGCGCCGCCGGCGGCCCGCGCGCTCGCCCCCGAGTCCCGTGCGTGTGCCCGGCGGGCACGATCGCCGCCGGGCACACGCGATCGCTCGTTACAGAGCGGGGAACGGGAGCTGTGTGTGTAAACACACAGCTTTCGTTCCTGTCAGCGGGGGAAATGCTGATTTTCTGTTCATACAATGTATGAACGGAAGATCAGTGATTTCCCCTAGTAAGTCCACCCCCCCATACAGTTAGAACACAAATAGGAACACACTTAACCCCTTCCCCGCCCCCTAGTGTTAACCCCTTCACTGCCAATGGCATTTTTATAGTAATCCAATGCATTTTTATAGCATTGATCGCTAAAAAAATGCCAATGGTCCCAAAAATGTGTCAAAAGTGTCCGAAGTGTCTGCCCTAATATTGCAGTACTGAAAAAAAACGCTGATCGCCGCCATTACTAGTAAAAAAAAATAATAATAATAAAAATGCCATAAAACTACCCCCTATTTTGTAAACGCTATAACTTTTGCGCAAACCAATCAATAAACGCTAATTGCAATTTTTTTTTACGAAAAATATGTAGAATACGTATCGGCCTAAACTGAGGAAAAAATACGTTTTTTTATATATTTTTGGGGGATATTTATTACAGAAAAAAGTAAAAAATATTGAATTTTTTTCAAAATAGTCGCTCTGTTTTTGTTTATAGCGCAAAAAATAAAAACCGCAGAGATGATCAAATACCACCAAAAGAAAGCTCTATTTGTGGGAAAAAAAAGGACGCAAATTTTGTTTGGGAGCCACATCGCACAACCGCGCAATTGTCAGTTAACCACTTAAGGACACCCGCACGCACATATACGGCCACAGAATGGCTCGTACAGGCACAAGGGCGTAAATTTACGTCCCCGCCTTCGTGTGGTTCGGGGGTCCCATCGGGACCCCCTCCGCGGCGTGCGGGGGTCCCCCTGGCTCCGGGAGCGATCCGGGACGAGCGGGCGGATGTCGGCGTTTACCCGCCCCCCCGCGATCGCTCCCAGCCAATGCACGCGCTCCCAGTCTCCTGTCACTTCCTCCTCCTGTGTAAACACAGGAAGGGGGAAGTGATGTAATCTCCCATCGCAGCGGTATTTCCAACCGCTGCGATGGGAGAAACACCTAACAGTAAGTGTGCACCAACATTACACTGACACACACTCACATAGGCATACTTAACCCCTTGCGATAGTGTCACTGAATGCAGTGATCTAATCACTGCATTTAGTGTCAGTGTGACAGGCAGTGTAAAATCAGTTAGTGTTAGGTTCAGGATAGCCCCCCCACCCCCCCTAATAAAGTTTTAACCCCCTGATCACCGCCCTAGTTAACCCTTTCACTCCCTATTGCCAGCGTCACTAAGCGATCATTTTTCTGATCGCTGTATTAGTGTCGCTGTTCCCGCTAGGTAGCTATTTTTTTTTTATCGCGATTTTTTTTTTTTTACTAAAGACATGTGGCTAAATAAATGTTGGCCTAAATGTTTGACTAAAATTTAGTTTATTTGATTTTTTTTTTTAACAAAAAGTAAAAAATTGTGTTTTTTTTTCAAAAATGTCGCTCTATTTTTGTATATAGCGCAAAAAATAAAAATCGCAGAGGTGATCAAATACCACCAAAAGAAAGCTCTATTTGTGGGAAGAAAAGGATGCAAATTTTGTTTGGGAGCCACGTCGCACGACCGCGCAATTGTCAGTTAAAGCGACGCAGTGCCGAATTGCAAAAACACCTTGGGTCATTTACCAGCGTATTGGTCCGGGTCTTAAGTGGTTAAAGCGACGCAGTGCCGAATCACAAAAAGTGCTCTGGTCTTTGGACAGCAATATGGTTCGGGGCTAAAGTGGTTAAAGGAAGAGGGTTTAAAACAACACAGGAAGTTGTAGGTGGGTGGGGAGGAGTATAGTGGAGGCTGTGGATGGTGAAAAGCTGTGAAAGCACATGGCAGTGTCCTGCCTGGAAGCCTGCTAGATAGGTAAGTTACCTGCAATGCAAAGTAAAGACTGTAGAACTGTTATTTCCTTTGTTTTCGCTGCTGTGAAGCTATTTAAGTTTAACAAACCTCCTTTTTGATTGAGTGTCCTGCAATCTAGCTGGTTCCACAAACTTTACAATATATACAGTCATGCTCAAAAGTTTGCATACCCTGGCAGAATGTGTAATGTTGGCAATAATATTGAAAATATGACTGATCATGCCAAAAAAACATTTCTTTTATTTAAAGATAGCAATCACATGAAGCCATTTATTATCACATTGTTTTGGATCCTTTTAAAATCATAATGATAGCAGAAATCACCCAAATGGCCCTGATAAATAGTTTACATACCCTGGAATGTTTGGCCTTTGGTACAGATACAGAAGGTGGCACACACAGGTTAAAATGGCAATTAAAGGTTAATTTTCAACATTTGTGGCTTTTTAAATCACAATTAGTGTCTGTGTATAAATAGTCAATGGGTTTGTTCTGGGTTAGCTCTCACATTGATGCACTAAGCAGGCTAGACACTGAGCCATGAGGAGGTAGAAATAAACAATTAAGAGACCTGCGTAACAAAGTAAAGAAACTTTACAATGACAGAAAAGGATATAAAAAGATATACAAGGCCTTGAATATTCCAGTCAGTACTGTTCAATCACTTATTAAGAAGTGGAAAATTAAGGGCTTTTTTGATACCAAGCTGAGGTCAGGTAGACCAAGAAAGATTGCAGTCACAACTGATGGAAGAATTGTTAAGGACAAAAAGTAAAACCCACAGGTAATCTCAGGAGGAATACAGGCTACTCTCCAAAAAAACGATGTGGTTGTTTTTAACCACTTAAGACTTGGACCAAAATGCAGGTAAATGACCAGGCCCCTTTTTGCGATTGGGCACTGCGTCGCTTTAACTGCCAATTGCGCGGTCGTGCGACGTGGCTCCCAAACAAAATGCACATCCTTTTCTTCCCACAAATAGAGCTTTCTTTTGGTGGTATTTGATCGCCTCTGCGATTTTAATTTTTTGCGCTATATACAAAAATAGAGCGTCATTTTTGAAAAAAAAACAATATTTTTTACTTTTTGTTATAAGAAAAATCAAATAAACTAAATTTTAGTCAAACATTTAGGCCAAAATGTATTTAGCCATATGTCTTTAGTAAAAAAAAAGTCACAATAAAAAAAAAATTAGCTACCTAGCGGGAACAGCGACACTAATACAGCGATCAGAAAAATGATTGCTTAGTGATGCTGGCAATAGGGGGTGAAAGGGTTAACTAGGGCGGTGATCAAGGGGTTAAAACTTTATTGGGGGGGTACGGGGGCTACCCTGAACCTAACACTAACTGACTGTCACACTGACACTAAATACAGTAATCATACATGTATGATTACTGCATTCAGTGACACTGTGACAGGGGGGGGGGGCGATTGCAAGGGGTTAAGTCTGCCTGCGTGTAGTGTGTGTCAGTGTAGTGTTGTGCAGACTTACTGTGAAATGTGATCTCTCCTCAGCGGTGGTTGAAAATACCGCTGAGGGGAGAGATCACATCACTTCCTCCTTCCTGTGTTTACACAGGAGGAGGAAGTGCACTGCAGGGGGAGCGCGCGCATTGGCTGGGAGCGATCCGGAGGGGGCGGACAAAAACGAATAGCCGCCCCCTCATTCCGGATCGCTCGGCCAGCTACGGGGACCGCCGCATGTACCGGGGGGGGGGGGGGGTCCCGATCGGACCCCCGACCCACCTCAAGGCACCAACATATATATACGTTGATGTGCCTGTCGGTGCCATTTTGCCGACGTAAATGTACATGTGGCAGTCCATAAGGGGTTAAGGAGCACAATTCAATGATACTTGAACAAAAAAGAGCTGCATGGTTGAGCTGCCAGAAGGAAGCCCTTACTGCGCCAATGCCACAAAAAAAGGCAATAAGGCATGTCAAGGTGTTGTTGAAGTAAAGGCTTCATTCTGGCAACTTGACCATGCAGCTCTTTTTTGTTCACGTATTGTGCACCTTAAAATCAACCACACCATATTTTGAGCAGTCTGTATTTCTCTTGGGGTTACCTGTGGGTTTTTCTTTGTATCTCAAATAGTTCCTGTGGCAGTTGTGGCTGAAATCTTTCTTGATCTACCAGACCTTAGCTTGGTATCAAGAGATCCCCAATTTTTCCACTTCTTAATAAATGATTGAACAGTACTGACTGGCATATTCAAGGCTTTGGATATCTTTTTATATGCTTTTCCATCTTTGTAAAGTTTAATTACCTTGTTACCCAGGTCCTTTGACTGTTCTTTTCTACTTCCTCATGGCTCAATGTCTAGTCTGCTTAATGAATCCATGATGTGAGAGCTAACAAACTCATTGACTATAGTGCAGATCACACTCCTCACAATTTATAAATTACATTTTACAAGCTGTCATTCTGAGGCCTCATACACACGACCGAGGAATTCGTTGTTTCAGACACATCGTTTTCCTCGACGAGTTCCTTGTTAGGCTTGTCAAGAAACTTGACAAGTAGGGATGAGCTACGCATTCGATGCGAACACATGTTCGCATCGAACATTGGCCGTTCGATCGTTCGTCGAAAACGAACAAATCGGGTCGTTCGCGCCAAATTCGAATGACCCATAATTCACTGCGGCGTTGCGTGCTGATGATTGGCCAAGCATGCACCATGACCCCGCATGCTTGGCCAACCACAGCGCCCAAAACACGGAGAGACCTAATTGGCCAAAGCCTGGGTGCTTTGGCCAATTAGGGTTTAGGGCTTTAGCACATGCCCCAAACTATAAAAGGCCGCCTCCCGGGCGGCCTCATGTAGTGTGTTCCGGCTTGCTTTGCAGTCAGAGAGAGAGAGAGAGAGAGAGAGAGAGATAGATAGAGACCCTGGGGTAGATTCACATAGATCAGCGGATCTTTTGATCCGCGTGATCTATCTTTTTTACGATCCGCCTGCGCCATTTTTTGAGGCAAGTGCTGTATTCAGAAAGCACTTGCCTCGTAAGTAGCCCTGGCGGATCGTAAATCGCCCGGCGGAATGCAAATTCCGCGGCTAGGGGGAGTTTACTATTTAAATCACGCGCGTCCCCGCGCCGACCGTACTGCGCATGCTCCGCCGGCTAAATTTCCCAGCGTGCATTGCTTTAAATGACGTCGCAAGGACGTCATTGTTTTCGTCGTTAACGCTATTAACGTATGGCCGTATTCCCGAACGACTTACGTAAACGACCTAAAAAATTCAAAACTCGACGCGGGAACGACGGCCATACTTAACATAGGATCCGCCGCACTTACCCCGCATATAGCAGGGGTAACGATCCGCCAGAAAAAGCTGAACGCAAACGACGTAAAAAAAAAATGACGGCCGGGCATTCGATTCTGAATCGGCGGTTCTCCTCATTTGCATATTCGTCGCGTATAATAACTGAAGCGCCACCTAGCGGACGGCGGGAGATTGCAACCTAAGATCCGACAGTGTAACTCACTTACACCTGTCGGCTCTAAGGGAGATCTATGCGGAACCTGATTCGAGGAATCAGCCGCATAGATCCGAGCGTCGGATCACACAGATACGACGGTGTATCAGTAGATACACCATCGGATCTCTACATGAATCTACCCCACAGTGTCTTTTCACATAGATAGATAGATCGATAGATCAGGGAGGCTACTAGTTAGTATAGTTAAATTTACAGTTTGTAGAGAATATATTGACATCCCTAGGAGTTGTCAATATATTTATAAACTGCATTGCTTAGCTAGATCTGCTATTAGTATCTGTCAGGCAGGAGATTGTGCTTGATGCTCTAACGTGTTAGTCAACGTGTGTTAGTTGCACATAGACGCATTACCTTTTACTGCAAGTGTGCTATTTATTTGCACAGAAAGGCAGTTGCTGTTAATGCAAGTGGGCTATTGAATTGCACAGAAACGCAGTCGCTCTGACTGTGCGTGTGCTGTTTAATACCACCTTAGCACATTTGGTGTCACCGCACGTGTGCTGCTACATACCACCTGAGCGCATTTGGTGTCACCGCACGTGTGCTGTTACATACCACCTGAGCGCATTTTGGTGTCACTGCACGTGTGCTGTTACATACCACCTTAGCGCATTTGGTGTCACCGCACGTGTGCTGTTACATACCACCTGAGCGCATTTGGTGTCACCGCACGTGTGCTGTTACATACCACCTGAGCGCATTTGGTGTCACCGCACGTGTGCTGTTACATACCACCTGAGCGCATTTGGTGTCACCGCATGTGTGCTGTTACATACCACCTGAGCGCATTTGGTGTCACCGCACGTGTGCTGTTACATACCACCTGATCGCATTTGGTGTCACCGCACGTGTGCTGTTACATACCACCTGAGCGCATTTGGTGTCACCGCACCTGTGCTGTTACATACCACCTGAGCGCAGTTAGTGTCACTGTACGTCTGCTGTTACATACCACCTGAGCGCATTTTGGTGTCACCGCACGTGTGCTGTTATATACCACCTGAGCGCAGTTAGTGTCACTGTACGTGTGCTGTTACATAATACCTGAGCGCATTTGGTGTCGCCACACCTGTGCTGTTATATACCACCTGAGCGCAGTTAGTGTCACTGCACGTGTGCTGTTATATACCACCTGAGCGCAGTTAGTGTCACTGTACATGTGCTGTTACATACCACCTGAGCGCATTTGGTGTCACCGCACGTGTGCCGTTATATACCACCTGAGCGCAGTTAGTGTCACTGTACGTGTGCTGTTACATACCACCTGAGCGCATTTGGTGTCACCGCACCTGTGCTGTTATATACCACCTGAGCGCAGTTAGTGTCACCACACGTGTGCTGTTATATACCACCTGAGCGCAGTTAGTGTCACTGTACGTGTGGTGTTACATACCACCTGGTCGCATTTGGTGTCACCACACCTGTGCTGTTATATACCACCTGAGCGCAGTTAGTGTCACTGTACGTGTGCTGTTACATACCACCTGAGCGCATTTGGTGTCACCACACCTGTGCTGTTATATACCACCTGAGCGCAGTTAGTGTCACTGCACGTGTGCTGTTACATACCACCTGCGCGCATTTGGTGTCACTGCACGTGTGCTGTTATGTACCACCTGAGCGCAGTTAGTGTCGCTGTACGTGTGCTGTTACATACCACCTGAGCGCATTTGGTGTCACCGCACGTGTGCTGTTATATACCACCTGAGCGTAGTTAGTGTCACTGTACGTGTGCTGTTGCATACCACCTGAGCGCATTTGGTGTCACCGCACCTGTGCTGTTACATACCACCTGAGCGCATTTGGTGTCACCGCACGTGTGCTATTATATACCACCTGAGCGCAGTTAGTGTTACTGTATGTGTGCTGTTACATACCACCTGAGCGCAGTTGGTGTGACTCCGCTTGTGCTGTTACATACCACCTGAGCGCAGTTGGTGTCACTGCGCTTGTGCTGTTACATACCATCTGAACGCATAAATATGTCTGGAAGGACAACAAAGAGAGGCAGAGAGTCACGAGGGCAAGCAGGCTCTGCATGTAGAGGTAACGCTGGTGGTGGATGTGGTGCCTCCTCTTCAGCACGTGGCCATGGCCGCTCGTCCTTCTTTTCGGGAGCTGGTCGTGTTGAGCCTCAACATGCAGAGAAATTAGTAGAGTGGATGACCAAGCCGTCCTCATCCTTCTCATCCTCTCTCACACAGACTGATCAAAGTTTATCTGGCAAAGCAGCTGCCAAGGCGTCCTTTTCCCTCTGCACAATGGCTTCACACAATACTTCCCTAGTACCACCATGTCCTCCTGAGGAGTCCCCCGAACTGTTTCAACACAGTGTTGGGTACATGCTGCAGGAAGATGCGCAGCGTTTTGAAGACTCCGATGACGGAACACTGATAGAGGAAGGCATTGATGTGAGCCCAGGGAGAGGGGGTGGCCGAGAGGGACAGCAATCTGGCAGTGATGATGTTCCCCCAGCTGGAGCATACTGCCAGGTTGTTGACAGTGATGAGGAGGGAGGGGATGATGAGGTCACTGACTCTACCTGGGTGCCTGATAGGAGAGGGGACGAGGACGAGGCACAGGCACATCTCCAAAGAGGCAGGATGCCCTCCAGGGGTCAGCTTAAGGTCACACCCACTGCATTACAGCACACATCTACGGCGCTTGTGCATGGTGCTGCTGTGTCTGACCGGTACAGCAAAAGTTCTTTGGTGTGGGCCTTTTTTGAAACATGTCCTCAAGATCGTACCTTTGCTATTTGCAACTTATGTCGCAAGCGTATCTCGCGTGGCCAAAACATCAACCAAAACATCAACCGCCTGGGTACCACATGCTTGTCCAGACATATGTCGACCTGCCATGCAGCTCGTTGGCAAGCACACCAGAAAGACCCACACCAAAGACAAAAGCGTACCCCCCCCTTGCCCTTCTGGGACCTCCAACCCCAGTAGACCCCCAGTCCTCTCTGAAGCCTGCAGTAAAGGTGTAGAAATAGGTGTTTCACAAGCTAGTAGTAGCGGTCAATCTACTGATAGTACCAGGCAAATTTTCCTGCCCCAGCTGCTGCAGCGCCGAAAGAAGTACAATCCCAGCCATCCACATGCCCAGCAGTTGAATGCTAGCTTAGCGAAATTGCTAGCACTTCAACTGCTACCTTTTCAGTTGGTAGATTCTGCCCCCTTCTGTGAGTTTGTGCAATGTGCAGTACTTCAGTGGCAAGTACCAAAACGCCACTTTTTCTCACGGAAGGCTATTCCGGCTCTCTACCGGCATGTAGAAGGCAATGTCCATGCCTCGCTGGACAGGGCGGTCAGTGGTAAGGTGCATATTACCGCTGACTCATGGTCCAGCAGGCATGGACAGGGACGTTACCTGTCTTTTACGGCGCATTGGGTGACTCTGCTGGCAGCTGGGAAGGACGCAGGGCAAGGTCCAGTAGTGGTGATGTTTTCTCCGAACCAGCCGTGCTCCGTAGGCGTACGAGGGGATATGCAGGAATGCAGGCCAAGAGATGCCATGCGGTGCTAGAGCTGGTGTGCTTGGGAGAGAGGAGCCACACTGGGGAAGAGGGTTTGTCAGCTCTGCAGGGTCAGGCTGAGAGGTGGTTGACGCCATGGCAGCTGAAGCCTGGAATGGTGGTCAGCGATAATGGCACCAACCTCCTCTCTGCCCTGCGACAGGGAAAACTCACCCTGTTTTGTGCATGTCCTCAATTTGGTGGTGCAGCGGTTCTTGGGCAGTTACCCGGGCTTTCAGGATGTCCTGAAGCAGGCCAGGAAAGTCTGTGCATTTTCGGAGGTCATATAATGCCACTGCTCTTCTGACTGACCTCCAAAGGGAATACAACCTGCCCAAGAACCGCCTAATTTGTGACATGCCCACCAGATGGAACTCAACGTTGGCCATGCTGCAGCGGCTGCACACGCAGCAACGGGCCATCAATGAGTACCTGTGCCAATATGGCAGCAGAACTGGGTCAGGGGAGCTAGTTTTTTTTTCCCCATGCCAGTGGGCCTTGATCAGGGATGCATGCACTGTCCTGTCACCATTTGAGGACGCCACGAGGATGGTGAGCAGTGACAGTGCATGCATCAGTGAGACTGTCCCTCTTATTCACATGTTGGAGCACACGCTACATGGAATAATGGACAGGGCCCTTGAGGCCAAACAGAGGAGGGAGGAAGAGGAGGACTTCCTTACCTCTCTTTACCGAGACAGTGGTCCTGCTTGCCCACCTAGCACACAGGAAGAGGGGGAGGAGGAGGAGGAGGAGGAGGAGGATGATTGTATCAGCAGCATGGAGGTGGAGCCTAGCACTCAGCAGCAGCAGTCTTCAAGGGATCATTTACAGTCCCAAGGAGCACGTGGACTTTTACGTGGCTGGGATGAGGTGCCTGTGGATCCTGTTGTCCTCAGTGACCCAGAGGACTGTGCCCCGAATGCCTCTGCAAACCTACGCTGCATGGCCTCCCTGATCCTGCAAAGCCTGCGTAAGGATCCTTGTGTACGTGCTATTAATGAATGAATGAATGAATGAAAACTTATATAGCGCGGCACATGCGAACTGAATCGCCTCTGGGATTAAGGAGAGGGATCATTTCTGGCTGGCAAATCTCCTTGATCCACGTTACAAGAGTAAGGTTGCGGACCTTATGTTGCCATCGCAGAGGGAGCAGAAGATGAAACTTCTGCGGGAGGCCTTGCAGAAGGGTCTGTGCAATGCGTTCCCAGAACCGGGGGGATTACCAAAACCTGGCTCTGGACAACGTCTTGCTGAGGCTTCGGTGAGTCACAGAAGGGATGGTGGAGAAGGTGGTCGTCCGACCGATGCGTTCAGGCAGTTTTTTAGTCCGCAGCCCCAAGGTCTGACCGGTTCCAGCAACCATCGCCAGCGTCTGGTTTACATGGTCCGGGAATACCTAGGGGCAAGATCCGACTTGGACACCTTCCCCACCGAAAATCCTCTGGCTTACTGGGTCTTGAGGATGGATCACTGGCCAGAGCTTTCCCAGTACGCAATTGAGCTACTGGCTTGCCCTGCATCCAGTGTTCTTTCAGAATGGACATTCAGTGCTGCTGGAGGCTTTGTGAGTGATCACAGGGTGCGCCTCTCCACCGGCTCTGTTGATCGACTGACCTTCATCAAAATGAATCAGGCTTGGATCAACACCAGCTACCAAGCACCTGATGCTGATATTAATGAATAATATCTTTTTGTTGAAATGTCGGATCCCTTTTAGACTGCGTATGCTGATGCTGAGTGACTATCCTCTTATGCTGCTGATGGGAATATCCTTCTCCTCCTCACTTTTCTTGCTGATAGATAGTAAGAAATGTTGTGTTTCTGGGCTCCGCCACCAGTGCCTAAGGCACAATTTTTGATGCAATACTTTGCACGTGGCTCCTTGTTGCACTCCATTTGGAGTTATTGTGAGGGGCTGCAGTGTTGTGCCCAAGGCCCAATTTTTCTGCCCTTGTGTAATGGAAAGAACCGTGACAGACTGAGATTGTCCTATGTCTAGGGTCACCTTATGTCCACTAGGGACATAGGGTGACAAGGAATCATAATTCATATTACATGAGATGGGACATTAATAATAATTCATATTGCAGGACTGGAATATTACAAAAGTGGTTCATGTGGACTTGAGACCAGGTTACCAAGACAGTGACACATCCCTCTGTATAATAGGCTTTTGAAATGTTAAATGAGGTTGGCTCTTCAATGTGAAAGACACATACTGTTGGAAAGGTGTTAATTGCAAGAAAGACTCTTTCATTGTGTGAAGCTCTCTGTTTTCCCTATTGTGTTATTCTAAAGGTTAATTGAATTCTATTGATGCAGGAATGTATTAATGCTCAGGTGTGATAGTATTTTTGGTTTTGATGTCATTATCTCAAGGAATGTATCTGTCAGTATCGGGGCCGAATTGTCTGTCTAGATATTGTGATTGAGGTCAAGGCATTGTGTAATTGTAGTTTGGAATATGACAGATCTGTCAGTATCGGTGCCGAACTGTCTGCTAGATAATTAGCCTCAGTGAGTGAATAGGGAGGTGGAGATGGCATTGTCACTTTGATTACTGTCACATGCTTGTAACTGGATATAAAAGCTGAGAAGAAAACCAATAAAGTGTTCAGATATCGTTGGAAGCAAGTATGGAGCTCTGTCTCGTCTTATTCTGGGAATTGATATGGATCGTGTATGCAGTATTGTCGGAGTGTGTCAGATAAGCTTGTCGTGGTTGGATGGAAGGTCGTAAGCGGTGGTGACCGTTACACCTTGTTTAACAGGGGCGCCTAATAACAATTTTTGATGCAATACTTTGCACGTAGCTCCTTGTTGCGCTCCAATGTGAGTCTTTGGGAGGGGTTGCAGTGTTGTGTTGTGCCCAAGGCACAATTTTTCTGCCCTTGTTTAACAGGGGCGCCTAATAACAATTTTTGATGCAATACTTTGCACGTGGCTCCTTGTTGCACTCCAATTGGAGTTATTGGGAGGGGTTGCAGTGTTGTGTTGTGCCCAAGGCCCAATTTTTCTGCCCCTGTTCAACAGGGGCGCCTAATAACAATTTTTGATGCAATACTTTACACGTGGCTCCTTGTTGCGCTCCAATTGGAGTTATTGTGAGGGGTTGCAGTGTTGTGTTGTGCCCAAGGCCCAATTTTTCTGCCCCTGTTTAACAGGGGCGCCTAATAACAATTTTTGATGCAATACTTTGCACGTGGCTCCTTGTTGCGCTCCAATTGGAGTTTTTGGGAGGGGTTGCAATGTTGTGTTGTTACCAGTGGGGGGGCCCGGTCTTCTGTCATTTTCTTCCCTCCTCTCCAGAAGAGACCCCTTAAGTCGGAAGAAGACCCCTGGAGCTGCCTAATAAATGACTTTTAAAACCTGTGTAGTGTGTGGTTTTTTTTTTTTTTTTTTACATTTTTTTTTCCTCCAGGTGAATTCACCTAGGGTGGGGGGCCGGGATCTGGGGACCCCCTTATTAAAGGGAAGAGGGACCCGAGAAGAGAAGGATCTGGGCTGCCGTGTGCAAAACCACTACACAGAGCAGGTGAGTATAAGTGTTTGTTATTTTTAAATGAAAAAAAAAACAAGACTTTAGTATCATTTTATGTGTTGTTTATGCATTTTTTCCATGTAGCGTTGATGTTTTTTTTTCTTTTCTTACTAACAGGGACTCTGTGGACTTTGTATGTTGCTAGGTGTAATTACCTATTGACACTTTGTTTGTGTCACAGTGGGTGTTTTGGGTTATTGGGGCCTAGTTCATGATTACTGTTTATAGAATATTTTCCACTGAAACATCGGACAATTAGTAAAATTTGTTAAGACATCCTGTTGAGCTTGTCAAGTCTCATGAGTGTTTTTATATACTGTGCATGTGTATATATTTATATATATTACTGCATATATATTGTAGAAGAAGGAAATTGTTACAATCCTTGCTTAACTTTTAAGTCTGTACTGCAAAATAGAAAAATAGATAGCTGGAAGCTGATTTCTTACTGTAGGCAACAGGAAACGTTTTGATTAGCACACTTTTTAAAAGCAAGACATGTTTCTTTTTTTAAGCAGGCCCATTCCTATAAAAAAGCTCTGTTGAAGTACGTTTGAAACTAGCTTATGGCCCGTGCACACGATCGGAATTTAGAGATGGAAAAGTCAGACGGACTTTTTCCATTGGAAATTCCGACCGTGTGTATGCCCCATCGGATTATTTCCATCGGAATATCCGATTAATTCCATCACAGTTTAGATAGAGGGCCAGATTCACAAAGCACTTACGCCGGAGTATCTCGAGATACTCCGGCGCAAGTCTAAATTTGCGCTGGAATATCTATGCACCGTACCCACAGAACTAGATATGCACCAAAATAGGCTATTCCCGACCGGCCTAACTTGCCTACGCCTGCACATCCTAGGTGCACATTTATTCCGTCTAGGTGCACATTTATTCCGTCCACACCATTGATTTCCTATGCAAATATGCAAATGAGGGAGATATGCCAATCCACAAAAGTAAGTTTGTTCGGTGCAGGCTATGCCCTGTGCGCATCAGCTGCACGGCCGGTCTAAAATTAGACCTTATAAAAGCTTGCTTAAATTTAGACAATCAGTATACATGTCAGCAAAAGCAACACCGTTAGGGACAAGCTGAGCAGCCACACTTGCAGGACAACAATCTGTATGCCACCATGCCAGGGGCATCCATGCTCATAGCTATACTACTGACTTTAGATGAGCGCAGAAGGAGGGCACGGAGGAGGGCACGGGAGAGGATCTGCCGACCGCCACTGGGCAAGGTACTGGCAACACTCCATTTACTTGGCAGTGGCTCTTTTCACCCTAATGGCTAAATATATATTTTATAGACATTTTTTCTGTTTAGTATATATTTTAAATCATAGAGAAAGGAGCAAGTGGGACTTTAAATAAAGCATGTGCGGGAAAGGTTTGAACCAAGTTGGGGGATATAAATAATGATAATAAATCTGGAATACGTTAAATATTTTATTGCTTTCACATAATGCACCGTACATGACTATATTGCACTATTGAAGAAAATAGATACACATATGTAGTTCACAGATTGGTGGGGGGAAAGGTTTATATAGGCAGTAGCCCAAGTGTATACAAACAAAAGGTACAACAAACTGTACTGCAGTAATTAGTGTATACAGCAAATTGAAGGACGAAAACTGGACAGCCGCACTCCGAAATCACTTAAAATAAGTCGTCTTTTATTTTTCAACTGTACACACAGTCACTGCAACCAACAAAATAGAGTATGGCCGACGCGTTTCGCACTTACAATCAGTGCTTAGTCATGACTAAGCACTGATTGTAAGGGCGAAACGCGTCGGCCATACTGTATTTTGTTGGTTGCATTGACTGTGTGTACAGTTGAAAAATAAAAGACGACTTATTTTGTGATTTAGGAGTGCGGCTGTCCAGTTTTCGTCCTTCAATTTGCTGTATACACTAATTACTGCAGTACAGTTTGTTGTACCTTTTGTTTGTATACACTTGGGCTACTGCCTATATAAACCTTTCCCCCCACCAATCTGTGAACTACATATATTTATCTATTTTCTTAAAATATTTAATGTGTGTATATAAATTGGGTGATGGCTCTCAAAATAATGGAACACACCGACACGACACAAACCTACAAACAGCAACAGACAACGGAACAAAAGCACCTTGCTTCAGGGAGGGAAAAAAATGGATGTACTTTTGCAATGGAAGGGCATATTTCTGGGCCTATTTATGCACTGGGCTTATCTCACTAAGTCTGCCGGGCCTAGTTCCTATCTCACTGATTGTTCCGGGCCGAGTAGTGAGCATGTGCAGAGAGGCTCTGACCATAGTCAGCGTCATGCACATGCCCAGTCTGGCCGGCCCTTCATTTGCATGGGGTCACGGCTCATTTCAATGGAACACGCCCACGTCCTTCCCACTTTGAATTACACCGCCTTAGGCCTCAGAATTTAAGTTGCGCCGGTGCAAATTTGGGCTCAAATACTCTGTGGATACGGCACTTGTGGCTCGAAATTGAGCCGGTCTAACGTAAAGGAGATGCGCTACGCCGGTCTATATATGCAACGATGTACGTGAAACTGGCTCAGAATGTTCTTTTTTACTCCAATGGAATTCCGTTGGAATTCCGATGTGATTTTGGTCGGACACAGGTCCGATCGTGTGAACAGGGCTTTAAACTTTACCTTTGCTGCACTCACCACCATTTGGAGAGTTTGCAATTTTAAAGGCCGGCATTTTGCACCAGGACATGAATCTAAAACAAAGATGAAAACGGCATACATCTTTCCAAGTGAAATAAAATGGGGGGGAAATGTAATACATGTAAAATGCATATCATAGGAAGTGAACAGGCTGCCAGCAATCTGAAATATTACTTACCTTCCAATTCTACACTTGACTGTCCTTTAGGTTTTCAGCCTGTATAGAATGTTGATATGTCTGGTTCTGAAATCACACTTATTTTGCAAATGCAGTTTACAGATTCTGTGGGCATAGTTCATATTTTCAAGAAGCCTTTTCTGTTGTCACCTCACATCTGCATGTAACTGAGAAAACGACGTGTTCTTATGGAAATTTACACATAATTGTCGATTCCGCTCTACAAATCAATAACCTTCATGACTAATACACTTGTCTGTATTTACTTAAGATGCAGAGCATAATTACTGTCTAAAAGTGAAAAGATTCAATTAATAACTGTGATTGATTTGAAGGAATATACATTGGAATTGTAATTACAGTCTGATCATAGAAATCTGTACTCTGTCAACATTTTCTGCATAGTTCTGAAGTCAGCTCACACACTTTTGTGACAATGAAATTGAGATATATTAAGTGAATGGCCTCTGTCTTCTAAAAAAAAAAACTCCTAAAGGAGTGAAATGATTTAGTAGTTGTGATGCTTTCTGATAAGGAGGAAGTAACAGAACTAAAATTATATTTTTATGATTTTGACTATGAAAAGGGACCTCGGCATATCTATCGGAGGGATATTTTATTCTCCATAAGGCAAGAAATAAACTCTACCCTGAAGACGATTACATCAAGGATTCAGGCAACATCCACTATGCACTTACTGGGCAGGAAGAGGAATGTCTACAGACAGAAATCTGTGCAGGGAAAGAAAATGGATGCAATTCATTAAATACCAACAATTAAAGCCCACATTTACAAAAAAGCAGGGGCTTTTAGGTGCCCCTTTAGGATGCATGGGCGCCGCCCCCTCTATCACACCACCCCCTATATGTAGAATGGAAAGATTCATGAATCTATTTATGGCCCCCGTGGCCGCCCCCAATTCAGGCATCCGGCCCCTTTTTGGACACCAAGCGCCTGAATTACAGCAGGGGAAGGTGTTTTTTTGAAGCACCTTATCAGAGCCATAGGCTCTAATAGGCTTTAAAAAAGGCAGACTCAGAGTGCAGAGCATTGAGCTCAGAGATCACCCAGGTGTGTTAGAAAAAATAAAATGAATATGAATGCCAATCTGAAAAGCGCCAGTCTAATACCTGTCACCTGATTGGCTGAAGAAACAGGCTATCCTTTTGGACACCTAGCAGAAGGGAAGAAGAAAAGCATGGGAAGCATGGAGGACACAGGAGCCATCTCCTGACCCGTTGTCCATCCCACTGTTTGCCGTAATCACCCGCTGCCTGATCCGCCACCAAGATGGGGTAAGTGCCGGTCAGACAGCAACCGGGTAGGCGGGTGGGGGGGGCACAGTGAGGCTGCATTTGATGGGCACAGCAGCTATGTATAATGGACACAGTGGCTGCATATGATGGGCACAGTGGTTGCATTTGATGGTGCACAGTGGCTGCATATGATTGGCACAATGGCTGCACATGATGTGCACAGTGGCTGCATTTGATGGGGCACCGTGGCTGCATTTGATGGGGCACAGTGGCTGCATTTGATGGACACAGTGGCTGCATTTGATGGACACAGTGGCTTCATATGATGGACACAGTGGCTTCATATGATGGGCACAGTGGCTTCATATGATGGAGCACAGTGGCTTCATATGATGGAGCACAGTGGCTTCATATGATGGAGCACAGTGGCTTCATATGATGGAGCACAGTGGCTTCATATGATGGAGCACAGTGGCTTCATATGATGGGGCACAGTGGCTGCATTTGATGGGGCACATTGGCTGCATTTGATGGGGCACATTGGCTGCATTTGATGGGGCACATTGGCTGCATTTGATGGGGCACATTGGCTGCATTTGATGGGGCACATTGGCTGCATTTGATGGGGCACATTGGCTGCATTTGATGGGGCACATTGGCTGCATTTGATGGGGCACATTGGCTGCATTTGATGGGGCACATTGGCTGCATTTGATGGGGCACATTGGCTGCATTTGATGGGGCACATTGGCTGCATTTGATGGGGCACATTGGCTGCATTTGATGGGGCACATTGGCTGCATTTGATGGGGCACATTGGCTGCATTTGATGGGGCACATTGGCTGCATTTGATGGGGCACATTGGCTGCATTTGATGGGGCACATTGGCTGCATTTGATGGGGCACATTGGCTGCATTTGATGGAGCACAGTGGCTGCATTTGATGGGGCACAGTGGCTGCATATGATGAACACAGTGGCTGCATATGATGAACACAGTGGCTGCATATGATGAACAAAGTGGCTGCAATTGATGGCCCAGTGGCTGCAATTGATGGCCCAGTGGCTGCAATTGATGGCCCAGTGGCTGCAATTGATGGCCCAGTGGCTGCCATTGATGGCCCAGTGGCTGCATTTGATGGGCACAGTGAGGCTGCAATTCATGTTTTTTTTTTCAGTATGTTTCAGATTTTTTTTTTAGTTTGCTTGAGCCCCCCCCCCCCCCCCAAAATGAATTTGAGCACCAGACCGCCACTGCAATAAAGAGATACAAAGCGGCACACAACACACATTTGTTCAATTAATAGTGCAAAACGCAAAGCATTTATGCAAATACAACAATGCATGGCAGCCAATCATAATGCATATTATTAAATTAGGATTGTTTTTGGTTATCTGCTTTTGGAACTAAATTTTGCACTTGTTCTTTGCATGGTTGCATTGCATAAGCATGTTTATTTACAGTATTTTAACTGAGCGTAGGAAGAAGCCTACAGGAGAGTGGAGAACAGTAATTAAAGTGGAACTAAACCCTCCTATCCATTTGCAACTGGATAGCCGTGGCATCTTAGCCTGTATTTAGATCTACAGTTACCATGGGGTTGCACATGTGATCTGCTATAAAAACAAGATATAAATGCAGCGCTTATATACTAAATACAGTCCATATAAGTGAAAGATGGAAGATTCTTGTATGAGGGTCCAGTGAGTGAAATTCCACACAAAGGGTGCTGAGAGAAATCCATCACCAATAGCAGAGGTACACACTAACCCGTACTCTAAATGGTGGACTACTAAACCAAAAGCAATCGAATGCGCTTGAAGGTAGTCAAATCCAGCTTGCAAAATATAGGGGGTCTCCCAGTAAGTGGGTCCCTCACGCACTGACATGCTTCAACACAGACAGTGTCACCAACTTAATTTTGTGATTCTGGACTGGATTCTGGTGACCCTGGATGTCCTGCCATATATAATCCTTGATGAAAAATGTCGTATGACTCCCTTATATAATGAATTATGAGTTTCTGGATTACAACCACTTTAAGCGAAGTGCAGCACGTGCAAAAACATTTGTGGAAGATTGTGGAACTGAAATTGAGACACTTTTGTGCTTATTATTATTATTATTATTATTAATATACAGGATTCATATAGCGCCAACAGTTTGAGCATCGAATCACATATATTAAGTTGGTGACCCAGTTGGAGTGGGTCAGTGCTGAGGGACCCATTTACTGGGAGATCCCATATGTGTGGAGAGCTGGAGTTGATTACCTTCAAGCACATTTGATTGCTTTTGGTTAAGTAGTCCACCATTTAGGGTAAGGGTCACTGTGTACCTCTGCTATTGCTGAAGAATTTCTCCCCCCCCCCCCCCTGTGTGCAATTGCACTCACTGGACCCACATACAACAATATTACATCTCTCACTTATATAGACTGTATTTTGTATATAAGTGCTGCATTTATATCTTATTGTTTTTACACCAGGAAAATTGTGCTAATCATATATTTCATGATATTTTGTGATTTTATGAGTGCGGGTGAATTGTTTTTTTTTTTTTTTGCTATAACAGCCATTTAAGGGTTCAAAAATGGACATAAGTACACTGGAAACTGACAGTTATGGCCATGCACCAATAGGTAGAATATAATTTATATAATTTAAAATACTGCAGAAGACATCATCAACATATTTGGTTAAAGCAACAATCATTTTTTTTTTTACCTAAAACAGTTAATAACTTAACTTACAAGTATTAGCCATTTTTCTGTAAATTTCCTCCTATGGACGCATGACTGGGA